>CM029789.1:16966000-17391000 GCA_017562165.1 Ectropis grisescens | reverse complement strand
AGAATAATAAGGTAAGAATAATAACTTGTTGTTTACATTGAGGCGTTTTTAGGAGGATAGAAGTGATAAATAGGTCTATAAACTATACCTATACATACATCAGAGTATTGACATATGCTTAATATATTTTCTGTGACAATGAAACATTTACGCTATCAGTAGGGAAATCGAGAAATATTGCAGATAATTATATATTAGCACTGTGAAATTACTCTTTCCGTAACAGAGAGAAAACTTTGACAATAGCAACAAAGACAGAACAATTAAGTGCAAACCTAAGTGATGGTGCCAATGCACTATAACCCTTCTATGTATATATTGTTATCTGCCATTTCTGACCAAAGCCCATTTCTACTCTCAGTCACTTTCTAAGACTTTGTCTATTAGATGTATTGTGGACTTAGCAAATATTTCGATCAATAATTTGTAAAGTTGGATTCTAGTAGATGTTTCATACATATTTGCAAAAAAAAAAAAATAACTTGACACATCTCTCATATACTCTCACAGTATTATTAAATTTTACATGCTGTGACAGCAAACTATAACTGACATTTTGTTATTCAACGTTTTCTTAAGGAAAGTCAAAAATTTTTCAGCAAATATGTATAGTATCCCGACCACCAACATTAATTCTTTGCTGTAATACGAAACCAATCCTATTTCCTTTGCCTATAGAAGAGGAATAAGCCTACAGTAGCCGGCACCTTTATTGCAAAAGGGATCATAACAGTAATTCACATACTTATGATATACGATGTCACATTGCCGTGGCCTGTGCGTTTGGGGCTTAGTAGTTTTGCTAGCGGATAGAGAAATACAATACCACGTCTATAATTACTATCATAAAAGTTTTATAAATAAATAATTCAATGTCTTGAGCGTAGCCGCAAAGTTCCTAGATTCATCAGCATCATCCTCAGCCCACTAAATGTTTCCACAGCTGGGACTCCGGCTTTCTCTTGCAAGAGAGTTAAAGCCATAATACACCACGCTGGCCCAGTGCGGGTTGGTGGATTTCCTAGCTTATCGGTTTTTTATTGAATGTATTTCGAAAAGTGTGTAACTGATTTACATTACCTAACCTTCTTGCACTTTTTTTCCATTGAACTACCAACACCTCGAAAAAGTGACATTATATTCATGGTGGACGCTCTAAATATCAGGAGGTTTGACTTCTTTAACGATAATACAAAAGTGGAGTGGAATTGTGTGGAATATTTTTCTGTGTGGGTATTTGAAAGTGTGTGGATGACAATATCGGATTCGTTTTGAAGTTGAGGGTGAATCGATTTCTTCTCGATAAACACGCTTTATCGTAGACCGCATCGTTGTTTAACATTAACCGAGACGGCAGTCAAGTAAATACCTATTATTGTTAAAAATACCAATACCACCAAGCAGTATTTCGCAAACATTACTGTGTTCTGGTTTGAAGGGCAATATTTTCAGAGAAATTACAGGGCTTAGAGATATAGCATCTTAGATCTCTGGGTGACGAGCGCAGTGCAGTGCTAGGTAATGATTGAGACTCTTCATGTTCCAATAGCTGCGTTGCACTGAGCTGTTATGTGGCAGGCATGTTGCTTACCGTCAGGCACATGTCCTGATTGTCTCGTCACTTTTTATTTAAAAAATAAATAGGAATATTTACTAACAAAAGTTAGATCGCTCGTTTAATATGTTAACTGCATAAAAGATTTAAGTAGACTAATTCCCAATATGATACTGCCTCGCTACAAAGTTAATAAAGCTACCAAAAAAATAAAACATAAAACGTGAGACTAAATTTAATGAAGCTTTTAATGAAATGTTAGCATTTCATAGTTTTCAGCATTGCAGTCGTTAATCATACTTTATTTGGCTGGGTTTCGTCATCCCTGCTGCTTTATAACACATAATTATTATTTTAGAAAATTCATACTTACCGCCAGAACTTTGACTCAAATTTTAACTCCTTGAGTTTGTTTCACGTCTAAAATTTCCATAATTTCAATTATCAAAATTTCCTTTTAGTATAGTGATAGCCTTCAAATATTTTCAGATTTTGGTTTTCGTAGTCTTTAAGTTAATGTACTTAATGTAAAGTTAAGGTAATGTTTTATAGTGGTTATTTATTTCCAGAAAAAAAACCAAAAGAAAACTTATTAAATTGTTGCTAATGGTAATAATACAGTAAATATTGTAGATTTTACTAGCACCAAAAGAAAACATTTTGCACACGCTATTCGCAAAGTGTTTGCCAATACCTTTACATCCAAGCTGACCACTAATCTTTACAATATTGGCTTGTTAGCACCGCACATGGACTCCTTTTGTTCTTTATAGGCTTTTATAGAAACCTTCAAGAACCGTAAATAATCAGGTTTATGTGCAGAAGTGTCGAAAAAAGAGAGAAAATTCAAGAACTTACTTCTTAGGTAGGTAGAACTAAAATAAAGAAAACTTTGTTGTTTTAAATAATCATAATCTACGTTTGGGTTTATGGCGTACATAAAATAGATGTAAACAGAACTTTAAGAGGGTCATAATCTACCTTTTGGGATGCAATAGTACCTAGCTGTTTATTTAGTTCATACATTGCAAACAACAAAAATTTAATTCGACATTCATTAAGTCAACCCATAATTAATGTCCAAATTATAAATATCATAAAGTTAGAGAGTCTGTTTGTCCAGGCATGGTAATAGCAGCCACCTGGGATAGGCCCTTCCGAGGCGGTGACGCGCCGCTGGTTTCTAGTGCGTAACTGGAGCCAAATGCGGGGCCCCAACCCCCCGTGACGCGGGCCCGCAAGGGTGCCAGCGTTAGGTCAGAGTCACTGGAGGGAGTGCGAAGAGTGACCCCGCAACTTTGACCCACTGCCATGCCGGAGAAACCTGGTCTACCTAGGTAAGCAAATCGTATACCGCATCGTCGCTTAACAAATTACGCTTAACAATCAAGTGTTAACCTAAAGACCAGTCAGATCGGTCGAAGACATCAGACCCGTAATGAAGTATGAATGAATAATATTGGTTCTGTCTAGGCTCTTGTTGTACAACGGGTTGGAAGATTGGTTGGTATGTGGTATTCAGCATCGATATAAACCATTAGATGTGACATGAGTATCTCGAAATTGATAATAAACTGCGTCTGTGTGTGTACCGTAAGTGGTTTACATATCACCAATCTACTTCACCCTTAGAATCGCTAGCGGCGAGGTATATACTGTGGTTCCACTTATTTTGGTTGTTGACAACAAATAGTGATAGGTAAAAAAGTCAGGCATTCACCGCTTCCTGCAACTGACTAGAACGAAAAGAGTGAGCTCACTCTTCCCAACGATGACATAATTCCGTGCGCCTGAAGTTTGGGTGGACACATCTTTTGATTTAGATTGCTGGTATTCACAGAAGGAACAATGCAAACTAGTAAATCGTTAGAATGTTAAAATAAAAAATAATAAATAAATATCGGTGGACAATTCACACACAACACCATCTGACCCCAAACTAAGCAAAGCTTGTACTATGGTTATACGTTGACTTTCCCTTGATAAACTTTACATCTATTAAAACACATATTTTAATTTTATTAGCTTTTGTTACTACGGAAATGCATATAATAGGTCGGTAAAATAAAAAGAAAACAAACAAATAATTCAGAACTTACCATTAAGTATACGATGGTATCAGAGCAATAAAAGTAAATGGAATCGCCATACCCGTCGCCGCATAGTAATGTCGGCCAGTGAATCCGTGACTCATTGTAAAGGCATTCTATGGTGTATCTACCTTAAAACAGAAAAAAAAAGATAAAATCATAAACAATGATCATAAAAGTAATGATACTTAAGTTACGTGGTAAATGTGTATTATTTTAGAAAATCTACTACATACATACATACATTTCACCTAATTTAAAGTAGTTAAGTTCGTCCCAGGGGAGTAATGATTCTCTCTCTTCTTGAAATTTGATTCTAGCTTAATAAAATTACAACAGACGTGATACGTTCTCTAGTATAAAATTTATATTATTATTACCCTTTTTTCATTAAAGAATCATTTAGATGTGTGTTATTCAATCACTTTGTAACGTTTGATCGGGTTGAAATTGAAATGCAGGTAGATTATAGTCTGAAAGAAAACATAGGCTACGTTTTATCTCGGTAAAATAATTAAAACGGGAACTACGTGGGTAAAACCTGCGGGCGCTACTAGTATTTAAAAAAAAAATTACCACATTTTTCCCTACAGCTCCGTCTAACCTCAAACCAGATACATAGCTGATATAATACGAACATAGATCATTTTAAAAACATACTTATGATGCATAAAACACTCAAATAGAAATAAAAACATTTATAATCATCGCGAATAATACCTATGTTTGTCCTAGGTAGAAATCTATCCCATTATCTAAGTACGACTGAGCAAGTTCACTACGGTCTGACCCATGAAGCCAGTCACTATACAAAATGATTTTTGTTTGAATATTCGTACCAACGGTAAACTCATACCCTTAAGGCAAGAAACATGCTAAAAAAACCGCAACTCTTCGTGAGCCCCATCTTCCGTATTGCAGCGCCTTTGATGCCTGCAACCGCGACCTGCGGCTGCTTAATAAAGCAAAGGTGTTTAATTGGCTGACAAACTGCTGCGATGCAATTACGTGTCGGTAGGAAGCAACGCGTCAATCTAAACTTAGAGATGGGATGCAACCATAAAAGTTATTCTAGGCTAACACTGGACCCGGGGTCATAACAAAAAATTGCCTACGGTAGATATATCCTTCCATCGTAAGAGCCAATTAAAAGTGTACCTATGGGCTCCTAAGCGGATGGGCTTGGGGGCCAAACAGAGCAAAGACTACGACATGGTGCGACCAGTGTTGCTTAGTTCTACCTTTCTAAGGAAGGTGCATCTATCAGGCAAGGTGTTAAAAAGATACCGGTGGAGATTCTGGTGTCCTCTTCCAGGCACAAATGTAGATCACCGAGGTTTTTAGAGAGTAAGATTTCACATAACCCGGCTGTACCCCGAAACAGCTTACTACATGCAAAAGTTTTCCCCCGCGTCAAAACTTATGTGGTACACTCACGATCTACAAGACAATGGACTTTGATACACATGTGATCTACAATAGAGTGCTTTTGGTAAGATACCAATTTATTCTACATTGATTTTCACGATGGAATGTGAGATCGAACGAAGGAATCGTGAATTCAGACTTCATTAAAATTCATTAAGTATAAGAACTTTAAAATGACAATCCTTATGATGTTATTGAAACTCATTTGTAACAATTTTTGTATTGATGCCTCGTCAGCCCATTGAAAATTCAAACCGAATAGAATATTTATTGTTTATATGTGTAGTGTGTACCAAAATAAAACATCACCAACCTATCATAGTCCACTGCTGGACATAGGCCTCTCCCATGGCTTGCCACTCAGCCCTATTCTAAGCTTAGTGTCTCCATCTGCAGCCTGTGGTTTTCCGTATTTTATCAGTATATTTTGTCTCAGGGCGTCCTACATTTGCCGATTCATTTCCACTCAAGATAACGTCTACTCCAACGGTTATCTGTTCTGTGCACGGTTCTATGGCAGATATGACCGGTCCATTGCCACTTCAGTTTGCAAATGCGTTGACCTATATCGTTAGGCTTGGTTCTCTAAAGCAACATAAAAATAAATAACAATTGATGCAGGAAGTTGCTTAAACAGAGAACTAGCAATAGATTATTTTCGCTATTTTTACATCATCATTCCCTACTAAAATCCATTCAATTTTTTGTCATGTATCTGTAATGTAACCTCGTATCATTCCTTAAATATATTTTAATACATCCCTATCTTTGGTAATACTTGGTTAGCAGCTCAAGTTTCAAAGAACGGCAAGGAACACAACTCTATCCTGCGGTTAGCAGCTATTACAGAGCCGCGAGCGATTGGTGTTCTTTTATACAAATAGATTTGCATCTACAGTTAGAAGTTGTGATGAGAGCGTATTTATCCAAAAAGAACTAAATTTTAGTTATATTTGATAACTTTAGAAATGGTATAACCTATTATTCTCCAGTTAATTGATTGAAATGTGAGTTTTTTGATGGAAAGATAAAATATATTTTTAAAATTTGTCAAAAACGAGTAGCGACTTCCTGTTTTGCCCGCATAGATCCCGTTCTCGTTATTTTCCTGCCATAAATGTTCAAGTATGCTATTCTATGTTCCAAATTTCAACCAGATCTGTTCAGTAATTTCAACGTAATTAAGTAACAAGCATTCAAACTCTTACGTTTATTATATTAGTACTCGTAAGATAAAATCAAAAGTAGTAACGAATTGAAACGAAACTAAAAACTTTATCGTAGACAAAAAGTCAACTAAATTAGAGACCTGCGTAAGATCATAAATAGATGGATAAGTTAATACACAATTTTCATTGTTGTGACGAGCTGTTTGTTGTTTTTATTCTTAAAGCTGTTCATGGCCCTAAAAGCTTATTACATGTTTGACTAAAGTGAAATCGGTACCTAATTATGTTTTGCTTGTGTAAGTCTGCCACATTTTTTTGGAATATAGTATTAAAGCTCCTTAATCAAATAAATGAAACAATTGACTTCAAAAGAACTGCAATGAAATAAGTAGAAGTATGAATACCACCAAACCAAAATTAGTTTGTGTCAATTCTAGGTATGTAATTATAGCAATCTAATAAAAATGAAATTAATTATTTTTATTCGGTAATATTCAACGTTGCGAAAGCTTTTGAACGAGGTTGAGAGTGCAATGCCATCAAAATGTTCAGCCGAAATTAAACTTCTTTATTGCCTTTATTGCTGCAATGCAGCTCATTTCCAATTATACACTCAGTTTTGAAATTTCATTCAGGAAGTTTTAATAAGCGGACAAGTTCATAATTACAACGACTATTTTCCGAGGGATAGAGTTATCTAGTCGTCAAATTGTAGAGTTCAGTGCCAACTGAAAGGCGATTTGGGTATGCCTATTTTAATAATAAATTAGACAACGAAATGTATATGATTTATTTATTTAATATTTATTCACAATAACAGATATCATGTTCTACTAATTATGCGCTGTGTTAGAAGAGAGATAATAACTAAATGATTTCACAATATTATGAGAATTGTGCATTTCTGTGTGTTATGATAACACAAATAAATACTTACACACTATTCAATCTTGTCCTACTTCCTACTAATATAGTAAATGTCAACGTATTGTAGTGTATTATTGTATTGTAGTGGTAGGACTCCTAGCAGAGTCCGCCTGGGGGAAGTACCACACCTTTGCCAGTTATTCTACCGCCAAACAGTAACGTGAAAACGCTACTGTGTTCTGATTTGAAGGGCAATGTTTCTAGAGAAATTACAGGGCTTAGAGATATAACATCTTCGATCTCTGGGTGATGAGCGCAGTGCAGTGCTAGGTAATGATTTGGACTCTTCATGTTCCAATAGCTGCGTGTCACTGTGCTGTTATGTGGCAGGCATGTTGCTTACCATCAGGCACATGTGCTGCTCGTCTCGTCACTTCTTATTAAAAAAAAGTATGGATTTTCGAATGTGTATTGCTCAATCACGTCGCAACGTATAAACGGATCTAGTAATAGGAAGTAGAATATAGTCTGGAAGAACACATAGGATTTCTATCCCGGGAAAATAACGGGAACGACGGGAATGGGGTACACGGCTACACGAGTAACACCCTGGGGGCGTTGCTAATACAGTATAGATTTTTTTTAATTAGCCTCAGTAATGTTTATATAGTACTGGACTTAATCACGAATAATCATTGTTTAAATACCTCGACGTTTCGGCAGCGTTACAACCGTTACAGCGTTACAACCGTGTTAACATCAGTAGTCTCAGTCCTGGGCATGTTATTATATTTATGCATCTTATTTTAAATTACACGTAGATAGGTATAGGTATGTCCTTATAAATAATATGATTTGCAGAAACAACTTTATTTTGTAATTTAGCGATACATACCAATATTTGTGTTATTTATCGTGTTCACAAAGCAAGCATGATTCTCTGCTATCTTGCTTGCTGCGGTATGCATAAACATAATAGAGCGTATAACACAAGTATACAATAGTGAAGTTCCGGCGAACGTCAATAGATGGCGCCACGGTAGAATTAGAACACGCTAACGTTTGTTAACCAGCGATCGACAGACATCCAGTGTGTCGTCCACTGCGGTATTGCAAACCGATCTAACCAGATCGGACCGATTAATACATTCGTAGATTACTCTAACGATTATAGCGAACAGCTGCCGGGCTCTATACCACGTTTACAGAGTATTAGTAGGATATTCTAAAGCATATAGCGAACAGCTGCCTGGCCATACTACGACATCTCTTCCCTAATAACTGTGTTGTGTCTGAATTTATTTTCTTTGGATGCTAATAAAGTACCACAACGTTTGAATTCGCTCTATTATTCTCCATCATCACCCACTACAAGCGTTTATTATTAAAAAAATATATATCTGACGTGAAAATACCAAGATTGTGATGAAGACTCAAACCAGGCTTTTGAAGACCCCTAGATTGCACTCTTTGGGTCTTTCCAATAAACACTAAATACATAAATACTATATCATGTCATATCATGTATTTAGTGGATATAATACATATATATAATACATATACACTAAATACATGAATACTATCAGTTTCTTCTAGTTTAACATGGTCCATCTTAGACCGCTTTTTGTATTAGGCGAAATAGTGGTCAAGCGCAACTAAATTATATAAATACTCTATGGATTTGAAGTATAACTGCGTCAAAACTAAACCTAACATAGTGGCAATAAAATTAGATCCAAAATAATATTAGAAAACATTTTTTTTGTAACTGTGTTAGGTTTACACTTGACCGCCATCTCGCCTGACGTTAGCGACGAAGCGGATAGAATCTTATAAATTACTAAACATGTTTGTGTATAAATTATTTAGCCCGTTATATTTAGTGTCAGTACTTACTTATATTTTATTTGTAAGCAGTTAAATACTCGAACCAAATAAGACTTTGTTAATTAGTTTAATTACAATTGTAAAACTAAATAAAAGTCTGTAAAATACTCCAAAATTGAGTGTTTCTACCTGACTCCGGTGTCTAGGTGAGCTATTCTAACAGGTCCTCTTGAATATGAAACGTTCGTGACTAGAGTTTAAATGGGGTTCGCTAATTTAAACTTTGTCAAAGTGGTTGGAATATTGGGTTCACTCCTAACGGTCAAATGAAATTTTGCCCAGCAAGGGCAAAACTTACTCAATTTAAAAGTGTTAGTAGTTTTATCGCAGGTATTTTATCATGTTATATATCAGGTTATTACAATCTGAGTCTTTTTGAAATAATATCATAGCTCAAGAAAAAAAAGTTCAAGATGTTGCTGGTCAAATTATACTACCATCAATACTTGCGTACATATTACAATGCTAATGTAACAAACCGAACAAAAAAATATTTGTATTTTGATTTGAATGAATACACTCAAAATACCAGACCATTATTAAAATAAAGCTATCACTACGAGTATAATGTAACGTAGACTAAGTTAATAAACAATTACAGTTAGAAATCTTTACGAACAATGTGATGGCATTTAATTGAAATCCCTAACTTTGAGTAATATTATTAAATCTCCCTGGATATAAAGCTTCGACTACTAAAAAAAACTTATTAGACTTCGAAAACTCAATTAAAACGATGAAAGAGAACATTGTGTGAGAACAAGTAGCCGACATGTGCCTAGAATCTTTGTAGGTCAAGCATCGGGTTGCGGGTTAGCTTTATAGCCTTGGGTCTCTCCTTGCGAGAGAAGACCACGAGACCCTGCAGCGGGAACATTTAGTAGGCTGCTTATTATGCTGCTGCTGTAATAAAATTTAGCCGCGCGAAACCGCGGAAACCGATATTATTTTAACGCTTTAAATAACTTTGATGTTGAAGTCGAAATAAAATGAGACATTAATTAAAAGTATTCAATTAAGAAGTAACATAAAAAAAACATAAATTATCCTGCTTGGATTCACGATCGTACGGCACTTGTATATATTATTATGTCTTCATCGAAAGATAATAAAGACTGTTTAATTACTTCTTCGAAACATACATTCAAGCCAAAGCACCGTAAATATTCCTTTGTCTGTACCGCCAAAGAACTAAAAGCTAGATTTCCAAAGCTAATGAGGATACCAATATCACACATGAGTTTTCTTTAGATAATAGCCACGGCCGGCCCAACAAAAGAGACTATGTCAGGCAACCCACACTGATTTCTTCAACGATACACACGCATTTAGAAGAACAACGTCTTATCTATTATTTATCGTGCCATTACAGAAAAACACAGAGATTTCATGTCCTCTCTATCGCACAAACTATGTTGTGTAATAAAGAGAGTAGGATATTTGAGAACTTTTCGTTTACGGCACGGATTGTAAAGCAATGATGGTGCATATGCCTTTTTGTAATGTTGGTGCTATATAAAGACATAGCCTACTCCATTCATAGCGAGTTGAAATAAAAGACTGGAAGAATGAAAAAGATTATTGTTTTAGTTTTATCTTAATCTAACGATATGAACCGCTCTGTGGGATGGCAGCAAGGACAAAGAGGGTGTTGAAACGATGGTTACTAAAAAAATAAAATTACAAGTATCATCTGCTTTGAACTTCGAAAAGTACTAGTTTAGTAAAGAACGCTGTTTTTATCGAGATAATAAGTAACCTATATTCTATTATACTATATTCTAGTAGTAAAATAAAGAAGTTACGGCTGGTCTAGTCGCATTCAACATTTTAGCAGGTCCACTCAGTTCTTCAGACATAATTCAACAAATATCTAAACATTTACATAATAAGTTAACAGATAAAATTGTTAATTGAACTAATATACACCCCGTTGAAATGCGAATGGTTTCAAGTAAAACTACTCAAATCTCTTGATTAAATTACGCATTTAGATATTATAATAGTCTGTTATAAAACAAAGACTTATTTTTGAAATAGTAACATCACGAGTTTGAGTACTACGCAAGTGAAACCGCGGGGCATCGCTAGTGTAGCAATGCACCGCGGTTCTTTTTTGAAGATCTATAAAATTAAATTAAATAGATAAATGGATCCTTATAGTTCTAGATATTGCCAAGTGTGGCACCACTGTTGGTTTTTGTGAAATTCCTCTAACAAAATAAAACTGTGGCACCACCTACGCCGAAGTTGGGAGCTGTCTTTGACGGGTTAACTTACATTATATATAAGTTGAGTATGGCTATTATTGGGCACGAAGTTTAAAAAGCTATTTTTATAACTACTTTAAGTTTAAGATATGACTTTGTGCCCGTTGTAATTCCTAAATAAATAAATAAATAAATAAATGTTGACCGACTCCACTCCTCTCGCAGTTCCGGCATCACTTCATCGCCGGCGCAAGACAGCGACATTTCGTGGTCGCAGTCATTAATTATACGCAGCTCATTGTCCCTGAGCACTCGAGTCCATTGTGACAATTCGGGCCGTGCTTTCAACCCGGGAACATAGACGGATCACCGCGATGGGAAACGCTGCTTTGAATTTCCAATACGTCTATAGTAACTCTTGATCTCCACCGTGTCTTCAGAATTTGTCTTGTAATCGAAGTTAATCAATACTATCATTCGTACTCTCTCTCTCCACTTTGGCATACATCAATTTAAACATAGCTTGATTTTGCGTTTTTTATTAAATCAACTCAAGGTTTCTCTTTATATTAGCAGAGTTTGTGAAAATAAGATATAAATATTGGTGGACAATTCACACACAACACCATCTGGGGGGTCTACCGCCTAACGCTACTGCTTTCGGCTATGCTTTGATTTGTGACGTCATCTGTCAATTTGGTACCGCCGATGAAAGCCGAAAACAACATCTGCTTTCCGTAAAGCCGAAAGCAGATGAATGAACGAAACTCATACATTTGTACTGAAATAGCGATCGCCTAATTTTTATCTGCTTTCAAGCAAAGCATTTTCTGCTTTCAAGTAATGTCATGAAGACATGGCCAAATTCGATGCTGCTTTGCGATTGCTGTAGTGTAATTTTCTAGTATTTTCGTAATTAAACTGGCTTGTCAAGATAGATAATTGTGTGGTGAATATATACAATTGCGGGAACACAGATAACTTCCCAAGATTCGTCATAGAAACGGTGATTTTACTAAAAATAAGTAAATCACAGAATTTTACACTTTGGGAGGGCATAATTCCCTCTTGCATCTTTCCCGAAAAACGGGACATCAAACTTGAGATAAAGGTAAGCAGGAACTTATAATGATACCAATGATACCTTTTTTGTTTTGATAATAATACCTAGCGATTTAATAGGTACTTACGTTCACAAATGTCTCAGAAACTGGCTAAGTTACTACTATGAGTTATTATTTTAAACATTCTGAACTGCTTGAGATCAATATTATTGTGAGAGACTTGTTATCAGTCTCAGTACAGTACATTAATCATATTTTGATGGTAGGTATTGAATATAAAACTCCAATTGTAAAAGACATGTACTTATACAAAATTAAACATGCAGAATGTGCTTCAAAATAATAATTAGCAAGTATTAGATTCCATATTATAAACCTACATAGGTAGGTAATTTGTGAACCAGCCACCTAATATTACCTCTTCCTAGTATCATAAATGTGAAAGATTGTTTTGTGTTTGTTGCTTAATCTCTTTGGGGTGTCTGAACAGATCATATGAAAATATAGAAATGTAGGTACATGCTGCTAGTCATGTAATGAAATGTTAATATTTCATATCAATATAATTAAACTTTGTTTTTGTTTTAGGAGTTACAAGAAATATTGACTGCTGACTGCTCCCATAGCTTACAAGAAAACAATAAGTTGTCTCAGAAGAGTATCCAACCCCAAGTCAACAACCCCGAAACTGTTAAAAAATTATTGAGAATAAATACACACACATTTCTTTTGTGTTATGATTCCTTATTTCTTAATCTGGATGGGGAAATAGAAATCCTTTGCCTAAGTTATCCTACGACCAAAGAGCACACATGATCTTCAGTTTGAATAGCTAGTCTGGCTGGCCTAACTGATAGTAAGTGTGCCAAGCCACTGCTGTAGACCCAGCGAACCCATGGGTTGTGGGCTCGATCCCCACCCAGTGCAAATATTTGTGTGACAAATACAAATGTTTGTACTATGGCTGGGTGTTTGCTATGTGAGAAAATAACTATGTATTATTATATCAACTATCTGGCTGCCACAGTACAGGCTT
Source organism: Ectropis grisescens (assembly GCA_017562165.1). Taxonomy (NCBI): domain Eukaryota; kingdom Metazoa; phylum Arthropoda; class Insecta; order Lepidoptera; family Geometridae; genus Ectropis; species Ectropis grisescens. Next base: position 17,377,694 of record CM029789.1, on the reverse strand, counting down.
TGCTTAGTTTGGGGCTAGAAGGTGTTGTGTGTGAAATGTCCACCACCACCAATAATAGATTGATGTATAAATTGGACACTTATGTATTGTAAGGACATAAAGTACTGACTTTAGAAAACCTTGTTATTGTTACATCTCAAGGTGTAGTCAGTTATGTATTATTAGGAATGTTTGGAGACACCTGGGGCACACCACTTTTGAGTGAAGTACAGTACTAGGCAGTAATTTATTAACTCTTCCTGTTCAATAGTTGTATGGTTGCTACCATCATGCATTATCTCATCTCGATCATCTGCTGCATGAATCTACACATAAAAATCAATATGTGTAGATTCATGGATCATTAATAAATCATTACATTGGTGTGCTACACTAAAATTCTCATTTAGGATCCAAAAAATTAATTGAAACACAATATTTATTGTTATTATTGTTGATGCAACAGATACATTTAATTTTCAATACTTTTTACATCACACTCTTGTAAATAACTATAGGTTCTTCGACAATCACTCTTCAAGCTTCGTTTTAATCAATCAGCGACATCACTTCAGGAAAGTGTTTTGTGAGTTGAAATGGTCTCAGAGACGCTTCATATATCAGCCACTGCAACCATGATGCATAACAATAGATATATCTGAAACAAAGCACTTTTATTTTAACATGTAACTTATTGATGCCATTTATTATATTTGTATATATATATCGGTAGAACTTTGCCAAGTCTCCCTGAGGAAATCAACACCTTTGCCTGTTTTTCTACAGCCATGCAGTAATGTGCAAACAGAATCAGAATCCTTTATTACTTATAAGTTCACTGTGTATCACTTTGAAAGATAAAGTGTCCATAGAAATCACAGGGCCTAGAGATAATCATCTAATCAGAAGCTGTGGGTCGTGGGTTTGATCCCCACCCAGTGTAAATGTTTGTGTGATGAATAAAAATATTTGTACTGATCCTGGGTGTTTTCTATGTATAATAAGTATGTATTTAAAATATATAAGTATTATATCAGCTATCTGGCTTCCATAGTACAAGCTTTGCTTAGTTTGGGGTCAGATGGTGTTGTATGTGAAATGTCCACCAACATTTAATTTCTCTAAGTGCGCAGCGTAGCTAATGATTTCGACTCTAATAGGACTCTATAGGTTTCCAATAGGTTTGTGACACTGTGCTGTTATAGGCATGTGTCACACCAGTCCGTCTGAGCCGCCGTCTCGATAAACATTATATCTATACTAAAATTATAAAACATGGGCAGCCTAATTTATGCGCGTCTACTGCAGGGACTCTGCGCCTTCACATGACATGACAGACTTTACATCAGCTCTTAGAAAAATACTCTAAAGTGGTGGAAGCGGGATTCGAATCCACAACCTCACGAAATGTGAAAACAAGCTTATAATTATTAGCCACGATAGACACTATTCAAATTTGCCTATTATCATTACATACATCATAAAGTATTCAAATACTTTTTATTGTCATCGCCGAATCACTCAATCAATTTTATTGTAATCACTTGTGATCAAACTGCATGGCTTTAAAAACTAACTAACAAATAATATATTCAATATTCATATTATGTTTTCATTGTTTTACATAAACTAAATTGTAAATGTTTATCTCAGATAGAGGTTATTTAAAATGTAAACAACATCAATTATCAATGCTGCCAGCCAATACATCTAAAAAATGCTAGGATTGCGTGGATATTTTTATATTACAATGAACTTTTCAATTATCTTAATAGGTAACTTGTAACACTTTCTTGTGTAGAAAACTTCATTTAAAACAAAATGTTTAATTAGATTTGAGAAATAACGATGATTTCCTATCAATTACGGATTTTTGAGGTTTACAAAAAGTATTACAATATAACCTATGCAGAAATTTAAATATAAGGTGGGAACACTTGGATAATTTGTCAAATATCGCGTTCCGTTTTTTGTTTTTTCCTATCATCGGTTAATCGTAACGCTGATAATTCTCTTCTGATAATTACCTAAATAAATGAATAATAAATGTAAATAAAACAGAGTTATAGCAACTTAAGTAATTTGAATTACCTTTTGACGTTTTAACTGTTGATGAAACTTATAAAATATTTTCGCATTGACTAGTCTCACGAAACCGATTACGTAGTGTTGAAACGTAATTAGATGAACGCATTTCTTCACTTATTTTTAATCTGTCAACGCACGAGCAATTTTTGAAAGAAGATATAGTTAGGCGATCGCTCTGAAATGAAAGCATGACAGGACAAATGCTATGAAGACAGCTCATGCTTTCCGTCTGCTTTAGAGTTAGGCGGTAGACCCCCTGACCCCAAACTAAGCAAAGCTTGTAGGTAATATGAATAATTGTGAATATTCGTCATACTGCACTACCAAGTGCTAAACTAAGCAAAATACCTTTTACAAGTTTAGTGACTATGTGAATTGGTTTCCGATTTGCTTTGATTTGTAATTTAGCAAGTTTAAGTTAGTAAGAGCCAGCCTTCTGCGCTCACCCTAAGTTTGGTAGACAGGAAAGGCTATTTGAATCAAACTGCCGTATTATTTTCCCAAAGAATCAATATTAAGCAAAGCTTGTGTTATGCGCACCAAACAAATTATGCTGTACTTACTAAAACTATAGTGATTACATACATTTTGATACATAGAAAGACTCAGATATAATAAACATCCATATTCACAACAACACAAATATTCTGGATGGGAATCCAACCCACGATGTACGGCTCAGTGATGTGAGAAAGGGTAATGTTTCCAGTGAAATTACAGGGCATAGAGATAAAACATCTGAGATCTCTGGAGGATAAGCGCAGTGCAGTGCTAGGTGATTCTTATACTTTTGTTGTTCCAATAGCTGCATGTCACTGTGCTGTTATGGGCAGGCATGATGCTTACTATCAGGTACCCAGCTCGTCTCACCACTATATATCATAAAAAAAAAGTGCTCAAGAAAGCTATATCCACCTTAAATGCTGTACACAAAACCAATATTCATGAATTCAACATACGCTATTAATTAATTTACTCAAAACCATACAGAAAATGTACCCCTAACGAACCGGATGGCAGACTCGAATTAATTGTCAAACGTGCTCAGGGTTACAATGCGACCAATTCAATTAGACACCTGGACCACAGAATCATTAATAGTCAGTACACATCCTGATCTTATTGCAGTTAATCCGTAACATATGAATAACGGTGAAATATGCATACATCAGGGGCTCAGCTGTGGTTGGTTAATCGGATATAATGCACGTTTATGATAGCTATTGCAAATAGAAACCCATGTTCAGATAATAGATACAGTAAATAATTATGAAGAACATTTTCAATGAGGTTGGAATTTAGAATTAAAATTTTATGAAGGTCATTTTATAAAGCAGAACCTCTTCAGTGGTTTAAATAAAAAAAAATCACATTCTTTCCAAGTTTTTAGATTTGTGGTTTAAGGTAAGAGTTTTTATTCTTTCAATGACACAAAAAATAAATTTGTCGCGTGAACTTTCTTACAGCGAAAAGCCTCAATTAAAATCTTAAGAGGCTTTTGCTAGACTACTAGTAATGGTTGGTAAGTGACTATAAAATCTATATATTTTTAAAAATCACCTATTTGTTTATACATGACCATCATCTCACCGTGAATGGAACGTGCTTCACTCTCATTTTGAGGACACTATGATCGTAATTTTTACTTACATAGTATAGAGTGAAGTGACTAGCATGACGCTATCTGATGGTAAGCAACTGAACACGAAGAGTCCAAATCATTACCTAGTATAGTACTGCACTGCGCTCATAACCCAAACATGTAACTTCAAACTGGAACACCGTGATGTTTGCACATAATATAACTGTTTGGAGAATATCTGGCAAAAGTGAGGTACTTCCCCAGGCACAATAAGTAAAACTAGTGAAGCTGTGGTGGCCTAGTAGCTAGAACGTGTATAGTTTTCACAATTGTGAGGTCGTAGGTTCCTTTCCCGCCTGCAGCGCTGAATTTTTTTCCAATTGTTATGATGAACTGAGTCAAAAATATACCAATCTAGTTCATATACCTAGTTAATATTTCTGTAGTGGTAGGACTCTTGGCAGATTCCACCTAGAAAAGTACCATACCTTTGCCAGTTATTCTACCGCCAAGCAGTAATGTTTGCACATTACTGTGTTCCAGTTTGAAGAGCAATGTTTCCAGAGAAATTACAGGGCTTAGAGATATAACGTCTTAGATCTCTGGGTGACGAGCGCAGTGCAGTGCTAGGTAATTATTTGGAATTTTCATGTTCCAAAAGCTGCGTGTCACTGTGCTGTTATGAAGCAGGCATGTTGCTTACCTTCAGGCACATGTCCTGCTCGTCTTAACTCTTAATAAAAATCTAGATAATTAATCCATCAGGTACAAGAAAAAATAATCTTTTATGTGTATTATAAAAAAATTACAAAGATATACATTATCAAACTTCCGGGGTGAGGGCTCTGATGTCATACATAAAATTGTACATAGACGTGACGTCACTGGAAACTTCTTAGCGCTATATAATGACGAATCATTATGTGTTTGTGAAACGAAAGAAAAAATACATGTACAACATTTTTTTTAATCTTAACTGACAGACCAAGTTTTTTATTAATCACCAAATTGTTGCAAATTTACAAATGCATCATCGTTATTGGATTAAACAGTGAAGGAAAATATCGTGGACAAACCGAGATACTAGTAGAGGAAACATTAACTTTAATTAATTTGAGTGGCCTCGTGGCTTAGTGGGTAGTAACTCTGACTGCGAAGCCGAGGGTCGTGGGTTCGATTCCCACCCAGTGCAAATATTTGTGTGGTGAATTCAAATGTTTGCACTGTATCTGGGTGTTTCTATTTATAATAAGTATGTATTTAAAACTATAAAAGTATTTTATCAGCTATCTGGCTTCCATAGTACAAGCTTTGCTTAGTTTGGGGTCAGATGGTAATGTGTGTGAATTGTCCACCAATATTTATTAAAAATACTGGACTGCTTTTCCTTATAAACTTACAAATAAATATAAAATACCATATAATCGCAATTACAGCAAAAACTTGAGCTTAATAAAAACATACGACAGTCATATTTCAAGCAAATAAAGCCATAAACAAACAAACAAACCCGCTAAACACTTAAGAATTAAATAAAATAACTTCAGCTTAAAAATCGTATCAAGTCACGTATATCGTCGGTACTTCAACATGCGACGTATGCCTAAAAATCCAAATTAGGTCAGGTTGGTGTATTGCACAGTATAAAGTTTAGGGCAATATGCCACTAGGACTTACCTAAGCGATGTAATCAATTTTAAAGTAAACACATCGTTTTTCATTTTTGGGAAAATCTTGTATATGTGTCAGCGGCTATGCTAATTTGAATAGGTGAAGTCTTGAGAGTTTGCGTCAGCGACATGTTAAATACCAATATATTTGTCGCTCTAGAGGTGATATATAGCGCAACGCTATATTAAGGTTGTTCAATACAACATTTTAAAGTTATAAGTTTTCCCTTCTATCGCTAGTCTTTATGACTGCATTTTTTTATTTGATTCGATTCCCATCTGCCTTTTTTAACTTTATAGGTTTACACTTGACCACCATCTCGCCTCATATTAAGCGACGATGCGGTCTACAATAGAGCGTGTTTTCCTATAACAAATATATGTGTCAAGGAAAAAAGCATTTGATCTATGTCTGGGTGTTCATTGAATCATATCATAATATAAATGTTAAAAATGTATATAGCAGCATTATTGGATTTTTTTGATTGTAAAAATTTGTTCATTGTTTCATCTAATAGAAATGTAAGTTTTTAAAACTAAAATCAATGAATATCAATGATAAACAAACAAACAAATTTAACGCAGTAGATGGTTGAATAAATCGACCAATAGTGATCCACGGTGGAGACGCCAGCCGTTAATTATTTTATTTTTCTTCGATAGTAGGTAAAGCAAAATGATCTGAACAGTCTCACTGGAAAAGAAAACGAAAAAAGGAAGGGGAGGTTTAAGGAAATGTACCAACCTTTCTTCCATATACACTGCAAATCCAAGAACCTTCATCGGTTCTGAGTTCACCAGCAGACACCCACGGGCGGCGCCGATGCCGTTATATTCTTTTAGAGGCGATGTGCGACGATTTTCTAGGATAGCTCGGAGTTCGAGCGAGAGTCAGCATATGATAGTAGTAGAACAGCTTCCAGGGTATCTTTAAGATACAACGGACAGGCACAGCTTGCGGATAGTCTCGTCTTGAAATGTTTATATAAACTACGACGGGCGATTTTGCGATTATTTGGACACTCTTCATTCGCGGGTTTTACGACAATTTTTTGCGTTGGTTTCTTTTACGATGCGCGAGATTGCATAGTTGCACGTCTTTTCGCGGCGAGGTGCACAGCATGTCAGGGGGTAGGAATAGTGAGACATTAACAATAATTTGAATAGTTGAAACCAAGCTGACAGATGGCGTCACTACACGGTTTAGCCCGTGTAGTTCCCGTTCCTGTAATTTTCCCGCTATAAAAAGTAGCTTATGTGTCAGACTATAAATTATTATAAGTTTTCAAAATTTCATTGGGACTATGTATGATTCTGCCGAAAACAAAAATAATCAGAGCGACGAGACGAGCATGATATGTGCCTGATGGTAAGCAACATGCCCTAGCACTGCATTGCGCTCGTCACCCAGAAATTTAAGATGTTATATCTCTAAACCCTGTAATTTCGCTGAAAACGTTGCCCTTCAAACCGGTATTGAATTGACATCGTCAATATGTATAAATAAACAAAATAGCCGAATTGAGGACTTACTCCTTCTTTGCTTCTTTGAAGTCAATTAAAACACTTAGATAGTATGCACCTTGAATAAGTCGTAATGGAGTTTTACCTTCAAGTCGTATAAATGGTCGTATACTCGGATTTTATTTGGGGCTCATTAAAAAATATTCATTAAATGCACGAGTGAACCGTAAACAAATACGTTTACTGCTGCTTCCGTTACACTATACAGAGTGAACGACAAATTTTACGTTGTGAAGTGAAACTCTTAAGCTGTTTTTTGGTGGCAACTCTCATGTATACAACTGAAAAATTTAAAAACTTAAGATTTACCTACTATTAATTAAAGGGGCTTGGGTAAAGTTGGTTGATTTTGAATTTTAGCTGTAAGTAATGATATTGGGAAATTTTGAAATAACAGCATAAAATGACCGAATGTTATTTATTCACTCATTTGTCTAAAGGTCTAAACTACCTAGTATACCAAAGATTTAATTTGGCTTTGCATTTCCCATTGAAATAAATTCGGAGGGCGCGGCTGAAAAACACTCAAGTGACAAACGATCTTTGACCGTTTAAAAATAATCACGCCACTAGTCCACACGAAACTACGAAAACCACATCGTTCATGTCAAATGATAAATCTTGATATATGTTTAAAAATATTCTGTGCATGTGATTGTAACTAAACTCAACAACCTAAACGGCTATACCGATTCTGAAAAAAAATGTGTCATTTATTATACATACCATAACCTGAACAGCAAATTTCATATCATTTCATCATCAATAAATACCTAGCGCCAGGTATTCATATTCGTATGATTGGTAACGTAGTAGGTACCTATTGTCATTTTTTCACTGTACCTACAAATTATCACATTGTCAAAGCATGAGAGTTCCGTGAAACGCTAATTCTAAAAAAAACTTGAACCGTCGAGGTCTATCATATGCTGGAATCTAGCACGCAAACCCAGCCAACATATTTAGCCATAAATATGAAAATAAACACATGATACTATTACCTTATTAACTACAATTTACAAAGCTATGTTGTTCTACTTTAGTATCAGTTAAGTGTTTTACTCGTATAAGAAAAGAAAATCGCAAAGTAATTTTTTTTTATTTCTAAATATTAATGTAGGTTGTACGCACAATTAAATTCAATTAAAACAAAAATAAGCTCGCTGTATTTCATGTCAGATCAATTTATATATATATATATATATTATATTGTATTTTTTTATAATTTGCTTTTTATTGTTGAATGAAAATTCTTTATTGTTTACACCATTAAAATCCTATCCGACCATGAGACTCGTGACCACGCCGGTTGTAACGCTGCCGAAACGTCGAGGTATTTAAACAATGAATCATTCATAAATGCGTACATAGATTCTAGTCTGAAAGAACATATACATTTAAAACTTCCATAGCAAAAAGAATGCTCAAAACCACTCAGCCAGAAACAGAAATTACTTCATTTCATTACAACAAAGGTAGCTTCCAACGGTCCAACATACCATTAGACTTTCCCAGTCCTAGATTGAGCAAACGGACAATGTTTAAGCACAACAATTGGTGCGAAATTGTTTTCGGGGGATTAAAGGACGCTCTCTATAATCCCGCCTACAATAGGCAGGACTGTTTATATAAATACTCTGTCAGCCACAAGGATATGCTCACAATAACTGTTCCACAAAATTGTGTTCTGGAAAACAGAACATGAGTTTATACTAAACTTCTACTGAGAATTAGAATAGAATTTACAGACCTCGGTTCCCGCTAATCGCTAATAATTTCACCGCTTTTGGGACTCATCCTCTTGTTACACTACACAACTTGGCTTAAGCTCAATGGTGTCTTTTAGGTTTATAAGAGATCACAAACATTGAAAATGTACCTATGTACTACTTTTATTAATGAGGATATATATGATAATATAAATAATATATGAGGATATATGATGAGGATGTAATGAGGATATACGCAAAAGAACGAAAGTAGCCGACATAGCTCAAAGAGTAATAAGCAAGCTGAAGTGGCAATGGGCAGGCCACATCGCTCGCAGAACTGACAACCGATGGGGAAGAAAGGTTCTCGAGTGGCGACCACGAACCGGGAGACGCAGTGTTGGACGGCCTCCCAATAGATGGACAAATGACCTCACAAAGGTCGCTGGAAACCGCTGGTTGCAGGTTGCGCAGGACCGATCGTTGTAGAAATCTAGGGGGGGGAGGTCTATGTTCAGCAGTGGACGTCTTGTGGCTGATGATGATGATGACTACTTTTATTTGCTAAAAAATGTACAGTTATTTGACTCGCACAAGGCTAATTGAGTTGATGCGTATTCCGTGACTAGAATAATTAACTACAACGAGTAATCCATGACTTCCCCAAAAGATATTTGGGTACCCCAATTATAAGTCCTATGGCCTTATTCTTGGACTACTTGCTTTTCTGCAAAGGTTATCGTTTATGACGCCGAATGCCAAATAATTGCCTAAAAATTTGTCGCTGAACTAGGTGAATATTTGGTTTATTATGTACTTTAAATCATAAATACTTACAGACACCAACTATTTACGTGATAGGACTCTTTGCTGAGTCCGCCTGCTGAAGTACCACACCTTTGTTTATTATTATTTTTATTTTTTTATTTTAGCGCCATGCGTAAATCGCAATTATAACAGTGTTGCTGTCTTAACAGCGATGTTTCCAGATTATAAGGTATAGCAATATTTTATCTTATTAATATTTGAATGACGAGCTCAAGTCAATGTCAGGCAGAGATTAAGGCTCTTTATCCTCTAAATATTTGAACATTAAGACGCTGATGCCGTGCTGTTGTGGGTAGGTATCGTAAACACCAGATTACCATCAGGCGCACTTTTCGCTCATTTCATTATTCTATCTTATAAAATAATAAACATCTTTAATTGTTTAATTTTATAAACGATGTTCATATTGTTATTAGTGAATATAATACTAATAGTAATCAATATTTTGAAGCTCATGTACTGACTTCATCGTACCTATTAAATACCTTCTTTGAGCACAGAAATCTTATTTTCTGCAACACAATAACGTGAACACGTGGGACCGAACAAAGACGTCATTTCTGTACAAACAATTCATTAATTTGCTAAGAATTGGAATCGTGGATAATTTATTCGAAACGGAAAACTAAAATCTAAAAATTGTATCACAGTATTTGTATTCGTACTTCTGTAAATTACTTTGAAATTCCACAACTGTCTGCAACTGTTTCAAAATTAAATTTAAAAACATTAAATGAATAAAGAAAAACATTACACACACGACCTTGTATCTGACACACACTCATGAATACTATTTTGTTTATTGTTAAAGTATATGGTTCAATTTAAGAGTATAATATTAATATGGGTTTCTGGTAAAATTTCACCTACCTACTCATAAATCGTCATATTATAAAACTTGCATCAGCATAAGCTGCCTAATTTATATTATGTGCGGGCTCGGGCCTGTCTCTTAGAAGACGAAAGTAAATATATAATATAATGTAATTCGAAAACATGTGATAACACCACATGTTTTCGAATTACATTTACTCACGATCTTTTCCAATTCAATGTTAAATTCAGTGGTTATGACAAACTCCGTACATCCGTTCTTGAAAAAACATTAATAAGTAGGCAAAAATTAAATCTAAGACATCAAGATTGTTTAATAAAACGTTCTGAGGACTAGGCTATTAGGTCTATTTGCTACAAAACTTTTCCTCACCTCTGATCTTTTTTCGTTCGGAGTACCAAATAATAAAGCTTTTCTTATAAAACAGATTGCAAAAAATCCCGCACCTTGTTTCGGCAAGACTTTCGAATGAAAAATATTTAGAATACGGTGGTGAGAAATTTTGAATATTGAACAATCATCATAACAAATGATTCAAAGAACCTCGCAACCTCCTTAAATAGAGCAACCTATTTGCAATTCTCTTCAACTGGAGAACAACGTAATCCAAGGCAACACGACATCAAAATTGTAATCAAGTCATAATAGAAGCAGCTAAAGGGATGCGAGCGTTTATGGATCCACAATAGACAATTAAGGCCATGTCTAAAGTCCCACTAATCCTTTGTACGAAGACATTTAGATAATCACGCGTAGAATAACTCCGGAATGTAAGCTCGTGACGTCTAAGTCAGGAATTTTATAACGCTCAGTGAGTTTTGGGTCATTATCGTGGTTTTGTTCAGCAAAGCGTCAAAAGACACCACACACGATGCCAGTACCCAGTCCTTTAGATTAATCAGAACATTTTGAGGTGATAGAAACCCTACGTAAGCAATTTGTCGATGGGTCCCACGTTTTGTGTTTTTGACAAGCGATTTGTCTTCCGATAGCTCGAAAAAATAGGGTCAAGAGTGTTTTTATTATATTATAAGTATAGCTTTAACCCTTATCTGTCCAACTGCTAGGCTTATGTGTTACAATTACATAAACACAACTTTTACTAGGTACTAACTGCATTGATGAGTTTGTCTGGTCATTTAATCAGGTTTTCACGTAACGTCCTACACAGAAACTTCAAAACAATATTTTGCTAAATAATAATATTATATTATTAAGAATTTAATAAAATGATCAAAATTTTTACGATTTTATAAAATCAGGATACTTCAAAGTCAAGTAATTTAGTAATGTTTTTGGATCTTTTCTTTAGAATGACTATCAATTCAGCATCATTTATTTTTAAAACTATTTTTTTTATTTCTCACTTTTGTCACTCAGCTTCTTACGTCTGACCTCTTACATATTCTTTACCTAAATGTCTAATAAGTTCATTAAATTAAATATACTATTTTGTCTTACGGTATAGAAAAAATCTTGAGTGAAATCGGAACAGATAATAATTTTTGACAAATTTTGTAGCTGTGTTGTTTGTACCTTTACCCTGAGCTGGAGATTGTGGGTTTGATTCCTACTCAAGACAAACATAATTTTTTATGTGTTTGGAGATATGCATTACGATATCCATTACGTAAATATTAATCGGTTGTCCACTACAAATTAACGTTTCTTCTAATTTTCAGCACCCTAAAATTGAAGGTTTTAGTCAATATATTCAGCTAAGTAGTGGTTTTGCAAATGAAAGATTTAATAATTAAGGAAATAAACATAGATTAAAGAGAGGAAGTCCAGTTATGTATTAAACATATACTTATGAAACTAGGAAAGGCCATAATTCACCAAGAACACGTACGTATTTCAAAACTAGTTTAAATAACACTATCACGTTGATCATAGCAATAAATCATAAAACACTGACGAAACCACCTTAAATAAAACCCTCAAAATAGCTTCTGATGATCTCGCAAATCCTCTATTATATAACTTCTTTCGCCATACGTCCATGGCCTCAGATGACATTCCTAGATAGGATCACCACATGGTAACGCACAATTGAAAACCGCCGCATATGCGCCTTCAAATTCATAATAGCAAGTCAAAACACGTGCTCAGATCTCTGATAAAGTTGATAATTCACTCAAAAAACATTTTCAACCTCAAAAGTGAGTTTATCGGCTTTCAATCTGGAATCTGTTCGGCACACATTTGTAAGTCTTTGTGGCGTTCTTATCAAGGGACCTTAATCGCGGTATGAAAAGCCTTGGGTCCCGACCGCAGTTTTTTTAGCAAAGTAAACTTCCTTCACATTTGATGGCAAATTTTTGTTCAAAAACGATTTTGCTTTAAGAACTTAATCCTAGGTTTAACGTCATGAGTCAGCAGACAGCGCTAATAAAGTTGTCGTCAACTTGCTTGCTGGCCTAAAACAACATTGTCATTTTGGTTCTGACAAGTTACAGACATTTTAAACTTCATTGTTCCAATTTTAAAAGTATAAATATACTTTTCATACCAATATTTTTTGCAAGGTTATTATATAAATATTAGGTACAAAGCACAAGCACACAAACGTAAGTCGTGGCGAGGTGCATTGTACATTTATTTCGCAGTATGCCCTCTTGCTTCTCGCTTCTCTTTCCCTTATAGGTAAAACTCTTTTTATATTAATACTGTTGATTAAGTATGTATAAATTAGCAACATTTTCTGACACCATTGAGCCCCACACCACAGATAAGATACCTGTTACTTTGGTAGCCAAGACTAAGCGCAGTTCATACCATTATTTTTTTATACAGATTTGACTGACGAGACGACCAGGCCATGTGCCTGGTGGTAAGCAACATGGCTGCCCATAACAGCACAGTGACAAACACACACAGTTATTGGAATATGAAGAATCCAAATCATTACTTACTGCATTGCGCTCGTCACCCGGAGATATAGTTTCAATGAAAGTACTAATTATTGATGGCGTGTAACTTTTTATTTATTCTTTAATATATTTTTTATGAGTTATCACAAAGAAACAATCACATATTTGCATATTATTCAATACTTCTGTATTCAAACTACAAGTGTGGGAAATTTCATACTTCTCTATCCTCGCTGTTTTCGTAAAAAGGGATATAACATTTTTGCTTCACGTATAATACGATAGACATAGATAAGGATAAATCTATTTTCAATTAACAATAATTCCAATTTTCAGCCTTGTACGTTCAGTTTTAAGTACGAAGGCAGATGAGCGTATCAAACATATAAATGTCAGAAAGGAAGTAAGTTCGAGGAAGCGAGTGGGGTTTTCCCGATGGTTACAATCTTGGTGTCTTCAAGGATCGGGTCGAAATTTGGATAAAGTTCACAAAAGTCACATATATAGCTACTTTTTAACTTGGGAAAGTAACGAAAACAGGAACTACATGAATTACGAGTAAGCCGCATGGTAGGTACTGCTGGTATTTATAATATTAGTAGGATACCTGCTATTATATCGTTGAACGTTAAATATAATAACTTAACACATAATTCGATTGATCTCACTATCAGCATTTTAAATTCTACACTCCCTCTGTATCCGGTGCAATGGTAGGCGTGTTTTATTTATGTTCTGTTTTGATCATTGCACAAAGTCACAAAAAACGCTTTGTCCGCTTTGTGACAGGGGATGATGGTTCTTTATTCTACAGTTCTACACAATACATTTTTTGCCGCACGCAGAATAAAATAAAGTGTTCGTAGAAAGGTGAACTCCATCGACGAAGCGCAATTCTACGTGAGTCTTGCGAAATAAACAATACAAAATTTAATTTTGTATTAAGTATAAAAAAACTGCTGCTGGTAGCTAAAAAAAGCGACATTAATTCATGGTTGACGTTCCAAAGATTAAAAAAAAGGGGGGTTGATTCTATTTTTGTGGAAACAACGTCTAGGTTGCACAATGTGTTGCCTAAGTAGGTTTTTTCTCATGGTTACAATCTTGCTGTCTTCAAATCAAGAGCCAATCGGTTTTGACTAAGTAAGCACGTTCCACTGTAGTCCGTAACGTATATCAGGCGAAATGTAAATATTTTCGTATCTTTTTTCCATCCTATGTTTGCCTGGAAGAGATCGCTTTAACTGATAAGGTCGTCCATTACTACTTTCATTTATTTTTTTATGTTTTTTTTATTAAGTGTCATAAATAATTATTGTATAATTTATTTACCTATTTTGAATACTATGATGAGACCGCTGGGCTGTATAAGAAATATTTAATTTTCTTGAATTTGACGTTGATTGTTGGACCGGTATTTTTGGAGATATCTGGAGGAGGCTTTTGTTCAGCAGTGGGCATCATTTGGCTGATAGGATGATGATGATGTCGACTTTAATAAGTTTTTATATATTATGATCCAAGAAAAAAAAAATCTATCATAGTTTTGGTATGGTGGTAGTTTTATTTTTATTAAGTTCTCTTATAAAGTATTTTATCGTCCAAGAGCCAAATTGGGTGCTATTTGCTATTATAATATGTTGTATCATCTACAACATTCTACCTTCTTCCTTATATCTTCGTCCATGCACACCACAGAGGTTATCTGCAAAATGTAGTTTGAATATCCATAGCCGGGTCTATAATCGCCTTCTCCGCGTATCGTATTAATAGAACAGGCCCTTGCATGGATAATAATGGCTATTTACTGTGCTTTTGTCGAAGGATATCAATAGAGAGGTACGCGCGTTGCGGCCTGGGTTGATTTGGGGCGAAAGGAGATTAGTGACGGGTTTTGGACAAGTATGCCAATATCGATAAGAAGATTCAATATTTATTTTTACATTGTATGTTATTTGGGATAAATGTTACTTGTGTAATAAATAGTAATTTAATAAGTTTGGATATTTATATATTTTTGTAGTATTGAGTAACAGAATGAGCCGGACTTGTGCCTGATGGTAGACAACATGCCAGCCTATAGATACCAGCATAGTGTAATACTGCTATTATACATGAAGAGTCTTGCTATTTTCTATCGGACGACTCGTAGCTCGAAAAACCGACATCGTTTTATGGTTGATATTCCAAAGACACGAACGAAGAAGTTTTAATCTACTTTTGTGATCAGAACGATTAGGCTGTGAAATTCGTTGCCTGAATGGGGTTTCCCCGATGGTTATAATCTTGTTGTCTTCAAATAGAGAGTAAATCGTTTTTTTTTTCAAGGTAAGCACACTCCATCCGAAGATTTTATATTCGTTTATCATGAGGCGAGATGGCGGTCGAGTATCCCTATAAAAGTGAACAAAACAGATTAAAGATTGACAATACATGCACCAACAATTTCTAAATCGTCTAGATTGCTCTCAAAATTGCATTTCTTGTAAAAACTTTGTCTATTAAAGTAACACCTTAGAAAAATCAAACTATGTAATTGTAAGAAAAAAATGGCAGTCATTGGCACCACCATTCACAGTAATTTTCACCAGCAGTGAAAACTAGTAACTTAGAATTTTAGTTCAGCGCTACACTAATGTTGCACAATACGTGACCGTATTGTGGCGTATAGTATGTACATCTGCTGTACTGTATGTCACTAGAAACACAGTTATGTTTGCGCATTACTGTTTGGCGGTAGAATAACTGACAAAGGTGTGGTACGTCCCCAGGCGGACTCTGCCAAGAGTTCTACCACTACAGCGTCTAACGCACACGTTCCGCAACATCGGTCAATAACCACCACTACATTGGCGTGACATTCAGTGTGACGCGAACCCATGAGATTTTCGCCTACCAAAAATTGCACGCGGCTAACAAACTTTTAAATTCAATTAAGAATTACGTCTAAATTTCTACGTACATACGATAAATGCTAAACTTATCGACAACTTCATCCGACATCACTAGACCGTCTCCATCATTTGTCAGTTCCCACATTCTTTTTAATTTTTTGCACGTGGTCCAGCCCATGGCGGCAGACAATGAATGACATGCGCGTACGCAGGCCACACATCATCTCGCAACGAGCTAGCCCTTTTTGTTGAACACGTTTAATGGGATTTTGCAATTTATCGTTTAAAAGCTTTTTGAAATGGAATTTTGAACGCTTTCAGATTTATTGTTAACTCATTTTCAAAGCTTTGAATATGAGAAAACTAGTTGCAGTCGCACTATTTCTTATTTCTATATTTTTAGATGGTATTGTAAATAATTACAATTATGCATTATTACAAGTACGCTACATAACCTAACTAAATATTTATAAATAGACCTCATTTAATTTATTCACAGACTAAAGAATTAGAGATAATCAAGGTCAAGGTCAAGCCCACTATCGTTGAAAGCGAGCAGACCGATAAAAACTAGTTTTTATCGGTCTGACCCTGGTAGCATTATGAAGCTGAATGGTAATGCTTATTGTAGTATGCATCGTATAAAAAAATCCATCAAAGTGTCGTAATGTACATTTTTTTTTCGACCATAATAGTTTTTTTTTTATTTGACTTAAAATTGATTTTGCTGAAATATAATACATAAGTAATCATCAAAATAAATCCATATTAACCCCAGGTTAACAAAATTAAGAATCTGTGTCTAGTTAGTACTTTCACCTACTGATTCAAATTAAACGAAATTTTGTGTTTATTAAAAGTGTATTAGGTAGACAACAATTCAAGCTTCTCATAAAATCCACTTCGAATTTCCATCACAATTGAAATCAGCCTGAACTGTTTCGAGAAAAGAATAATAAGGCCGTGCCGCTTTTTTTGCTCGACTTGGCGAGGGCACAGTCGTGTCCCCAAACATCTTCCTCATTAAATGCAATACAAAACAAACACGTAAAAACTTTCTGTTAAATACTTTCTAAAATATAATAGTATACTATATAAGTATTAATATTACTTATTTGAATCACGTTTACCGATCTTGTTAGACTTTGTCCTTCAGCTAAAATTCTATCTCGGTTCCCCACTGCGATGAGTTTGGTTGACTTCGGAATTCGCACAACAATTTGTGACAACAAAGCTTGAAGGCTTTGAGCTGAGCGGTTCGAGAGTTTTGGCATAGATGGCTCTTTTTTAAACTTATGCAATTTTCTTGGAAGTAAAGGCTTATATTTTTAAGAGTTAATAGATTGAAGTTTTTTTTTATTTATAACAGCGTGCTGCAAATTTAAACTAACAAGTTTGTCACTTGAGCATTCGTGTTATTGGGACGTTATGTGGTGTAGGATATTCTAAATCGTAAATTTAAGAGAGATAGATATTTTTGTTATAAATTAATTGTAAGACGAGGCCATAACCCATCACACTGACCCAGACTTTGAAAAATTCTTACAATTTACCGGTTTTTACGCTGTTTTCCATACTTATAAATGTGTGTCGCATTCTTCATATTTTTTTTTTATAGCATAGATTGACGGGACGAGCAGGGCATGTGCCTGATGGTAAGCAACATGCCTGCCACATAACAGCACAGTGACACAAAGCTATTGGAACATGAAAAGTCCAAATCATTACCTAGCACTGCACTGCGCTCGTCACCCAGAGATCTAAGATGTTATATCTCTAAGCCCTGTAATTTCTCTGGAAACATTGCCCTTCAAACCGGAACACAATATACCTATACTTACTAGCTTTTAGCGGCGACTGTAGACGAAAAACGATGACATGTACATGAATACAAAATGACAGTGCTACATGTGGTATTCGGACCATGAGCTAAGGCGGAGCTCTTGGGTCCTGGTCCAGAGCCGCTCCGGGTCGCCAGCCAAGGTTTTCTCTACTAGATCAGCTGTTACTTACTACACCAGTCGTAATTCCTACGTTTTTATTTGATTTGTGTATGAACATAATATTTACTTAAATATAAAGAATAATGAGTTCCGGTTTGAAGGGCAATGTTTCCAGAGAAATTACAGGGCTTAGAGATATAACATCTTAGATCTCTGGGTGACGAGCGCAGTGCAGTGCTAGGTAATGATTTGGACTTTTCATGTTCCAATAGCTGTGTGTCACTGTGCTGTTATGTGGCAGGCATGTTGCTTACCATCAGGCACATGTCCTGCTCGTCTCGTCTCTCTATGCTATAAAAAAAAATAAAAAAAAATATGAAGAATGCGACACACATTTATAAATTTTGACCATGAGTGTGTGCCGTCAATAGCAACATTAAAATCACACAATTCTTCAAGCGCAACCTCATTTGAAACTCGCGTTTTTATCAGAGTAACCGCTGTATATTAATTAGTAAAGGCTTCTAAGTTTATCTCTGTAAGTTTATTTGACCTCCCAACGATGATAATTAGTTTGTTTCGATTTAATTGTGCGCAAAAATTAAACAGTTTCTTGACTAATTACTGAAAGGTCACGAAAACGGAATGTGTATCTTTTTTAGGTTTTTAGTTTTTCACGGCATAATAAAATAATGTATATTTTTTTATTAAAAATAAACCACGAGCAGTTATAAGTAGCGAAATATCAGTAAAAATTTCAAAATCAGATAGTAAAAACAGCCTACTGTAGCATTATGAAAATTGAAAAGAAGACCGCCTTATCGGCGGCCAACAGTGACTTGAAAGATTGAATATAAAATAGAATTAGCCAAAGTTTTCGCGATAAAGCTGTACAAATAGGCGTTTTGGTTCTTGGGGGGCGAGATAAAAGAAAAGTTGGCACGAAATGGATCGAGACAGAGTTTTATCAGATTTGGTTAGGATTTGTTAGGAACACATTTACCTACGCTGCCTCACTGCCTTGTTCCACATATTTGCTCAAAAACCATTTCAAGACAAGTGGCTGTAAAAAATTAAGTTAAAACTTTATAACTATGGTAATAATAATAATCGTCCTCCTTGAAGTATCTGTCCACGACGATCCTAGTAGTTTACATTGTATTTATCTTAATTTTAAATGATTCGCAAAACCAAACGTAGGTTTGGAGTTCGAGTACGAGTACGGAGCAATTGACTATCGTTGTAGGTCAACATTGCTGGAACACCGTAATTTTGTCGCATTCATTCTTATAGTAAGAATAACTGGCAATTGTGTGTTACTTCCCCAGGCTGACTCTGCGATGAATCCTACCCCTACAAAAATAAAAGGTACCACTGATTGTTTGGTATTGAAGTTAACGTGGTTGTTATACATATTTAATTGGATAACGGGACACTCACGTTTATATGGTTTATTCCGCGTCCGGCGGCCTTTTTCCGCAGAAAAAGGCCGCTGAACGCGGCTGAAACTCGAGTCGGATTGAACGACCATATATACGTATATATATATATATATATAGAGTGTCCCGTTATCCAATAAAATATACTAATTGTATAGTCTTATTTTTAAAGCTGGGTGTTGCAGAAATATTTTACTCAATATTAGTTCTTGCCCGCGGCTTCACTTACGTCTTTGAAGGCGAGTTTGAGGAAGTCATGTTGTTGGATAATGTTTTCTTCGAGCCAAATATTTTAGTTTAATTATATTAATAGCCCCCGCTTTTAACAGTTAAACTTAATTCTTTATGGGGTAAGATACAAGCAATAAAACAAAGTTTTGGAACAAATATAACATTAATTTATTTATATACAAAATATTCATAACTACACAATGATTTCAATTTACTAAAATGAACATAATTAACTTGTATTAACTACATAAAAATAATATATAATATTTGTCACATTTTTCAGATTTGTCTTAGGTCTGAACATTGAATACAAAAATCAAACCTTTTGTTTCAAGATGACATGAATTAACTTAATCAAATTGGCATGGTCTATAATTATTCAGTTTTAAAATATCTTTGTGACATACCTATAATTGTCGCACAAAGCTATATATAGTACATTCACATTAATATTTTTTATTATATCACCTACGACGCGGTGACGCTATTATTTTTCTAGGTTATTATTTGCACTAACTTTATACTCGTAGTTACATAAAATAAATAAATATTGGTGGATATTTCACATACAACACCATCGGACCCCAAAATAAGCAAAGCTTGTAGGTACTATGGAAGCCAAAAAGCTGAAATAATACTTATATATGGAACTGAGACGTGGTCCTTAACTGTGGGCCTCATAACGAAGCTCAAAGTCACACAGCGAGCTATGGAGAGGGCTATGCTCGGAGTCTCTTTGCGCGACAGAATCCGTAATGAGGATATTCGCAAAAGAACGAAAGTGGCCGACATAGCTCAAAGAGTAAGCAAGCTGAAGTGGCAATGGGCAGGCCACATCGCTCGCAGAACCGACAACCGATGGGGAAGAAAGGTTCTCGAGTGGCGACGACGTACCGGAAGACGCAGTGTTGGACGGCCTCCCACTAGATGGACAGATGACCTCATAAAGGTCGCTGGAAACCGCTGGTTGCAGGTTGCGCAGGACCGTTCGTTGTGGAAATCTAGGGGGGAGGCCTATGTTCAGCAGTGGACGTCTTGCGGCTGATGATGATGATGATGATGATATATATTGTATATTTTGAAATACATTCTTATTATACATAGAAAACACCCATGCACAGTACAAATATTTGAATTCATCACATAAACATTTGCACTGGGTGGGGATCGAACCCACGACCCACGGCTGCGCAGGCAGACTTACTACCAAGTAAGCCACCAGGCCAGCAACATTATTATTAGACATTTATGGAAATCATTAACGTGATTCAATTATCTAGTATATTGTATGTTGTGTGTCATTCAGTGATCAGTAGTGTCTGGATGATCGAGCTCTGCTCGATTTAATTACTAACACAACGTTTTCTAAAAATGAAACCTAGCTATTTATCGCCTCCGAAGCCCCTAGTTTACTAAATTTCATGTAAATTGTTGGAACCATTTCCAAGATTAAGATTATATAGGGTTACTGGTATAATCACCCTGCATTCATTTAATGGCATGTTCTGTATATTTAAACAAATAACTTTTATTTTACAGCTGTTGTTGAAACTTAATACGTATCCTAAAAATAATTGTAGTTTTTATTGTCTTCTCTAGCACTACTAGGTCGTTGTACGTCGCACTTCACTCATTGAGTTTTGAAGAGTGCGCGCGGTCTTGTTACGAATAGTTCGATATTTGTAGTCCGACCAAAAACACTTTTTTATTTAGTATAGAAAAAAATACGAATTTTAAAAAACCGTAGAACAAAAGTGGTCATAATATGTATTATATTATTTAATGTCGTATTCGTACTTACATGCCCTTGCCTAAGAATGCAGTCTGATCACCAATAACCCTGTTTATAGATAAAAACTAGAAGTGCGTCTGCTAAGCCATTATATAGGTATAGATTGCAATTTTATTACAGCATCACCGTAGTCAACCATGTCATCGATAGAAGTTACTTCTAAGATTTTATTAAAATTATCGAACATAGCTTGCATGATTCTTAAACAAACGGTGTCTTGCAACATTCCTGCTACAGATTGAGGATCCTCTTTGATAAATTTGAGTACCGGCTCCGCTGTAAATAAATAAATTTAATTATTTTACGTAAAAAACGGGACAGGACGTTACAATATCGTGAAGTACTGAATGGCCACCGTTTTTGATGATAAGTTTTTTTTTTTTTTTTTAAATAAATAGTGACGAGACGATCAGGACATGTGCCTGATGGTAAGCAACATGCCTGACACATAACAGCACAGTGACACGCAGCTATTGGAACATGAAGAGTCCCAATCATTACCTAGCACTGCACTGCGCTCGTCACCCAGAGATCTAAGATCTTATATCTCTAAGCCCAGTAATTTCTCTGGAAACATTGCCCTTCAAACCGGAACACAGTAATGTTTGCACATTACTGCTTGGCGGTAGAATAACGTATAAAGTAATAAGTCCAATTAACCCGAGACACCTTCAGTCTAGAGTCAAGTCGCTGTCTTCCTTCGAATAAAGTCGAGGAGAACAATGACTGAGTCATGCTATAAACCTATAAATGGGTGCTGCTTTTGAGAGTGTAGCTGTTTGTGGTAGCAACTCAATGTTCGTTCCCGACCTTCCACTTACCGCCTTCTCTAGCTAAGAGATAATAATTCACAAAATTTTTAGAACGTTGGTTTTGGGACGATGTTCTCCTTCACTGTTAGAGCGAGTGATGGTGGTTTTGATCAAAACCACGGCTTTTAATCAAGGTAAGCGGAGTTTAGAACGTCTGGCTGCTAGATGGGTCGATAAAGGGTCAAACAAAATAATGGCATATCAAAAGAAATACCTATAAATACATATGCCTATACCCAGATGATAACGATGAAACCACATACATACAATACAAACAAACCTGAAAAGTTGTTTTACTAGATTTTTTACATTTTAACCGCCATCTCGTTTGATGTGAATGTGAAGCTACAATGAGGTCTACGATGCAGCGTGCTTACCTAAACCGATTATAATCATTGATTCAATACATCAAAAATGTATCCATCAGGACAAATGGACTCACCATGCAGGAACATGGTGGGTATGTCGGGCTCAATACCATGGGTCTGCATGTTGCCCCTACCGAATAAAACCCCCACAGGTTTCTCCTGCATGGCCAGGGGTCAAGGTCGCAGGTTCACTTTTCACGCTCCCATCAACGACCCTGACCCACCGCCTTTGCGGGCCCACCTCGCGGGGCGTGTCGACACTCCCGCATCTGGATCCAGCAACGCACCGGAAACCAGCGCGTAGGGCGTTCTCAGGCCTTCCAGTGAAAAAGGGGTGCGAGCATTAGCATGCCTTCAGGCTCACTTCCGTATCTACTTCCGCCTCGGTGAAGGAGCGAGAGGTTGCGGGTTTCACTCCTTCAACTCACACGACCTCTCACTGTCGAGCATCACGGCGAAGATGATCGACAGAGAGAGATCCGCCCTCACAATCGTGGCTAGGGATAGCCGCGGTTCCACCTCTATGGCCGCATTGCGGTCCTTATCCTTCCACTAAGCACTCTGCTAATCAGATTGTTCTCATCTCTCATCTGGAAGACTTCTTTTACTTGGCCGAAATATCAGCCGAGTAACCTTTCCAAGTCTTCCAGTCTCTCTCCTCAACCTCTACACGTACTGCTCAAGCGGGAGAGGAACGCGTGCAGAAGTTCCCAGCTCCGGCCGGGATTCGCCATCACACAACAAGATGCCACCGAGGCAAGTTATTGTGTGATGCCCAGGGTGCACCACGTAGAAATTCCCGAGCCAACTGAGTACCCCCACTCAGGTAACCCCTACCACAGCCTGGAAGTCACAAAAGTGGCGTCATACTTTTTCGTTTAAGTTTTTGGAACTACAATCGTGAAACAATGTCGGTTTTCAAGCCGACGACCACTCTAATAGAAAAAAGCTAGAAGGTATTATGTATATATTAGATCATGTAGATCAGTTACATACTCTCCGGAATGTATCCGATAAAAACCCGATAAGCTAGCAATTTTAAGTTTATTAATATTATCCGTCACTTTCCATACGCGAAATATATCCCAAGTAGGTGTACCTGTACAAGTAAGCATACCATTTACTTACAAACTGTGGACTTACCTAATTCTTTGTTTCCATTAAATAGATTTCCTATATCGAATTCTAGTGTACCAAGAAATTCAGTACTTGTTTCAATATTTATTAGTCTCAAATACCTTTTGTCGTCTTTCATATAGTAAATTCTGTCAGCAAATGATTTTGTACGTAAATTGGCTAAAAACAAAATCATTAATATTGTTTTTAAACTTTCGCGATTTGAACACATAATGTTTATAATGTATCTACAGGACTTAATCACGATTTAAGTGATTTTAAATCGTGATACCTGTAGATACATTATAAACATTAAAATAATTAATGTTTAAAATGTTATAATATAAATAATGTTAACCCATGACCAAAAAGAGGAGTATTACAAGTTTGACGTCGATGTCTGTATGTCTGTCTGTCTGTGTGTATGTCAGTGGAACCGTAGCTCTTATATGGATGGAGCCATTATGATGCGACTTTTTTCATATGAAATCTAGTTTCCTTGCGGTGGTTCTTATTTTATGTTTTGTTAATATCGATCCAAAATGGCCACCTACCACACTGGCCATAAAATCGCGGAAAAATATTTATTCACAAGCTCCCTCAATATATGGTTGTCAAATGAAAGGACTTCACTAATAAAATACATATATACATATTGTACAAATTTCAAATCCAAGGTAGTCACGGGTAAATAAAAAATAATAATTTCATTCTTTCAATAGGTAGACATTTGTTGTGTATTTGTAAGTGTTGTTTTTTGTTAAGTTTACTCACTTGCTTTAACTGAGTACTTTCCTTCTCCAGTCACTGGTAAATTGATAACTTTCCCATTCATTTTGTAAGTTCCACTCATTTCAAAATTTGGTGATGTTGTGTCGAAGCTCATTATTAGCTTGTCGCTTTTTTTAGTGATCCTGAAAGTATTCAATGCATCAATTGTATACGTTTATTGATAATCCTTAATACATATAAATTACGTGTCACGTTGTTTGTCCACGATGGACTTGCTCGTCAACCGATTTAATCCAATTTGTACGCCGTGTGCAGTTTGATCCAACTTGAAAGATAGGGTAGTTTTTATTTCGAATCTTTATGTCATTATCCGCTTGAAACCGGAACGGGCCCTAAGTACGTATATTTAAAAAAAAATTAAATCTGTGCGTCTGTTTGTAGTTAAACCCTTCTAAACTGCTCGACCAATCTTCTTCTTCTTAATATATATAAATCTCCTGTCACTATGTTTGTTCACGATGGATTCTTAAACTACTTAACCGATTTTGAATTAAATTGGCACACCGTGAGCAGTCTGGTCCAACTTGAGAGATAGGATAGTTTTAATTCCGATTATTTGTCTTTACAGGACAATATCCGAGCGAAGCTGGAACGGGCCGCTAGTTATTTATAAAATTTTAGGGTGTGTTCTTTCGAGAATGGCATAGAATACAAATCTATTTATTTTTCTTTCTTTCGTGTACGTCTACGTCTTTCAGGTTCGATAGTATTACGTAAAATACATACATACATTCCAGTTCAATAAACATTTGTCATAACGCTGAAACTTATTTTTAGGTAATAATTGACGCTAAAATTAGATGGGACTCATCATTATAATTAGTACACACTCATCTACTGCTGGATGTCAGTTTCTCCAATACTACACCACTCAGCTGGTACTCAGGCTACAACGAAGTAGAATAATAAATACATTATCTAGAGTTCAATTAACAACATAAATTCTCAGTGGCCAGCATTTGATAACAAAACGCCTAATGCTACGCATCAAAGAAAATTGCAAGGGGAAAAATGGTCAAGGTATAAGCATAAGCAGCCTACAAAATGTCTTCACTGTTGGGACAAATGTCCTCACTGTTGGGACTTGGGCCATCTCTTGTAAGGAAGTAGTCAATGTTATAATCTAACACTCAAGCACAGTGCGGGTTGGCGGATGACACACATGTCTTCAAAACTATCTTCCTTGTAACACACCAGTTTTCATTTTTCGTTTTCATGATAATTTCATCCATCATTAAAACTATTAGTGGTGACAAATTGGTACATCTGCATATTATAGAAAACGAAGGTGTAAGCGGGATTCAAACCTACTATCATACGACTGTGAAATCGGACGTTCTCGTCATTAGGGCATTACGATTTTTACGTAATAATTACTTACAAAAGTTCATTCAGAATTAAGTCTTTAAAGCCCTTTGCTACAGAATCCGTCAAAGTGAGATCTAAATTTGGCGATTTAACTTCTATCGAGGCAATGTGTAGGGGATCCAAAGGGGGAGCACCAATTTCTTCTATACCAGGCAAAGATTCATTGAGAAACAGTCTAAATAAGTCATCTATACATGGCAAGTCTGTGACGAAACATATACGGCCTAAACCTGTGAATAAAAAAAATATATTAGTCAAATTTTATAACTAAAGTCTTACTAAACATTCATTACAGGTTGCAGACAACTCATCATCAAATCACTCTATACCTGATGAAGCGTAATGGTAAGCAACAAAACCCTATCCTTAATAACACAACACCAGTTCATTGTCTGACACAGCACTGCGTTGGCCATCGGGAGATATAAGATAGTGTTAAATCAATCTCCATATATCTGCCAGTACTTAAGGGTGCGTTGCTAGTGTATTCCTGTTGGTTCCTGGCTGTTCATGCTAAGGTAGAGTAAACGTAGTAGATGTTTAGAGGACTAGAAAGACTTGAAAAAGTTAATTGTTTGATTTATAATTCTATCGAGCCAAGTAAAAGTCCGAAATTCTTCCCAAATGGTGGTACACTTTTTTTTCCATCGAGCCCAAAAGAAGTTTTGGCGATAAATTAAGGACGATGCGGCCAATAACAGTGGGTTGCACGTTGAAGATGGCGCTGTCGCTACCGTCGTAGGTGGTGATGCCAGAAATTGCGGCTGCAGAGTAGAAGTCACGGCGGGAGAGGAAGACCAGTATCACAATGCGTCGTTAATCCCCGAGCGACACGAGGCTAGTGTTAGCAAGCTAGCAAGCTAGTATTATTAGCTTCGTGTAGAGAATGCTACGCAACGCTAGTTTTGTCTACACTGCTGGAAGTAGTAGCTTGAAAAACTAGCATCGTGTCGCTCGGGCCTTACTCTACCCGCCGCGGCGTCACGCGTGATGAGAGCAGTGCTGTGCTAAGTAATGACTTGGACCCCTCATGTTCCAATACACTGTTACACTGCACTGTTACAAGCTGTTTGCTTACCATCAGGCCGATGTCTTCATCGTCCTTTTAGTCTATACTATGAAAAAGTAAATGAAATGAAGAAATAAGACACATTCTGCAAAAGAGTGAAAAAATAATGAATTATGATAACTTCAACATTAAAAAAAAAATAAAGAGTGACGAGACGAGCAAGACATGTGCCTGATGGTAAGCATCATGCCTACCACATAACAGCTCAGTGACACGCAGCTATGGGAACATGAAGAGTCCAAATCATTACCTAGCACTGCACTGTGCTCGTCACTCAGAAATCTAAGATGTTATATCTCTAAGCCCTGTAATTTCTCTGGAAACATTGCCCTTCAAATCGGAACACAGTAATATTTACAAATTACTGTTTGGCGTTAGAATAAATGGCAAAGGTGTGGTACTTCCCCAGGCGGACTCTGCCAAGGGTACCTGTCGCGACCGGCTTAAGACCGACCGCTATGCGTTGACGAGCCTGGTCTGCCGGCAGCGAGAGGGGGAGAGACCTGTTGTAAGTAGGTCTCTTGAGTACGTGCCCTCTCGTTCCGACAGGCGCTGGTAGACTCGTCCCTGGGTTCACTTTGCAACCGCTGTGGGACAATCTTCGATCTTGACCTGGACGTGACCTTGACTTGACCTTGACTTTATCCCCGGCGTGACACTCGGTGCAACATTCGACGCGACAGTCAGCGTGACACTCGGCGTGACAGTCAGCGTGCCACTCGGCGAGACACTCGGCGTGACAGTCAGCGTGACACTTGGCGTGACAGTCAGCGTGACACTCGGCGTGACAGTCCACGTGACACTCGGCGTAACAGTCGGCGCGACCGTCGGCGTGTCCTGACGTGCCCTTGATGATGACACGACGACAACTCGGCGCGATCCCGACGTTCGCTCGACGAGATCTTCTTGGCCGGATCTTGAAAGGGAGCTGGGAGCGGGGTAGTGAAACGCTGATTCTTGAGTCTTCCTTTTATTTTTCTTCTTGTTGTTCCTTGTACTGGAGCCGCTGAGTAGAGCATGCTCCGAACAAAATCGAGATCGCTAAGGTACCCCCCTTACCTTTACCTAATAGAGAGCCCCGTATTTTGAGCCCTCTTTTCGGTTCATTTTCATTATGTAATTTACACATTTTACGCCATAACTTTTCCATTCCTGGTCGTAGGCTAACAAATGACCACTCTAAATGTAGCCCACGACCAGGTCTATAAATGAACTTAACATCTTAGGGGGTACCTTAGCTTACAACTGAGTTATTTCGCGTAAACTAACAAATTTTCCAATGTTTGCCTAATTTTAGGTAAATAAATAGACACCCTACCTAACATTCCGAATAAAACTGACCAAAATTATATTTATTAGGTGTGCCCTACCTAATCCTACCTATTTAAACATATTTAACCACAATATTTATCCACTACTTTTAACCGAATTACAATATTACAGTACTCATTATAAAACATACTAAAACTATCCTATATGTATACGTGTTGATCGCCAACAGTACCACTACAGAAGCAGCGAAATAACACAGCGCTTACTATTTGATACTAGATAAGAAATCAAGGCAGTTCTTTTTATAAGCGACATCCACAATATAAAGGGGCTATGATAATTATTGATAAATACAGAGGCTATTTACATAATATAAATGTTTTATTTACCATAAAACTTTTAGGTTAGGTAACTAAACATTTTTAGCGCTTTTTATAGTTATAACGAGTTTTTTATATAGTGATGTCAAACTCACAATAAAATTGTCATTGTTCGTTAAAATTGTAATAAGTACATATATTTTAATTTTTGACACTTATTTGTACGATACTTATTATCGTACAATATAATGTTCAATTTAAACTTTAAAAATGTATACTCTTTGTATGATCTTATTTTGTTTTTTTTTCTAAAATTGACGTGTAAATTGTACATTTATCAATAAAGAACTTTGACTTTGCGCCTTATTAAATGGAAAGCAACTTATTATGGTGATAGTAGATGAAGGTTACAAAGAGCAGAAATATTACCTGGGAAACTATAACTAGAGACTGAAGCAACTACACTTAATAAAATAGTAGACCAAAACATTTTGCAATGAATACATGCACACTAATGACTAAAATCTAGATAAAACTTTATTTTATATTATTTTATGATACATTTGAGTGGGTAAATTTGCATGAAATCTGAAAATTAACAATTATACTTTGTATTAAACAAATTTGTCTATCTCTCCATAAATAATAGTTTTTTCCCATATCTGTGGGAATATTGATACTATCAAATAGCAGCATCCTCTCACAAAACTAGAAACTCATTAATTTACAGTCCGATTAAAAAGAGCCAACGAACACTTTGTAATAAATTTTCAGTATACAAGTTTATAAAATATTAGCAGTGCCTCTCGGTTTCGCCCGCGTAGTTCCCGTTCCCGTTATTTTCGTGGATTAAAAAATCTGCCTCTGTGTTCTTTCAGACTATAATCTAACTAACTATTTAAATAATAATTT
Source organism: Ectropis grisescens (assembly GCA_017562165.1). Lineage (NCBI taxonomy): Eukaryota > Metazoa > Arthropoda > Insecta > Lepidoptera > Geometridae > Ectropis > Ectropis grisescens. Next base: position 17,348,278 of record CM029789.1, on the reverse strand, counting down.
TCAGTTTGTATAATTAATATTTGTAACTTATTTCATGTACAAGTTGGCAGATGCCACTGGTATCCGAAAAACAGTTCTAACTAGCTCGGATCCGGTGGACTCCTGTTTTGTATAGACTTATTATTTTTAAGTTTCAAATAAATAAATTTGATTTGATTTGTGTTCTAAATTTCAGCCCAATCCGTTAATACGTTACAATGCAATTGATCAATAAATATCCAAACATTGACATTTATAATAATTAGTAGGTTTAAAAAACCTATTTCGCAGTCATCTAGGACTGCGATAGAAGTGAAAATTTACGACTTGGTATTTTAGTACCTATTATCATCATAATGTTGTACAATACGTCTCTCACGCCACGAATGTCAGTGAAACGCAAACTCCAGATTTTAGCCCACTAAAAAGCGTCGAACTTCCACTTTGCTGCTCTGTTGCCACTCCAACGCTACACCGCTCAAATATCATCTCCGTGACGTTTTTGTTGTAACAATTGGTTGTACCAACTCAGAAACCTTATGTGGCCATGCACAACAACTTTGCTAAAGATCATGAATGAACATGACCAAACGCACACCTGGGGTCAACCGCCGAACGAAAAATGTCTTAGCTTTGATAATTCTCTCTCTTTTCTTTCCGCTTGAAATGATAGAGACCGCAATAGCAAAACGAAAGCCAATTTCGTTAGGCGATAGAAGGGCGCGTTTACGATTCTATAAAGGCATACAGACAAACATAAATTTTTAGAAATGAATAAAAGATTAGCTGCACCAGTGTAACTCGCGTCTTAGCAGTTTTCCACGATTACTTATTTTCGTCTAGTGCGATCGAAGGGCAAAAATTAAATGTTACATTGATATTTAATATTTTTAAATAAGTTTCAAATTTGAGCTTCCTGAGTGACGAAACGTTATTGCAAATTTTCACCCGTTATCCTACCTTATAAAACTAATTTTTAGCATTAAAACGTGACTTATGCCCTGTGTCTTGCTTTAGACTATCTCTGTACCAACTTTCATTTAATGTAGTGCAGTAGTTTAACGTAAAATCGAATAGCCTAAGATCTCAGTTACCCCAGACTTGAGCTTACACAAACATCATTTTCGTTTATAACAATTTACCGTGTATGACGTGTGTAACAAGAACAAAATTAAAAATTTTGATTAACCCCCGACTGCCTCGGATCTGTTATCTGTACAATGTTTGAGTTCTACGGTGCCACAGACAGACACACACACACAGACAGACACACAGACAGACAAACATCGACGTCAAACTTATAACATCCCTTTTTTTGGGTTAAAAACCAGCCTTTTTACTTCGACATAAGTGAGGCTGACTTTACCAAACCGAAGATCTGCAGAGATGTCTGAAGCAGAGACGAGAAAAGAGACTTTTTTCAGCTCGTGTGATTCCACTGAAACTGTGGCTTACGCCGCGCGTCGTCGCCTGCGTACATTTCTAGTCTCCGCTGCGCGTCGGGTAGGCACAGCTCACATTTCCGCTTTTATCGCGCCATACGAATATATATATTATATAATACAGCTCCGCTTAGTGGTCTCCACTGGAGCTAAGCGAAGAGTAGATGCTTAAATAACGAAATTCTATTTGTATACATCTCGTCTCCGCTTGCACATCTCCGCTTTGGTGGAGTCTCAGTCTAAGTGTTTTCTGTGAGGCAATTAATATTTATAACAAAATACCAAAATTTATACGTAGCAAACAAAATATTAACATCTTTAAAAACCTTCTAATTGAAATGTTAATTGAAAAAGCGTACTATACTGTAGATATGTATTTTAACGATAAAGAAATTTCTAAAAGGTACGATGACTCGAATTGAAGTGTATCGATTCCAATTTTATATTCGATTTGAGAAAGTAAATTGTAGTTTGAATTTTTTTTGACATTTAATTTCTATGACATCTGACATTAATAATGATTTTGACAACTTTATAATCTGACAATCTGAATCTGACATTGGCTTATTTACATTTTGTGCATTGTGATTTTGTGATCGTGAATTGAATTCTGTGTTTAGATTGCCAATTATTTTTTAATATCGACTACCTATGCAATATTGTTATGTATGCGATGTGATTGATGTTTCTGGTTTGCTGTGAGATGATGTAAAAAGGTAACACTTTTCTAAATACTTATTGTGCACATATTATGTTTATCAAAACACAAAACAACACGAAATGTCTGTATACCAAACTGTGGTGGAAACTAGCGAACGTTTCTCTGGTCTCTGACACAACAACACATTTTTGTAAAAAACCTAGTTTCACAGACGAATAAAAGTATCATTGAAGTATCATTGAAGCATGTGTTTTTCCACCTTGATACCTGGTACCCGTGAAACAGGCCCGCGTTTAGCTTAGCGAATATTCATTCCTTTCTAAGTTTACGTTATGCTATGAATCCTAAATCACAGATTACTGAACCAAAATGTTCAGTAATCTGTGCCTAAAATATTCATCTTTCATAAAATGACGAAAGCCTGGGGCGACTAAGATCTCACTCTAGTAACAAACAGAGTTCCTTTATACATATCCTTCCTTCTATTTAACAAAACTAAAATACAATGTAAACTACACTACGCTACATGCCTAATGCTGGCGGCATTACCACGCTGAATGGCAATGATTATGCGTTGGGCCAAATAAACGCCAGCATTTTGGTCACGCGTCGTGTCAACCAAGCGCTCAGAAAGGTTTTTAAAGATGAGATGAGCTCCCAGCCCCCACGGGCCCTATGTCTCAACCCCAAAGAGCTCAAATATGTTACCACTTCCGAGGTATATGTAAACACTTGCATATTACCACCGTTTGAGTCGCTCTGAATTAGCCGCTTCACCTGCCCTACTATGTGTCTCTGGAAGATGTGATGGTGCCAGAGTATCGACGCAAGTTGCTTCCCACACTAGGAGCCAACCCAACTTCCAAGGCACAACAGTCATCCCGTTAGGTCTTTTGCCATCGTCACGCGCAAGACCACTCAGTTCGAGTATGGCTGGAACATTGGCGGTGGAAAAAGACCGACGTATGATGTCACGTTCATGATGGCGTGGCAGCCAATACGACCCGCGTTTTTCGAGCAAGAGAGACCATGGTGACCGAGTCGGTCGACGGCAGTACCACAATGGCGTTGATGGGCTTCATAGCACCTCGCACTCAAACGGAAGCTAACAGCTAGATGAAATGCAGTTGGGTCTAATAGAATACCGATATTGAAAGATGGCAAAGCTTGTAACCAAAGGCCCGATTCCGACACAGACACAACAAAGATATGAGTACGATCCGCGATACTAGGACACGTATCGAGAAGAGCCATATTCCATGCTAGCTCGCAGATCGGTCGATCCCACTATCTCTGAGAAACTGTTATTTGGACAAGCCAGCCTCCAAGCATTCTTAGCCTCGCACAAATTAGCAACTACTACATCCGAATGGCCTAATAAGGGTGCGAGAATTTTTTCGATAAAATTTTGAGTACTATGAACAGAAGGCAAGAATGCCGGTAAAATTGAAATTTACTTGACTACACTTGAAATTTGGCGAACCCCTAAGCCCCTAAGCATCTCAACCTTATGGGTAGTGAGGCTTGCGACCATGCCCTCCTACTTTCAGATCCACATTCAACACCGATATTAGAGATTCCTTTACGACATTGTCTAAGCTCCAAAGGAGCTCACCATGTTTCCCAAAGTGATTTACATCGTAAAGCGACCATAAATTTCGGAACAAACAGACAATGTCGAATAATTGTAAATGCCATATGGGCGTTTACTTTGAGTAGCCTATCGGAGGGTCTCGTAAATATTTGAATTTTTTCCTCGTAAAAAGTTGTTAAATACTCATTTAATATCGGTGAACCCAGGAGGCGCGGGGACCATTTGTCAACTGATTTGATGTTGGGGGCTAGACCATTAAATTTCTGTATTATCGAATCTTTATCTGGACATAATATAAATAATAATAATATAATAATATGTCGCAAACGAAAAGTTCACATTTTGAGAAATTTAGTTCCAAACCAATGAGACTAAAACCATCTGTGAGTTTTTGTAAATTAATTAGAACATTATTCACATCGCCTCCCAAAGTTCCGTCGTCCAAGTACCAAACGTTTAGTTTGAACTGGAGACGTTGTATGATAGGGTAAATGCCCAGGGCGAAGGTTGCAGGACCGAAGGAATCACTCTATTGCCAGCCAACGGAGGATAGCATATGATTGTTTTGATAAGTCAATTTTATGGGCTCGCCATAACATTCCCAAAGATTCCTCGATCAACCGAATTAAAGGCGTTTTTAACATCCACCTTTAACATCACTTCTTCGCAATTTTGGTCACGGAAGATCCGGACAGAATGAACGGCAGCCTCACATCAACCCCGCAAACCAAAACCAAGTTGTATTGGTTGGAAATCGGAGCTCAAAAGAGCAACCTTTTTTTTTAACCAAAACCAAGTTGTATTGGTTGGAAAAGGGAGCTCAAGAGTAACCTTTTTCCTACAACCCACTTTGGCAGCAAGGCGACAATATGTGGTGCCGACAGCAATTGGCCTGATCCTACCATCTTTTTTGAAAGTGCGCACAAATTAGCGCCATACAAAATTTCGACAATGTTACTACTGACTCGACCAGATAACATGAGGTTAACTAAAGAGGTTAGATCTCTCAAGAGGGACTCTTCTACCTCACCAGAGCTAAAAGTTAGAAGATATTATATTTTAGATGTTGAGGTGTCAGTCCATCTAAGCTTCCGGCTGAGCCACTCATGAAAGATGTAAGTGGATAATCTATCACAGAAATATTGGTGTTTTAAATTTCGACCAAATCTGCAGAATCTGCTTAGTCGGTCCACTGTTACAATTAATACGAGTATAATTATTGTGTTTCCTGAAGAGCTGGCTATGTTTTCGGTATAATAAGTAGCCGATTTGCTATTCCAAAGTAAAAGCTACGTGTTTTACGTGAGTTTAAAAAAAGCAATATCAGAATATGATTTGTTTTCTAAAGATTCAAATGGAGAAGTTTATCTTTACTTATAAGATCGACCAAGAAGATGAAATAAAACAAAGTTTCGAAACAAATAAAATACTAATTTAATTAAATTTACATATTATATCCAAAATTACTCACTATGACTTAAATTTGCTACAATGTATCTAACCCCAAACTAAGCAAACCTATAACTATGGAAGACATACATATAGCTAATAGTTTTAGTTCTAAATTACATTTATTACGATAAATAAAAATAACCAAGCAAAGAACAAAAGATCCGTATTATATCACACATCACACTAATATTGACTTTGGCTGGAATCTGGACATTGATTATGAATAAAACAAATTGTAATGAGATATTAATTAACTTGTTTTAATAACTGTAATGGTTGTTTGTTCAATTTGGAAATAAGATATGGTTTTGCGAAATAGCTGTAATTCTATTTTAAGAAAAGTTAATAAGAAAATAAAGATAACAATCGATACAGTACTCGTCATTACACTATTGGTATATCATCCCCATAGTCAACTATGTCTTCGATAGGAGTTGCTTCTAAGATTTTGTTATAATTATCAAACATAGCTTGCATTAGCCTTAAACCAATGGTGTCTTGTAACATTCCTGCTATGGATTTAGGATTGTCTTTGATAAATTTGAGTACCGGCTTCGCTGTAAATAAATAAATTTAATCATTTTACTTAAAACTTAATAAAGGCACGTGTAATATGGTAATGCACCTAATATCCACCGCTTTTGATACTAGTCTGATTAACCCGACCAAATGGCGCGTGAACAACCCGGATGTGTGTCTGGTCGCCGTTTTCTTTCAAAAATGGTCGATAAAGTCGGACAGCTTACAAGTGACGGCATAGTGCCGAATCTTATTACTTTGGATCCCTTCTATCACCCTACATCATAGGTCTCCTGGTGGTTCATTTGATCCACACATTTTGTTTACGGGCCTATAGTCTAGAAGCTTTCATGGGCGAGTGCGACTTGCACTGGATCACTTTTATTAATTATGACATTAACATACTCGAAACATACCTCAGTTATACCTGAAAGCATACCATTTACTAACCTTACCCCCTTGGCGCACTCACCGAGTACATACAATGGCACAAACAGTGCGAACTTGGTAAACTAAACCAATATCAGGTGCTATGGTGGAAAGCGTAATCATATAAAAAAAAAACTGGACTTACCTAATTCTTTGTTTCCTTCAAATAGATTATCTATGTCAAATTCCAGCGCACCAAGAAAATCAGTACTTGTTTTAATATTTATTAGCTTCAAATGGTTGATTCCTTCTTTCTTGTAGTAAAATTTTTGGGCCGTTGTTTTTGTATGTAGATTGGCTGAAAACAGAATAAAATTAATCTTTGATTGGATATTAAGTGATGAAATTGATTCGAAGATGATAATGAGAAGATGTCTTTATTAGGCTAATTCGTTTCTCATGTCGGCGTCTCACGATGTTTTCTTTTAACATTAAAACCAGTGTGAATGCCAAAATCGGAAGTCGTCTGATAGAAAAATACCAACCATTGTTTGATGGTAGGTACTTATTATTATGGCCGTGGGGGCTCCGGCGATAGAATAAGACCCCTTCCTCTCCTCCCGTGGATGTCGTAAAAGGCGACTAAGGGATAAACCAGGTGATGGGCAGCAGCGTCTACCTGACGTTCTTACACCAATAATACTGCGATCACCCAGAAGCTTGCCAAGCAGGGTGATTATTGGCAAATCCCCCCCTATGACAAATACCCCCAACAGACGGCCCCCAGTCCCCGGCGGCTTCGCTATCCCTGGCAAAGGTAGCTGCCATGGTAACGGCGGAGCAGGGGGTGCTAAGAATCTCCGGCAGCGATTTGGCTACCAACCCCGACGATCTCTGGACCTGGCAACATACAACGCACGCACATTGAGGACTGACGAGAAGTTGATCGAGCTGGAAGAGGTGGTCAGCAAGTTGCGATGGGATATTATAGGATTATCAGAAGTCCGAAGAGAGGGTGAGGACACGATAATTCTCAATTCCGGCAACTTGTTTTACTACCGGGAGGGCGACCAGCAGTCCCAACATGGTGTCGGGTTTCTCGTCCACAAGTCTCTCGTCAATAACGTCGTGAAAATCGAAAGCGTTTCGAACCGGGTGGTATACCTTGTACTTAGAATCACGAAAAGGTATTCATTGAAGGTGATACAGGTATACGCCCCACACTCGAACCGTTCGGACGACGAAGTGGAGGTCATGTATGATGATATTTCAAATGCCATGCGTGCCTCGAAAACACACTTCACGGTTGTGATGGGAGACTTCAACGCGCGGTTAGGCACAAGGAACGGCGATGAACTGAGAGTGGGGCCATTTGGATTTGGACACCGGAACCGTAGGGGTCAGCGATTGGCCGACTTCATGGAGAAGGAGGGACTCTTTGCGATGAACTCCTTCTTTAAGAAGCGGGCGTCCAGGAAATGGACATGGCTGCATCCCGGCGGATACAAGTTTGAAATGGACTTCATTATGGCGACCAGGAAGCAAATATTCAATGATGTCTCAGTGATCAATAGTGTCAAAACTGGCAGCGATCACCGATTGGTGAGATGCTCATTGAATATCGACGTTAAGCTTGAGAGGTCTCGTCTGATGAAGTCTACTCTTCGTCCGAACCCGGACCAAATTCAAAACCCCGAGAGCTTTCAGTTAGAACTCCGAAATCGCTTTGAATGCCTGGCCGAATGCGAAACAGTGGATGAGCTGAATAATGGGCTGGTGGAAACTATTCATGCGGTTGGGTCTAAATTTCTGAAGACACGCCGCAAAGATAGAACTCAGAAATTATCTGAGCATACTCTCAAACTCACGGCAGAACGGAATGACATGAGACTGCAATCTTCAGTGGACATGTCAAAATATGGCTCGCTTAATAGACAGATCTCCAAATCGATTCGATACGATTTGCGTAGTTTTAATACAAACTGTATTAAAATGCGATACAAAAAATAAGGGCTCCAAAGTATTCGCAAGAGATCTGTCAATTGGACAAAGCCAGTTGACAAAGCTGAAAACTGATAGTGCCGGAATTGTCTCATCTAAGCCAGAGATTTTGAGAGAGCTCGAGAAGTTCTATGGAGAGCTGTACACCTCGTCGCAGAGCCCTACTCCTAGCATTAGTGATGCTAGAGCCCGTCTGACCCGACACTACATAGAAGACATTCCGGACGTAAGTCTGTACGAGATACGAGCGGCTCTCAAACAGCTTAAGAACAACAAGGCACCGGGGGAAGACGGAATCACGACAGAACTTCTGAAAGCGGGTGGAACACCAGTACTTAAAGTCCTTCAGAAGTTATTTAATTCCGTCATCCTTGAGAGTACAACGCCAGAGGCGTGGAGCAAAAGTGTGGTGGTGCTGTTCTTTAAGAAGGGTGACAATACCCTCCTGAAGAACTACAGGCCCATTGCGCTGCTGAGCCACGTCTATAAGCTGTTTTCGAGAGTAGTAACAAATCGTCTCGCTCGTAGGCTTGACGACTTTCAACCTCCCGAACAAGCCGGGTTCCGGAAAGGGTTTAGTACCGTAGACCACATCCACACGCTTCGGCAGATTATACAGAAGGCGGAGGAGTATAATCGGCCGCTCTGTCTAGCGTTTGTGGACTACGAGAAAGCCTTCGATTCAGTCGAGACCTGGGCAGTGTTACGGTCGTTACAGCGGTGCCAAATCGACTATAGGTATATCGAAGTGTTGAAGTGTTTATACAACAAAGCCACCATGTCTATCCGTCTTCAGGACCAAAGCACAAATCCGATCCAAATGCAAAAAGGGTGAGACAGGGAGACGTTATCTCCGAAACTGTTCACCTCTGCATTGGAGGATATCTTTAAGCTTTTAAACTGGAACGGATATGGTATCAACATTAATGGCAAATACATCACTCACCTTCGATTTGCCGACGATATAGTCATTATGGCTGAATCGCTAGATGACCTTGGCTCAATGCTCAGAGACCTCAATGCTGTCTCCCAACAGGTAGGGCTAAAAATGAACATGGGTAAGACAAAAATCATGTCAAATGCCCATGTTGCACCCGTACCGGTCCATGTTGGAAACGACAGTATCGAAGTTGTAGACCATTATGTGTATTTGGGTCAGATGATCCAATTAGGCAGGTCAAACTTTGACAAGGAGGTCAGCCGACGAATCCAACTCGGATGGGCAGCGTTTGGGAAATTGCGTCACATCTTCTCGTCAGAAAAACCACAAACCCTCAAGACGAAAGTCTATAATCAGTGTGTGTTGCCAGTGATAACATATGGTACTGAGACGTGGTCGCTAACTATTGGCATGATATGCAAGCTCAAAGTTGCGCAACGGGCAATGGAGAGAGCTATGCTCGGAATTTCACTGCGTGACAAAATCCGAAACGAGGAAATCCGCAGAAGAACGAAGGTCACCGACATAGCTCTTAAAATTAGCAAGTTGAAGTGGCAATGGGCAGGCCATATAGCTCGCAGAACCGATAACCGCTGGGGAGTAAAGGTTCTCGAATGGCGACCACGAACCGGCAGACGCAGCGTAGGACGGCCCCCCCCACACGATGGACCGATGATATTGTCTCGGTCGCGGGAAGTCGGTGGATGGAGGCGGCACAAGATCGGTCATTGTGGAAATCATTGGGGGGAGGCCTATGTCCAGCAGTGGACGTCTGCAGGCTGCAGATGATGAGATGAGATGACTTATTATTAGAGTCCACCTAGAGAAGTACCAGCTTAGAAAACCACCCATGCTTTCTTTTAACACGTAGATATATACAAATATATCTATGGTATATAGTGAATGGTATATAACTATGGTTGCCTGGAAGAGATCGCTTCTAGTGATAAGGTCGCCAATTGCTTCTTTATTTTGTTTTGTTTTAAGTGACTTTTGTTTATTACTAAATTAAGTGCAATAAAGAGTTGTTCTCTCTATCTGTTACAATGAAACGGATTGAAGGGCAACGTTTCCAAAGAATTGACAGGACAAGGAGACAAACCATCTAAAATTTCATAATGACGAGCTGAGTGAGTTGCTTTTTCATGTTCAAGGAGGTACAAGATTTATTGTTATGAAAAACTGTTATGAAAAAGTGTATTATTTAGCATCAAGTGCATGTATGTGCACGTCGCGTCAAAATCGGTCCAGCCGTATGGAGATTAGCCGGAACAAACAGCCAGACAGATAAAAACAATATTGATACTGCTTTAGAATGAGGCACCGTGTATACTTTCATTTGAACTAAGTAAAATGGTGTTACTTTGCTATTACATTCAGACACTCCAATTTTATTGATTTGTTTAGATAATAAAATATCCAGCATTGATGTTTGAAACCCCACTGATACAACTCGCTACTGGGCCACCGTAGCTGATTAAATAAAGAAATAAAATGTCGTTATTTGCGAAAATGGGTAATTACAATAAGATCTTAAATGTTTACATTGAGAACTCCATAATCAACCTTACGGCATGCAAATATTAGGTTGTCTTTGACAATTTGGCGAAAAAACTTTATAATTCATCACTCTAAGCTTATGTATGTTCTGTGCCAAAAATAAAAAACCGACTTCAATTTTAAATTGTTCTAAGCTGCCCATTGATTACACACCTCAAGCTGCCTTATCAAGAATTTTACTGACAGATTACATATTTTACTCTATTATTATCTACATTACATAAGTATACAAAAACTGATTAGGCATTTATCACAATCCAATGATAATGGAAACAAAATAATAAAGTAAATGTTTTTTTTTTAACAGAAGTTATCGGAATGAAAGCTTACAAATAATACATTTAGCTATGCTACCAATATCCACGAATAAATGAAAGCTTACAAATCTAAATCTAATTTATCAGTCAAATACTCATTAACTGTATAATATGCCTTTTCTGTCAGAAGGCATTTTAATTTATTTTTAAATAAATACATTTATTTTATATTCAAAAGATGTTCTGGTAAGTGGTTGTAAATCATAGGAGCCATGCAAAGTGCACTGTTTCCTAATAGTGTTGTGCTATGTACAGGAATTCTAATTTTATGTGTATCACGCTCACTTTTTAGATTTTCAAATAATGACAAATTGTTTCGCACAAACATTACACATTCAAATATATACAACGAAGGCAACGTTAATATTTTTAATTTGCGGAAATGAGGTTCACAAGATTGCCTTTGACGCAGTTTACTTATAGCCCGGACACATTTCTTTTGTGATCCGTAAACCATATGCCTTCCTGAGCTATTGCCCCAAAATATAATACCATATCGAAGCAGCGAAGAGACATTGCCATTATAGGCTGATCTGATAATAAAGTAGGTTTACTTGCTCTCTTTGACAACATATGATATTAGATGTTGATTAATATCGGTATCTACGTTGGTAGTAAGTTATAAAGTTTAAAACATGTTATGTTTTAATTCTTTTGGAATTGGTTTCTGCAAAGTTAACTCACTTGCTTTTACTGTGTACTTTCCTTCTCCAGTCACTGGTAAATTGATTAGTTTCCCATAGACTTTACAAGTTCCACTCATTTCAAAATTTGGTGCTGTTGTGTCAAAGTGCATTATTATCTTGTTGTCTTCTTTTGTTATCCTGAAAATATGGTAATTAACATATTTCAATTACTTATTTATAAAGATAAACATCAGTTTTTAAAATAGATAGATCTTTGCAGCGTACATTTGTAATGTGTCTAAACGGTGTCTAACCAGCTGGCCTGGTTTCCATAAAGTTTTTGAGTGTATTCAAGTGGGTTCCAGAATAGCTAAGATTAACAGTTTTGTGTTTTTACGTTTATACAGGACATCGTCAGCTGGGTCCGCTTTACGTAATAAAACATCTATTTCAGTGGAGCCTTTGTCATGCTGCTAACTATGATTTTGGGTGACAAAATGCAGGCGTAATTTATAATAAAAATATCACAAAACATATTTGTTGGTTAAAAAATGACATAACTAAAATATTGGCGAAATATGATTATAAGCTGCCTTCTAAATGTCTCCACTGTTGGGACTGGGGGCCTTCTCTCGCAAGGAAAAGGGCTAGGCTATAATTTAACATGCTGGCCCAGTACAGGTTCCCATGTCTTTAAAATATATTTTTTGAACTCGCCAGTCTTCCCACAATAATTTCTTTCGCCATTAAAATCATTATGACAAACTAGTAATTCGAACTGACAATCTTACGATTGCAAAATCGAGCATCCTAGGCATTATGCAAATATGATTTTTTACTCAGGTAATAAGTACTTACAAGAGATTGTTCAAAATTAAGTTTTTGAAGCCTTTTGCAATAGAATCCGTCAAAGTTACGTCTAAATTAGGTTTTTTTTCTTCTATCAATGCAATGTGTAGGGGATCCAAAGGGGAAGCACCAATTTCTTCTATACCAGGTAAAGATTCATTAAGAAACTGTCTAAATAAGTCACCTATACATGGAAAGTCTGTATGGGCACATTTGTGGTCTAGTCCTGTAAATAAAAAAGTATTATTATGATAGTTATCTGTTTAAGGTCTTACAAAATATGTGGCGTATGATTAGTATCCGGTAAGCAAAAGTCGTATCCGTAACAACACAGTACCACGCAACTGTCCGAACTTAAAGAGTTAGAATCACTGTTTGAAATTGTAAAGCTTTGGTTACCTGGAGGTATAAGGCAAGATATAAGGCAAGGGATAAGAATAAGGGATAAGACATTTGGGCTAGTACTTAGAAATGCGTAGATTGCGTCTTCATGTTGCAGCCTGAAAATTAATCGACAACTTCCCTTTCCCAGCTGATGTGAATCTATCTAGGAGCGCTTTGAGAACTGAAAAGACTTGGCGAAGTTAATTGTTTGGTTTATAGCTGGCCAAGTAACAGTCCTAAATCTTTCCAGAATAATGGGATCCTTTTTTCCAAAGTCAGACCCTCGCCAAGGCTTTCGGCGATAAGTCAAGGATAAAGCAGCCTGGGGAGAACCACATCTTTACCAGTTTGATATTCTACCGTCAAGCAGTAATGCGCAAATAGCTTTTTGTGTTCCGGTATGTAGGGGAATATTTCCATAAAAAATTAGGGTATACGGTATGCCCTGATGATTTATATTAGAGATAAATCATCTATTATCTATGGGCAAGGTGCGCATATGTGCTAGGAAATTATTAAAATTTATGTTCCAATAGCTGTGTGACACTGTGTTGTTGCGGACATACATGTTTCTACCACCAGGCACATGTTTTGCTCATCCCGTCTCTACTTACAGTACTATGTAAAAAAAGTAATGAAAAAAGAAACATTGTGGAACAGAGTAGGATAACAATGAATTACGGCAACCTCCAACACAAAGCATAAAAGTGACACCACAATCGATATTTAGTTATAGGTAAGAAACCTAGTAAGTATCATGTGCAAGCGTTTATAATTATTGACAAAAATATGGGCGATGATAATGATGATGGTCTATTAAGATTTTAAAAGTAAAATACCTACCTGAAAATCTATAGCCAGACACTGCAGCAACAACACTTATAAAAACGCCACACCAGAGCATCTTTCAATGAGTACATGCACACAAGTAACTACGATCTAGATAAAACTTTATTTTATACAATGTAACGATACATTTGAGTGCGCAAATTTGCATGAAACCGGACAATTAACTTTTAGACGTTCAAAATTCTTATATATTTCTTCAGCATTTATTTCTCGGATCCGTGGGAATTTAATTTGTATCAAATGGTAGATTTTTTTTAACTATTACACTTGATCGCCATCTTTTTTCTTATTTTATTCTTGTAATTAAGTAAGAATACACATAGAGTTCAATATGTTATATTTCTACAGTTCATACTATTTTCTGCTTATTTAGTATCATAACATGAAAATTATTGTAAGCAATCCATTTTGTTTTCGGCGGAGGGTATTGGTACGCCATCTCACAGGTTTTCCTAGTTTGGGTACCAATGCACTTCTACATGGATGAACACAAAATAGCAATTACATTTGTATGAAATGTTTTTGTGATGTTAAGCTAAATTATTTTTTTATTTCATATTTCATTTCATCTTGCCCGATGTTGCCACGACGGAGTGTGCTTTCATTTATTTCAGGCGACCACACATTTAATTAGTAGGAGATCCCGCTATACAACGACCCTCATCGAGCTGTTTATTGGATGAAAAGTATTTTGTATGTAATTTAATATGTCAACAACTATATAGCAAATAGGTTGCCTAAAAAATTTTAATCCAGAATATAATTAATTAACATTTAAAAAATATTTTTTTTATTATTTCACTTAAATTGATTGCATTTTATTATCTTTTTACTATCTATATATTTGTTGACATGTTAAATTACAATACCTGGTTGACGGTTTTTTTAAATGATATTTAGGCAGGTACGAATTACGTAGTGATGACTTACTTAGACCTACTTGGATGCGAATTAAATGCGTTTATAGAAGGCTCTAAGTATAAGATTTTCTCAGAAAAAAAAATAACAAAAAGAAAAATCCCGAGTGAAACCATCAGGATTCGAACCGAGGCCTGTTGACTCCGAGGGCAAGCATATTCTGTCTGAGCCATTTAGACTTAAAGAACAGTGGCGAAATAAGTTATCGTATTCTAATGACATTGTAGGAGTTTTTCATTGTCTAAAAACGCGCATAAAATGATGCTTTAAAAAAATAAAACCTAGCTAGATCAATTTATCGTCCCTGAAACCCCCTGTCTACATAATTTCATGAAAATCGCTCGAGCCGTTACCGAGATTCAGATTCTATATAATATACATACCTACAAGAATTGCTCGTTTAGAGGTATAAGATATTAATTCATCCAATAAACAGCTCGGTGAAGGTCGCGTTGCATAGCGGGATCTTAGATTAAATCACAGCAGTGAAATATTAAGTTAAGTACAGCATTAATATATCAATAAATAGTGAAGCTAAATATTTATGTGAGATAAAAAGTAAAATAAAGTTAATTAATTAAGGTTATTTTACAATTTTACGTCACTCTATCCATAAATTACGCAATTAAGAAATAAAAGATCAAGAAGTAAAAGTCAATAAAGTGAAAGTCAAAGTCAAGAGGTCAATAAATTAATTACAATGACACAATAAATATTCAAGCAATACATATGTCTATATATAACTTTCATAACTTTCTCTTTTGCCCTTAGATAAGGTATAAACGCCCTTTTTGCTTTCGCCTAACCACTTATAAATGTCTATTACAATTGTGACGAAAAAGCATAGTCTAAGTGACCCACAATCATGTGCAGGAAAGCGTACTTAAAGATGGATCAAAACGATTATTTAGCTTCATGTGAAACGACAATTCAGTCTACGATGGTGCACCCTGCAGGCCTACTACGAAGTCCGATAAACGATATATCGGCCGAAGTTATGAACGTTTTATACCACGAAACACAATCGGTCGGTTGATCTGATCGGGCGTTTCGTTCATCCCGACCGACACTGATTTGACAGTTTTGTGTCATCAACCGACCGATTGTGTTTCGTGGTATAAAACGTCCTTGACTTCGGCCGATATATCGTTTATCGGACTTCGTAGTAGACCTGCTCGATTTAAAAAAAGGTATTCACTTCCGACCTACATTTCTCAGTTCAGATGCTCCTACTATGAAAAAAGAGTCAAATATCTTCGTTTGAGTCGTCTAAGAACTACTTAGTCTGGAATTTTTCGAATGCAACAAACAGGTAGGCCCCAAAATTATAATGTTTAGCCAGATTTATTAATGTTTTGTAGTGTGGTTATGTATTACTCCTCCTTTGAGAGGTATATGCGGGAGCATTGACGAGACAAGAGAGCTCAGTAGCCGTGGCCTGGTCATCCACGGTGAAGCTAAGAGGATCCCGCGGTGGGGCCGATTTTGGTTTTGCGTTAACGGGTAAAAATTATTGCATTGCATGAAGCCAGATTTGCATTTTCTAAGCAAGTGTAATTACTTAAAATTATAAAAAAATTGTTTTGTTTAGTTGTTGCATACTTAACAATATAATTAACGTTAATTTCAAAAGCTAAACATTATACAATGTAGGTATGTATTTATTCAAGTTTTTTGTGTTAATTGTTGGGGAAAATCATATATTTTCAAATCAGCGGAGTGTACCTACAATTATTAAAAGTCGTGCTAGGTCGGTGCTGGAAGATGAAGTGGTAGTGGCGGTGAAGCTAAGATGAACCGAAGGTGGGCTTGTCTAGGCCTTGTCACCAAGCCGACGACTATCCGGGCATGATGCACGATGCGCAATGATGGGGGGTACGGATTGCAATTGTGGGGTGGACGCCGTGGCGGGAGACCACCATCGATATTATGGTGCGCCACTTTTAAAAGCGCACTTCTGATTATTCTGTAATTGTCCCAGCTTGTAATTACCGTTAGCTTTAGTAATTATGAGAGAAGAACTTATGGCTGGCACCAAGGTGGGTTTGTATTTATCGATCAATGCTGTTGATAAATTTGGACAGATGATGGGCTTCAAGCTTAACCATACAAAGAGTTTCTTGTTCTCAATGGTACCGGACGGAAAGCGCAAGAAGGTGCATTTCCTCACTGAGCGGAATTTTAAGGTCGGTTACACTCCGCGAGGTATAAGCTGAGCTTTGCATTTGTGTGAGTGTACATGGATAGTGTAGGTGTGACAACCGGCCTTAGGCGCGGCGCCATTTTCGCCCGGTAAAAACCGGTCTAAACTGATTTTGGGTAACCGGCCTGAGGCGCGGCGCCATTCTGTCTCGCTGCGCTCCTGCCGCACTTCACCTCTTGTACAGACTGCAGCGTGACGTGTTTAATATTATTTTGTTTTTGTTTGATATAAGTGTTAGTAAAATGGATGCCAACACAAATAAGCGCAAAAGACGGAAACCATTAAATAGCCAAGTAAAAGAAATTTTGTGTAATTTAAATAGCTATTTTAAAGACATGAACGATAAAGACATGTCAAGTGTGACTACATCAGCCCAATTGGTATCGACATCGACAGGAATTCCACTGTCAACTGTTAAAAGAGTCTTATTGGAAGGTAAACGTGTTTTGAAAGATGGAACCAAATTCAAATCTCCGAAAAAGACCAGATGCAGGAAGAATATAATAATCATTGATGATTTTGATAAAGCAGTAATCCGTAGAACAATTCATAATTTTCACATTACTGACAAAGAGGTGCCAACAATGAAAAGAATTCATGAAAAATTAAAGGCTGACATTAACTATCCAGGATCAATATGGTCATTGCGAAAAGAAGTATCTCTTTTATGATTCAAATGGTCAAGAACAGAGAATACCAGAAAATTTTTAATGGAAAAGCATGAGATCCGTCACCTACGTATAACTTATTTACTTAAAATTTCCGAATACCGTATTCAGGGCAGGCCTATCGTTTATACCGATGAAACATATATTGACACCACTCACACTTCATCAAAATCATATTCAGATGGCAGCACTTCTGGTTTGAAGAAACCTATTTCTAAAGGAAATCGATTGATAATCGTTCATGCCGGCGGCGAGGACGGTTTCATACCAAATGCGCTGCTGATGTTTAAAGCTAATCAAAAAAGTGGTGATTATCATAACAATATGAATACAGAAAACTATAGGTACCTACAAAATGGTTACAAACGCAATTAATTCCCAATTTGAAGCCCAATAGCGTTATTGTAGTTGACAACGCATCTTACCACAATTCGTTAAAAAATCCCGCTCCCAACTCAAATCGCAAACAAGATATGATTGACTGGCTCAAGTTACGCAATATTGATCACTCAATATCCATGCTTAAACCACAACTTTATCAATTGATACTGCATAATAAACAACGATTTATTGAATATAAAATTGACACCTTATTAAGAGAACATGGTCACAGCGTCCTTCGTCTACCACCCTATCACCCAGATTTCAATCTGATTGAAAATATATGGGCAATGATAAAAGGATACGTCGCGAAAAAAAACGTGTCAATGAATATGGATACAATAATGAGGTTAGCAAATGAAAAAATTGAAAGTATCACTGTACAGGAATGGAAAATGTTTGTGACCATGCAATAAAAGAAGAAAAAAAGTTTCATGGATACGACGCGGTTATTGACAATATAACGGAAAGATTCATTATTAAAACAAACGACACATCAGACGAGAGTGAAAATGATAACGAGAGTGATAAAGAAAGTGACTATGGTGCAATGTCTGGTGTAGAAGATGTGTAGTTATTTTGTCTTTCAAATTGAATTTTTAGTAATAATCACACAATAATATGTACTCATCAGTCAAATACACAGCTGAGCAGACTGCTTTCAACGCAGCAGCAAGGAGCGTACTTCGAATCACATCCCATTCATCGCCCCCCTCGACGTCAAAGACCCCCAAAGCAGCTTCACAGCAACAACCAGCCCGAACGAGAGCCGACATGGGACAGGTTGAACCGCCCCGCTATGTCACGGCTTCGGAGCCGCGGAGCCATGCACGCAACGCCTTCATCGAATTCATAGCCACACTGAGCGCGACACGACAAGTCAACCTCAAGACCTGCGAAAACATCATGCAGTCCTATAGGCTAGGAAGTGAAAGCCTTTTAAAGGCGAAACTCGAGGAGGCCGAAGCAGCCATTTACAATAATGTCACTTCCCGGGTCATCAAGGGAACCATGACAGGACAGTATATGGCAGCTTACAGTGCAGAAAATGGCTTCGTGACACTGAACGAGAGAGACAGAGCGCGCGGGAGTGCCTGTTTATGCGACACCACCAAACGACCCAATTGTAGTTACTGCCCGATGCACCAAGATTATGCTGGACGATAAGATCCTAGAGATGGCCAAGACCATCGAAGGAACGGAAACGTCAAAGCAGATTGGGAAAATTGGGAGGTACCAAGAATACAGTGGGTCAACGGAGTTCCAGGATGTGGAAAAACAACATGGGTGATTAGACACTTCGACGTGGACAAGGACGCCATCATCACTACAACAACTGTGGCAGCAAAAGATCTAAGAGAAAAGCTATCGCACCGAATCGGAAACCTGGTCAAAACTAGAGTGCGAACCATGGCTTCTGCTCTGGTAAATGGCTTCGGTAGAGAAAGTTTCAGTCGCCTCATGGTGGACGAAGCTCTCATGAACCATTTTGGAGCCATTGTGATGGCGTCAAGGCTGTCTGGTGTTGGTGAAATTGTCCTCATTGGAGACGTCAATCAGTTGCCTTATATCGACAGGGAAAATCTCTTCGAAATGAGGTATCATCGCCCGAACCTGGTAACAAAGATCAGCCAGGAGTTGCTCTGCACACATCGAAACCCAATGGACGTCGCATATGCACTGAGGGAAATATACTCCGGTATGTACTCTTCAGCGTCCCGTATAAAGTCCCTAGAACAGAGAAGATATAAGGGAGCGCAAATACCCAACATGCTACCAAATACCCTCTTCTTAGTTCACACTCAAGAGGAGAAGGAGACCCTGACAAACCAGGGTTATGGATCAGGCACCGGGTCACGCATCCTTACTATCCATGAAGCTCAAGGACTAACATACGAGTCGGTAATCGTAATGAAAACCAAGGCAAACATGAAGCTGCATGAGAGTGTGCCCCATGCGGTAGTGGCAATCTCACGGCACACGGGGACCTTCACATATTACGCTGACGACACCGACGACGCCATCGGTCGGTTCGTGCGGCGAGCGTGGGCTGCATCACCGAAGACCATCCGCGATTTTAACCTACAGATGGCCATCAGGGACAGAAATGCGGCCGTTGTGGAGGCTCTGGGCCGGGAGGACGCAGCTTAGGCAAATGACAAGGCAAACACTCTATGTCGAGTCGATTACTAGCGGAATCCCAACCGGTAGTGATCGGCTCTACAGACGAGCACTAGAATTAGATTTTAAATGTACCCAACTCCCTCCTATTTTCCTCTTCTTCTCCTTATCCAAGATATGTGTAAAAAACGATAATTGTAATGACAAAGATCACGGACCCCGGAGTCTGTGGAGTGGCTAATTTAAATAAAAAAAAAAAAAAAAAATACACAGCTGGACTTTATTTTATCAATTCAGTTTTATTTTATTTTAATATCTGACTCTGACTGTACTTTTGGTGATCACTCACACTAGTTTGAGGTCAGATGGTGTTGTGTGTGAATTGTCCACCAATGCAAAGCTCAGCTTATACCTCGCGGAGTGTAACGCACTTTATAGCAAGTTTCTTGTGTGGAACGGTGGCGCTACTTCGGTTTTGATTTTGTGTCGAGTGGATTAATAAAGATTGAGCTTAGTATTAAGGAGGCCCTCGCCAACATCCAGAGGGCCCTTCTTAAGCCGCAGCAGCGACTTGAGATACTGCGTGATCATCTCATACCGCAATTTCTCCATGGACTTGTGCTTGGTATTATCGGAGATACAGAATGCGTGCGCTCGATATACAGATCCGCTAGTCTGTGCGAAAGTGGCTTAGGCTTCCCGTGGATGTGCCTACGGGTTATTTTCACGCGACTTCTAAGGACGGTTTTGGAAGATTTTAGTACCGCATCTTATACTGCGTAGATTTAGTGCCTTGAGTTGATCCGATTGGGTTTTGGAAAGAGCAGCCGCCAAATCCGACCGGATCATAAAGAAATTGCATTGGGCCGAAGAGAGCTTTGTCAAAACATCAAGAAAAGACTCGAAGACAGGCGAGAGATGCTTTTGTACTAGAGAGAGATCAGCTGTATAGCTCTGACTTTGAGTTGCGTGAAGCGTTAAAATGTTCGGCCTCCATACGTTACATCAAGGATAAGAAGCTACGGCTCACGAGCCACGATTATGTATGCAGTTCGTTCATACACATTTTAATGTGCTTCGCTCTCGTGTACGTAATTCCAGGGGCGCAGGATTGGTAATGGTAATGCGTTGAACTGCCATGTAGGTTGTATGGTTAGGGAGACAACGGCTCATACCATCCAGCAGTGTTTCAGAACTCACAGCGGAAATATCCTCCGCCATAACTAGATTGCAAAGGTGGTGCTGTGCTCCGCCACGGTAGAAAAGGGTTGGACAGTTGTTTAAGAACCGAAAATCATGACTGCACTCGGTTTCTGGTAACCCGATATCATTGCTACCAGGAGTGGTGAAAAAGTGATAGTAGATATACAGTGGTCTCGGGCCAGCGTCCGTTCAACAATTCCCATCGTGACAAACGTACACTACATATACACGGGGCTCATGGGGAATTAGTTGAAAAGGTGGCTGGCATACTAGGATTACACAGTTAGTGCATTCGCGCGACCTCTTGCACTCTGTCATGGCGTGGAGTGTGAACTTTTGGTTCTTATAAAGAACAAGAGAAGCAGCTAGGGCTGAAGAAGATCATGCTAATTATACTTCTCTCTTTGAACTACGAGGATCTCATATATACTGGAGCCAATTCAATTCAACTATTATGTGTCGTGGAATTTGTTATGAAAAGATGAGCCGAGTCACTCGGCTATCAGAGGTACTTAACTGTGGTTCATTGGGCTGCCGTCGTGCTTTTGAGGGCTGTCTCATGTCTTCTGTCAATATTGGGTTCGCTCTTATATCGCTGACTTTTTCCCTGCCTATTTTATATCTATAGTATTCTCACCAACATATACGTCTCCGTAATGATTACGTCCTTGCTTCTTTGCACTATATGGTAACTGTTTCTAATAGAGGTACTAATAGAGTAGATGAATGAGTCTGATCATTTTAAGACTTATGAAATCGCCATCAATATCATTAGATAAAAGCGATTGAATCCTCTTTTTTAACATCATGTGCGCTAACTAGACTGAGTAATTATAAAGGGTCATAGTAGAAAAGAGTGATAGAGAAAAGAAATTTAAGAATCTGAAGGTTCGACATTGAAACTGAAAGAGGAGAATCGCTGATTGAGCTGATTAATATTTAAGTATGTATACACATTGTGTCAACTTTTAAAATGTTCATGTTCTTGTTTCTCCACTATGTTTTTTTCAACAGTAGGTAAGTTGTAAAAAACGGTTGTATACCATCAGTGACTCAGAGTGAGTGATCAGTTGACTTCGACAAAGAGGTCCAGCGAAGGATCCAACTCGGATGAGCAGCGTTCGGAAAACTTAAGCACATCTTTGAGTCCAAAATACCCCAATGCCTAAACGAAAGACGAAAGTCTTTAACCAATGCGTGTTGCCAGTGATGTCTTATGAAACTAAGACGTGGTCCTTTACTGTGGGCCTCATAATGAAGCTCAAAGTCACATAGCGAGCTATGGAGAGAGAGCTATGCTCGGAGTCTCTTTGCGCGACAGAATCCGTAATGGGGATATTCGCAAAAGAACGAAAGTGGCCGACATAGCTCAAAGAGTAAGCAAGCTGAAGTGGCAATGGGCAGGCCATATCGCTCGCAGAACTGACAACCGATGGGGAAGAAAGGTTCTCGAGTGGCGGCCACGAACCGGAAGGCGCAGTGTTGCACTGCCTCCCACTAGATGAACAGATGTCCTCACAAAGGTCGCTGGAAACCGCTGGTTGCAGGTTGCGCAGGACCGTTCGTGGTGGAAATCTAGGGGTGAGGCCTATGTTCAGCAGTAGACGTCTAGCGGCTGATGATGATGATGATGATGACCATCAGTGACCTAGTGTTTTCATTGTCATTAGATATGTTTTAGAAAAAAAAAATACAAACAAAGATGCGCATTTAAGAGTAACAAATAAAAAATGCCATTTAGTTTTTTTAAATAATATTTATTTGGTATTTTAAAAACGTTTTTATCCTTTACTCGATGGTCTCTTTTACGAATTAAAACAACTCATGTGAAATATAATGCGTTTTCGAAATGTCAAAATCGTCGTACAATTTTACTCAAAAAATCTTGTCTAATATTGCATTATTCTATCTTGCATAGTTGCAAATGGTTTTCATTTTCAGTTGTGCTGTTTTATTCTTAGTAATAAATCATAAAATGGCTATGTACAAGTTTCACTATTGAGTAAGTTTTTCAGATAGTTTGGAGATGATAGCGCGACACTCAATCGTAGGTATGAAATTTAAAATTTAAAAAATACTTATACAATTCTTCTAAATATTTATTCAGAATCTTAGCTCCAACGACTTTAATGAAATTTTGTATGCAGGAGGTTGCGAGTGCGATAAATTTATCTAACTAGGTTTAATTTGTAGAAAACGTCGTTTCTTCCATGTTTTCACGGAACTAATATGTATTAAAAAAAAAACTTTCTAAACATTTTTGTATTTATTTTAATACCTTTTCCTCGCTTGCGTTCTAATGTTTGTCAAGTACATTAAATACCGGGTAATATCTCACTTAAACTTAAGTATGTGTTTTTGATTTTGTTTGATGTTACAAATATCAAAAATATTTTAGCGAGCTTGTCGTTGTATAGGTATTTATTTACTCGTAGCAAGTTTTTAGGTCGAGTAAGCTTTAGACAAATGTTTTTAATGTGGTTGTAGGTAATCAGTACATTCTCTTCAACAGTAATTCAGACATATGCTTTAATATATGGTATTTACCGTTTCGTCAATTAATCGGCAAAAAAATATCGATGTATCTTACGTCACACACAGATTTACAAAATTGTAAAATAAAGTTAAATACAATACAATCAGAATTTAACGTTTTTAAATGTATTGTGACGTGAAGCGAATTCGGAGCAACAAAGTTGAGTTTTGTAATACGACGGGAACAATCACGAATCACGGTCACACTTGTTTGAATAATTCGTCGACAGGAACTCTTGCTAAAAAGTTGTTAATATAGTCGAGTATTTTGCTAACGTTTGCCTCATTGATTGGGGTTTTCCAATAATTTGCAACGACTTGGGGATTTTCATTTACAAAATTGAAAATTGTGTCCGCTGAAACAATACAAAGGGTATCATTAACCACTTGAATAAATACGGTAAATAAGCAGTGGTGAGACTGTGGCAACTCAATTTGCCCCATCTACCTTTGAATTTCCTTCAAAAATGGAAAACAAATGGAAGCAAGGTTATCATTGCCACTGGCAAACGGTGAAGAAATATATCGCGAGAATTTTAAAAAAAAATTCCAAAGTTTTTCCATCATCGTAAAATAAAAACGGCTTAAAAAAGGTATCTTTCAGCACCTCTCCGGGTGAAGACAGCCATTGTTAATGTCTTTGATCTTACCAATAATCGTTGAATATCATTTACCGTAAGGCGGGTCGGCTGCTTGCTTTCTATTTCTTCTATGAAAAATTCTAAGAGAGATATTTTTCCGGACAAGTAGTTCCAATAACTTTTATATACCATAACAATAACTGATGGGATTGGAGATCTTTTCTTAAAATGTGTGATTTGAACTTTTTTAATGATATTGAAGTTGGACTTGACAGCCATATTCTTTGTTATTAACGACGATGTTTATCTAGAAGAAAGTATTTCACTCTCAACTTAAAGACACCAACATTGTATCCATTAATTGCAACTCTTTATGTTCAAACAGATGTCTGTGAATATAGTGTTATGGGCAGCAGTGAAAATTTAATGTTATGTAATCGTAAAATAAAAATATTGACCCTTATACCCAAACCGGGTGTTAAGAACCTATTGTTTTTTTTCTGTTTAGTACATACTTACGTAATTTTAAAATTTCGCCTTCGTACTGTTTTGCAAATATGTTTCCTAATATTTCTGCTGTTGTATTACTATTTGTAAGCTTCATGTACCCTTTGTTATTAGTTTTGTATTTCTCTATTGTAGTATCTATAGTCATGTGGACATTAGCTGAAATTTTTACATTTAATGATAAAATTTAAAGAAAGCGACTAGGGCATACATTATCTAGTTTGCTATTAGATAGGGAATAAAAATGAATGATTAAAAATATTACACAGGAGTAAACGAGATCTAAATTATTATCTGATCACCTCTATTAGTTTACTAATCATTACGGCTGTTGTACGCTGCAAGGTAATGAATTAATTATTTAGATCCCGTCAAATCTTGAAAGTTTACAAAACATTATTTTATCATTTTTATTTAAAAAACAAACACAATATCTAGTTTTATGTATTCATTGAAGAATTTAAAATTTGTTTGAGTTGCTTTGTGGCTCAGTGTCCAGTAAGTGGGCTCACCGATCGTAGGTCATCACACTGATTTCAAATCATTTGTTTGACGAATTTGGATGTTTGCTTTGTGTGTTGTTAGTATTTCTATATCAGATCATAAGTAACTGTCACTATTATTAGTACGTATTGACAATTACATAACTATTTTATTCATTAATTGGCTCTAATATAATAGGTATTACATGGTTTGCAGTCAGCATCTATTAAGCATTTTGTTGTTCGTTAGTTTTGTCCTCAAAAGTAACTTACTTGAATTGCAGTAATATTTTGCTTCGCTATCTACTAATACTCCATTGAATTCGCCTTTCATTTTGCAAATTCCAAACATTTCAAAAGCTGGTATATTCATTTCGATACGTAAAGTATGCTCATTTGTTTGTCTGAAAATAAAAAAATGCATACAAATTCTAAGCTTATGCTTCTACAGTCTCTAAACTGATTATGTATTTGTTACTCTCTTTTTCTTTCTCTTGCAATGAAAGAGATACCAAAACCATTTTCATTGAAGTGGTAGACTTTAGATCTATCCTAATGTGTGTAAACTGTGTAGTTAGGCTGGCTTTTTTGCTAATCTAATTCAATCATGAACCTCTACTTTTCAAATCATCGACCTATATAGATGTTGGTGAAAATCTAAAGGTATAGATGACTGACATCCGACGGTGTTTTCATCATCATCAGCGCCTATATTTTAGTCCCCTACTAGACTACCCCTTCCATACCCCCTTCCATGGTTCACCACTCAGGCCGATCCTATATTAAAGTATAAGTATGTAATTTCAACAATACGAGTATTGTAATAATATATAATTCTAATAATTGTACCAACATGCTATGAAATTGACCAATGGAACATCTAAGGCGCTCCCTCTTAACTTGGACCATACAACAAGATCATTAACATAAAACAAAAATACCCATAATTAAAAAAATTATAACTACGTTTCTATCAACTTGAACGAAAAATACCCACAGTAAAATGAAAATTAATAACTACTTCTCAATAAGCCACATTCTGTAGGAAAAAAGGTTTACGTGACTGAGTGAGCGCCGGAGGTGGGAATCTTAGCAGCCGTAACACAGGTCTCCAGCCTAGCACGGCTGCTAGATTAAGTATTTGTTCCAAGTGTAATTAAGAATTTTGATGTTTTTTAAGCCAAAATAATGATTGAATCAATAAATTTAATTTAATTTAACGTTACCATCCACTGCCGTCTTTCGTGTATTGTCACTCCATTTAGCCTCAGGGTGTACTACGAGTCCATTATGTTTGGCGATTTAAGGGTCTCCACACAAGTCTATTCCATACAAATTCACCTCAGCTTCACATAAAACAAGTCAATTTAAAGTGCATACGAAATATCGCAATTCTAAAAGGTAATATTAAGATTGACTTACTTTACATCATCGATTTGAACATTTTCTAAGCCAATGGCAGTTGAGTTGATAAGTTGATGGTCTGTACCCGGTATCTGAATTAATTCATAGTATACAGTGCTTAAAGATGATACACCAAGTTCTTGAATTTTAGGAAAGGAATCCTGACTTAAATTTCGTAATACTTCTTGAACTATACACGTGTCATCATTTAGATTACAGTTCACAAAGGTTTCTGAAAATGTATAAAAAAATTAAAATCGCATTTTATTACATACTTTCTCTGTAAAAATAAGTAACAAAAAATGTTATAACATGCATTGACATAAACATGCAAAGGTTTACAAAAAAATTAAGTCTTACAAAATATAGCTTAAGTTGGGTATGTATGAGCGGCACTACATTATGACAGATGCTGTAGTTGTCGCACTAGACAACGCCTCTGTCTGACGTAGAACAAAATACGACGAAGCACCTCTAATTGTACAGAACTTAAAATAAATTCAAAAACAAGTTTATGGACGGAAATAAACAAAGTAATGATTTTTGCAACAGAAATTACAAAATACGATACTAATATTTTAAATGCGAAAGTTTTGATATATATGTGGATGTTTGGCTCAACAAAAATTGAGTAGGTAAAAACGCGGGACGCTGCACGATACAAATAATTCCATAATAGACCTCTTCCCTCTTCCTAATTTTAAAGGTACGTACATGTCACATCGTACAATTTGAACAACCAAATAAACATTAAAATACACATTATCATCGAAGTAAAAAAAAAGTTTTTCAGAGTCTATCTGGGAAAGTGCCACAACTTAGCCAGTTATTCTACCGCTAGGCACAAATGCCCAAACTTTACTGTGTACCGGTTTGAAGACTAATGTCTCTATTGAAATTATTATTGGGCAAAGCCATAAACCATCTTATATCTCTGGGTAACGAAAACACAGCAGTGTTATTTACTAGCCGCCTGGCACTGTTCTGTGATGGGCAAACGTGTTGCTTACCATCACGAGAGATGCATGTAGGGTTACCAATCTTAGGATTTGTCCTGAGATTTCAGAATTTTTGGACTCTTCTCAGGATTGAGGCCGGATATTTTAAATCTCATGAAATCGCAGGATTTTCAGAATGTTCAATAAAATACAGCTTACTTTAAAGATCTCTTTAGTAAAAAGTTAAACAAACTAAAAATAATCTTCTTTTGATAATCATTGCTCAATTAATATCAATACGGAAGTGGGTGCCGATGTCGCACGCTCATAGCACGATGTGGAAGTGGAACGCGTGAGTAAGATAAAGTTAGGTACAGATGACAAGCGGCCCATTCCGGCTTCTAATAAAAATAAAATGTTAAATTACGTTTTCGGGTTTATTCTCAACACCCTAGGAAAATCATAAATATTAGTCTTATAGTTCCGGGAGTCGCGATTTTGTTAGCAAATTCCGCGCCTTTCTTTTTTTTTTTGAAATTGGAATTATACAAATATTTTTTGAAATTTTCGCATATCATTTATATTTTGTTTATTTTAACCTAATTGTTTATAACTATTGCAATTTTGCGAGCGGGCTTAGCATTTATACAAAAACGATCTAGATTTCATTCCGAATCGAATTACACCTCAATCATAATGTTAAGAAAATTCTAAAAAAAAACGCTCTAAAAAGCACAAGTCTCCGTTTATGAAGATTAATCACTAATCTGTACAACTAAGTAAAATTATAGGCAATGTTACTGGCTATACCGTCTCTAGGGTGAACAAATTTTGGAATCGGTCTACTAGTTTTCGACTTCAATTCTTACAATCTTTCAATAATATTACTATATCAGTGGTCGTTTTTCAACTTTAACAAACGTAACGTTAACACTTCGTTTACTTCTCGTGTACACAACCAAATTCAACTTACTTTTGATACTGAAACCAGACACTGTAGACAAAACGCAAAGATAAATAGCAAAAGGAAACATTTTTCTACGAATTATTTTAGTCCGACTAAAAGCTATTGTTGGAAGAATGTTCTTAAATATTGTTTCCAATTACATGTAGGTAAAACAATTAACATTATATGCTAGTAATGATGCTTATATTACACATTACGTAGATTTGAGTAAATTAATTCATATATTTAATTTGACTCTAGTTATATGACTAATGTCGAAATTTATTACAGAAGGTATTTCCAATGTAAGATCTCAAGTAAGTTTCTTATTTTTGGTCACCATTTGATCAAATCCTATAAACTGGAAACTTGTAAAGGTATAATAGCTATCTTCTACTTGTACTGTGTGATTTTTAGTAAAGTTCTTATTTGGATATCGTATTTTTAAACCACCTGTCGAGTTACTTGATGTTGTATTTAATGTAACTCGGCATAAAGTGCCTGCTTGAAGTAGCCTTCGTTTGTGTGGATCAAATCTTGTTTAACAACTGGTTTAGTCTTAGTTTTGCTCTTTTTTGAAACAAAAATAGCCCGGTGTTTTTTTTTTCAAAACAAAGGAGAGCTAAACGTATAAAAGGGAGGGTTTTATTTGTTGATCTTCATTCTCCTTGAACTTTAAGTACGTAATAAGTTGACAGAGAAACAAGCATAAAATATGACACGGTTTAATTTTTTACTGCTTCTTGTTACCATTTCTGGTGTCATGTGTGGTATCCCGGATAAACGTAAGTAGTTATTACCGACTTTTATTATTAATTAAGAACACATTAGGGTCACCAATATTTATTACTGTGAATTGTCATTTACTAGCAAACATATTAGGGCCGTACCCTGATCAAATAATTTACTAAGTATTTCGTCCCTTTTCGTCAGCGCAAGATTGCAAGACCCTACTTTAGGTGGCAAATGCGCCCATATTTTAAAATAAAATGTCAGTATGTATCCAATCCAGTTTCAATGTTTGATTTTTAAACTTACACAGGTATGTTTAAAAATCAAACATTGGGAACTTTTCGAATAGGTCTCAGGAATAGGTGCATGATTTTAATATTTATTTTTAATTTCTGTGGTTCATTGTAAACAGATTATTTAAACTTAGTAATTTCTTCGTTAATTGAAAATAACCCATTTTGGACCCAAGATTTTTTAGAAATTTTTATGTTTATTTTATTGGTAAATATGTTTTTGGATAAATAAAAACTTCACAAAATTAGCAAACGCTGCGTTTTGTACGCTCAGGGGTTTTTAGTATCTGAGTCGGTGTCGGTTGGATGGTTTGTCTCATTCCGTTATAATGTTATCTCACTAAAGTAAATGTTTTTAATAGTGTACCTATGTAGGTACTTAGAAAATTTTCGTCTTTTAAGACATTCTTAAAATCATTTGTTATGTTGTATTACACTCATTTTCATACCCTTGCTGGCCGGTTCTCTATCCTTCTTTTGTATCAAACAGGATATTTCGACAAGGCTTGGCCAGTTGTTTGAAGTATAAGCAATCACTATAATACAAATCCAAGATGGCGACTATAAAATGGTATTTTTTACAATACTCCTTATTATGGGTATCAAATGAAAGGACTTGACTAGTCCAATACTATGGAGCATGTCAACCCCAAGACGGTCGCAGCTACGAAATGTCTTTTTTTTTTATTTGATTTTAATTTATTTCATTAAGTTAGCTTTTCGTTTTTACAGAGAATAAAAAAGTTAAAAGCATCGATATAATTAAAGAAACGTAGATGAGGTATGCCATAATCTAAAGACAACATAACGTGGCGAAAATTTGTTTAAAAATTTGAAAATTGAATTGTCAGCGAACGTACACAATTGTCAGCGAACGTACACAACTCCTTGTTGCGACTGAGACTAAATCAGGAGACGTCACCTGATTTTGCATCGCCATAGTAGAAGCGGGTTTGCCGCTTCTACGTTTTTAAGAGTTCGATGGTTAAAAGTAAATGTAACTGAAAAAGTATTCACAAACAATTCTGATGAGTGTTATAACTTATTTCTGAAATATCATTTAAAAATAATATTAAACGAGTATACAATAGGTGAGTTGTTTATTAAATATAGAACAAGTGTTGTTTAATTTCATTTTATCTGGGTTTTATAATGCCTCGAATATGACTGGGTTCATAAATTTGACTGGAGTTTTCCGTTTTATATTTTTTATCATTTTCTTACCATTCCTATATTTTGATTAATTTACTATCGACTTTTTTCCGACCATGTAACTTATAATGTGGTTGGTTAAAGTATTGTACCCACAATAAGTTTAGTCTTTAATATAAATAAATTATGCGTCACGTTGTTTGTTCGCAATGGACTCCTAAACTACTCAACCGATTTCAATCAAACTTGCCCACCGGGTGCAGTTTGATCCAACTTGAGAGATAGGATAGTTTTAATTCCGATTATTTGTCTTTATATGACAATATCCGAGCGAAGCCGAAACGGGCCGCTAGTAATAATAGATAGATAGAAACTATTTAAGGCCAGGTAGTTCTGTCAAATTAGGCATTTAACGCTGTCTTGTTCTCGCGACCGTCACCGACCGCGGAATCGGTGCCACAGTGCAGAAATAACATTAAAATATTGGACTATGTAATTTAAACTCATTTTTTGTTCAAGATTTGTTTACTAGTGATAACAATTTTGTGAATTGTGAAGTGATAAGAGTTTTTTTGATATATAAACGAAGAAATATTAAATTTATCTTTACTCGTAGATATACAAAACTCAACCTTTTCTTTTTCGTCACACAATAAGTTGAGAACGGCTTTTCTAATTTCATCCATCTTTTTAAAATGTTTCCTAACGATTCACAAGTTCGTCCAAAATTTTAAAAAATGTGCTAAAATGCTCACAGATCCAGGTAGAGCTTCAAACGCCAATTGAAAAAAACTGTTTTAGCCGATATTTTGGAAACTATATATTTTGGCAATAATTGTAGAAAATAAAATTTTAAATCTTTTGTTGCTAGTAAACTTTTTTTGTAAAACTTACCGTTTACGATTTATAACCCATTTAATGATAAGATTGCGATGATGCCGATAATAGTGGATGAAAATGATGTGGTCTACGATGGAACTTGTTTCTCTAATAGAAACAAGCACAGTGTACCTCGTAACCCCAAGGTTCGAACCTTCGACAAAAACCCACTCTGGCAATGTGTTTCACAGCTTAGTTGTTCTTATTACAAAAGTGGAGACCAAACTCTTCGTTCAACTCTTCAATCATAATGATGAACGGTGCTGTTTATTCGAGCAACGAGCAACATGATAGAATAACTTTAATTTAAAAACCCGACTACAAAAACATCTACACGTAAAAAAATATTACCTACTATCTAAGGACACTTTGGCGAGTCAGACTAGTCTTAGAATATCTTAGTTACCAAAATCCATCCAGCCGTTTGGAAGATATGTGGAAATAAAAGTTTTACAAACATAAAAGATACGCGCGAAAAACATAAAACCCTTCTTCCATTCCGGTAAAAAGGGACATGTTTATGCTACTGGGAACAGAATTCACATCTTATTATTTTTACATTGTTATCATCAAATTTGACATAATAAATCGTAATCGGTAAGTTCGAAAAAAAAGTTTACTGGCAACAAAAGATGGGAAATTTTATTTTCTACAATAATAATAGGCTTTATAACTTTTTCAGAATATCGGCCAAAAACGTTTTTTCGAGCTGGTGCTTGAAGCTCCACCTGGATTTGTTATT
This sequence comes from Ectropis grisescens, assembly GCA_017562165.1. Lineage (NCBI taxonomy): Eukaryota > Metazoa > Arthropoda > Insecta > Lepidoptera > Geometridae > Ectropis > Ectropis grisescens. The sequence goes on along the minus strand of CM029789.1, from coordinate 17,316,051 downwards.
ATTTTGTGATTTTATGCTCAGGAAATGATTCTAAACCCTTATATAAAAATACGAATCGGAAACTTAGTGCAGAGTTAAATTCTACGAGTAATTTTACTGCCTAAAAGGCTTCTTATCAAATTTGGTCGAGTGTCTAAATTTCTATGAACAATATTAACATTTTCATACAAAAAAAATAAAAAAACAATAAATTTTGGTAGAGTTACCAACTTGGAAAAGAATTAAAAAATAAAAATTCTAACAAAACCATACGTGTATCTATGGAAAGGTGTTCAAAATTGTATTGAAGTTCCTAACATTTTTTTTCTAAACTGAATAGTTTGCGCGAAAGTCTCTTTCAAAGTGGTAAAATCTGTATGTCAGGACTTTTCTTCCAAGTACTAAGTACCTTACTACCAAAGAATTTACCTAAATAGCATATAAATGCAAGTTAGGTATCATTTATGATACCTTACTTGCATTTATATTAGGGGATTTACGCAGGGTATTTCTCCCCTCTCATTATTTCCTTATCCCGATCTCTGATTTGACGGACGAATATTTTACCGATACTTATCTATTTTCCATTGCATCCGCATTGAATTTTTTACTGATGTGTTATCGACGTCAGTTTTTTGAGACTCCCATATTGGTCTACAACATAAAGTAAACAGCGTACTAATTAGTATCAGCGTCTATTTGCAATTACAATGAAAACGGTATCAAAAATCAAGATCATAGCGTGCTTCACTAGTAATACCTACTGATATTGTTATACTGTGGCACTATGATCGTAATATTTAATATTTATCGGTTGTCAAAATTGCAAAATCAAGCACAGGCCCGTCGTCCGTGAGCGCCGAAACGCGACTGATCAGGCCTGCCGAACGGAGCGCTATATATATGGTAGATATTAAAACATAGTGAATAACTGATACTTTTTATCAAGTCAAACTCTGCGAATGCATCTATAACTTTTTTAATGGCTTTCGTTGAGTACAAAAATTTTGTAAAAAAATTCATTAGTTTAGTCATAAACTTGAAATAACTTTTTGAAAAGGAGTAACTTTGGGATTTTTTTCTATCAAGTAAAATTCATTAAATCGTGTTATTGACTGCGAATTGCCCTAGATTAAATCCTTAACTAATACATATATTTTTTTCAGAGTTTAATACACTATTTTAAAGGTCTTAAAGTTGTTTTAAAAATTCAAAATTACGGCCCACACGCCCTTAATGCGACACAAACAAATTAAAATGTTACAAATGAACACTTATTAACTAGTGTCACAAGTGGCGGCTTTATTGCTAAGAGCAATCTCGTCCAGGCAACCAGCAAAATGGAAAATAGCCCACAATAAAGTAAAGTAATCTGTATGATAGATTATTTACCATTAATAGCGACGTTACTGGAAGAATTTGTTTTTTCTTCTTATTAAAGAATCCTTTTGTAGTGGTAGGACTCTTGGCAGAGTCCGCCTGGGGAAGTACCACACCTTTGCCAGTTATTCTACCGCCAAGCAGTAATGTGCAAACATTACTGTGTTCCGGTTTGAAGGGCAATGTTTCCAGAGAAATTACAGGGCTTAGAGATATAAGATCTTAGATCTCTGGGTGACGAGCACAGTGCAGTGCTAGGTAATGATTCGGACTCTTCATGTTCCAATAGCTGCGTGTCACTGTGCTGTTATGTGTCAGGCATGTTGCTTACCATCAGGCACATGTCCTGATCGTCTCGTCACTCTTTATTTTAAAAAAAAAAAATAATTAAAGACAATATTTTGCTTTATTTTCAGCATCAAAGTTTCCATGTAAGCTTGATGATTCCGAATGCCTGAAGGAGGTAGTCCAATGGGTGGTCAATAAAGCTGCACAAGGGATACCGGAGATAGGAGTGAAAAGGATGGACCCCATGTACATTGATAATATAAAAGGTCATCTAGGATACGTCAAATATAAGATTAAGAATGTAAACATTGAAGGAATCAAAACCTGTAAAGTAAATAAAGTAAGGTAAGAACAAAATGTTATTTTGACGTGACGACGTCTTATAAATTGGTTTGCCGGGTGACACTTCAAGAAACTGCGTTACGCTCCGCTCACGTTATGCGCTCACAACGAGAGCGAGTGAGAGGCACGCGTCCCTTCCACTCGGGCATGGTTAGCCCGCCTAAGAGCGAGAGAGACAGACATAAAAAAATGAAAGGCACGCGTCCCTTCCGTAAAATTATTTTACCACTCAAAGTCGTTGTCACGTAAAACTTTCGCCCGTATACCGACTTTACAGGCAACCAATTTTTTTAGTGACTTTCTTAATAGACCGAATGAAGCTCAGGGTACCTAGTAAGCCGTAATGGCTGATCGACGAGAACGTTTGATTTCCAATTCGTATAATGTCTGGGTCAGATTAATATACAACTTTCTGACTAAAGAAAGTAGTATGATTATGGGAACAAAGGACACGTAAAGTCAAAGTCAAAGTTCTTTATTCATAAATGTGCATTCAATTTACACGTCAATTAATTAAAAAAAAAAAAAAAAAGAAATCACATACAGGTAGTATATATACGTTTTTATATTTTTTGTATTATGAAATTACGACGTCTTTGTGATGCAACACGTGACCAAAATGCTGGCCTTTTTTTGCTCAGCGAATAAGTATCGCCATTCAACGTGGCAATGGGACTAGCATTTTGGGCACGATTCCTGCTGGCACCGGTCTTCTAGACTAAATACATGCACATATTGTAAATAATTATATATAATTGATACTTTTTGATGTTATGAGTATATTTTATTGTTTAATTTTGTAATTATACTAAATAATAAATAACCAGAAATTAATAAACTTCGGTTGTGACATAGAAACCGTATACAGATCAGCCCTTCTACCGCCTAACTAAATCGGCTTTCGTTTTGCTATTGCGGTCTCTATCATATCAAGCAGAAAAAAAGAGAGAGCAATATCAGAGCTAAGACAGTTCTAGTTAGGCGGGAGACCCTCTAGTGTAACGTCACTTAAAACTTCAATGCTTATCTTCGTATTTTTTGTTTGTGAAACAGAAGAAAAAATATGTAAAATACTGTCACCGTGCCTGATGTGTGGTTATAGGTTCAAAATCCCGCTGGTACTTCTTAGTATTTTCCCAGATGTACAAGTTTACTATCACACCGGCTTTAACTGTGAAAGAAAGCATCGCAAGGAAACTAGTTTCCTGCTAGAAAGACATCTATCGAGGGTATGCGTTATCCGCGAACCCACACTTGGTCAGCGTGATGGATTACGGCCTTGGATCTCCTTGCGAGAGACTGCCTCGCGTCCTACCTAGGAACTACTAGTAGGAACATAAAGTGGGCTTAAATTATGCACTAAAAAGAAAAAATATATTTTTTAAACGTGTTTTTTGACACTTGGCAGTTATTTTATCGCCAAGCAGTAATGTGCACGTCACTGTGTTCTGGTTTGAAAAGCAATGTTTCCTAATAATGTAAGGCTTACACTGTGCGGTCATTGGCAGGCATGTTACTTATCATCAGGAACATTTATACTCGTCTCGTCACTCTTAACAAAAGAAAAACTCTGCGTGTGTTTTTTTTGTGTCTCGTTAATATTATAACATGTAATTAAAACTTTTACATTACAAAGATAAATATTTAAAAGTGCATTTTTTTAGTGTCACTCGCAATGCAGCTTTTATGAAAATCGATATGAATTGTCGTCGAAATCATATGGACGGAGAGTATGACGTTGAAGGACAACTGTTGGGTTACACCCTGAAGGGAAAAGGATTTTTGAATGCTGATTCTAGTAAGTGATCAATGATTACCTTTTAAAACTTTAAAATCAAGATGTACAAAGTAAAACCTAGACATGGTGGTCTAGTCTATATTAATTATTTCGTCAAGGGATACGGTAGACTTGATCGAAACCTTATATGAATAACAAAACATAAAAACTTTTTGATTTTGAGTCGACAACATATGTCCACAAAATTCGGAAAATGGAGAATTTCGTTAAATTCTGATAGCACTGACAAACAAACCGCTGTCGCCATCTTTGGTGTGAAGCACGTTTCGTTCCATCAATAAACACATTGCGTGCGTCCGTCGCGCCAAAAAAGTAGCCATCACAAAAAACTGTGACTTATGTGACTACGTAAAACGAAACGTCTTGTCGCTGACCGGAATTTTATTAGTCGGTACTTATATTTATTATCAGCATTGAACCCGTGCGAAGCCTGGGCGGGTCGCTAGTACACTCCGCGAGGTATAAGCTGAGCTTTGCATTAGTGTGAATGATCACCAATCAGGCAGGAGCTTGAAATTTTGTCCGCGAGGTATAGGCTGAGCTTTGCATTAGTGTGAGTGATCACCAATCAGGCAGGAGCGCGGCGAGACAGAATGGCGCCGCGCCTAAGGCCGGTTGTCACACCTACACTATCCATGTACACTCACACAAATGCAAAGCTCAGCTTATGCCTCGCGGAGTGTAGCGACGTTAAAGTAGGTTCGAAACCCACCTCTGAGTATTTAACCAAATTCAGATGTACAAATTTGTCATCGCCACTGGTTTTAGCGGTGAAGGCGAATCATCATGAAAAAATCAAGGAAAACATCTATCAAGGCCGTGTGACATCCGCCAAACCCCGTGACTTACCAGCAAGGCAACCTCCATGTTGGGGTATAATATGTATCCTCTTCGGGTATAATAGAAGTATGTGACAAGTTAACAGCTCTGCTAGCAGCAAATACCTACCTAATATTGGCAACCAGGGCTCGGAACATACATAGCTTCTTAAGACCCAGATTCATCTTCAATTACAAATTAAAACAAACGTTGTTAATTATACGAGTTACTTTAACTTCGTTTTAGTAAGTTTTAAGTCACAAATGTCGAATTTATTCATAATTATTGGACTTTGCTAAAAAAAAGGGTTTTGGCAAACATGTATACAGTGTGTAGGTAGGTATGTGCGCAGGTTTAATGCCAATGAAATCTGTCGTATAGTTTTGACACAAATACCACCTAAAACATCCCGGGACATTTATGGTATTTCCATGAAATTACTGCAAATGTCAATACGTCCGATAGCGTCGATACTTGCTGATCTATTCAACTCTTGTTTGAGAGAGGGATCGTTTCCCTATCCCCTCAAAATTAGTAAAGTGTCCCCGCTGTACAAAGGAAAGGGAAAGCGAGAGAATATGGATAGCTATAGACCCGTGTCCATTATTCCCGCTGTGGCAAAAATATTTGAGAACGGCTTGAGTGCTCGACTAGTCGAATTTTTAAGAGAAACGAGTGCCCTCTCCGACCGGCAATACGCGTACCGCGAAGGGCGCTCTACGATAGCGTTGACACGTGAGGTGGTACGTCGCGTTATGGAGGCCCGAGAGTCCAAGCCTAAACAGGAAGTGGCAATACTCTGCTGCGACTTGTCAAAGGCGTTTGACGTTGCCGACCGCGACGTACTTGCAGTTAAATTGCTACATTACGGCGTAGCGGGGCCTTCTCATTATCTTCTGACTGGTTTGATGCGGGAGAGATCACAAGTGGTTGTGAGCTGTGGTGGATCTGAGAAATCTGATTCGATGGCGTCCGATATGGGTGTGGCACAGGGCTCGTCTGTGTCGAATATATTGTTCTCTGTCCTCTTGAACGACCTGCCTGGCTCCGTAACAGCTGCAGAAGTACTTATGTATGCAGACGACGTGGCCGCAGTGGTCACGGCGCCGACAGTAGACGCTCTGGAGCAGAAGCTGAATGTCGCAGCCTCCCAGCTGCATAGGTGGTTCTGCGTGAGCGGTCTTGCGCTGAACCTCACCAAGACTCACTTCATCCAGTTTAATCTAACAGGAAGGTCCATAAGACCTTTATCGGTGAATATGGGTGGAGTAAAAATCGATGAAAAGGAAACTACAACATTTCTGGGTTTTGAAATAGACCGCGGTCTTAAGTGGGATCACCACATAAACAAGGTCTGTGGAAAACTTGGGAGTGCTTGCTTTGCTCTGACTCGGGTGGCGAGGTTCCTGCCGACTGAGATAACACGCTCGTGCTACTTTGCAACGGTGCACTCTCAACTTCAGTATGGTGCTGAAATGTGGGCTAGAGCTGCGGACTGGGAGCGCGCCTTCCGCATGCAAAAACGTGCAGTGAGGAGCGTGGCGCGGGTATCCTGGGACACCCCAGCACGCCCATATTTCAAGAAGTTGAGAGTCCTGACATTGCCCTCCATCCTGATTTATCAGGTGGCAGTGTACGTCAGGATAAACCTATCGTCGTACGGGAGCGTGGCGCTGAGCACGCATATCCCACACGTAACAGACACAAACTCAAAGCCGTCCCGCGGACCCTCACCAAATCCGACAGGATAACCCACGTCATGGGCCCGACAGTCTATAACAACCTGCCGGATGACGTCACCGCGGCGGTTAGTCTGCAGTCGTTTAAAATAAGACTAAAAAAATGGCTGATCGAGCGATCCTTTTATGATTTTGACGAATTCTATTCTTGTGACATTTAATTGATTAATATGTGGTATGCGATTGATTGTTTATTATTTAGTGGATTATTTATTGTTTGAGTTATTTGATTGATTGTAAGGTATTTAGTTGGCTATTTAGTAGCTAATGGATTACTTATTGCTTGATTGAATGCTATTTCTGTGCAATTATTTTTATTAAATTTATTGGTTTTGAACTATTAATGAATTAAAGATCATTTAATTAATTTTACATACTATTTTCGGTTCTAGTTACATTATAAATGTAATTTGTATTGTTTAATTTAAGTTGACGTGTAAAATGATATTTTATTAATAAAGAATATGAATATGAATATGAATATAATGTTTGAAATACATGGCGCAGTTAGTTGAATTTATTTTAAGAGAAGATTATTAGTACATATCTGCAAATAAGTATATTCAAGTAAAGACAATTTCACATAAAGTGGGAAAAAGGCAAGTTGAAAAATGATGAGTGGATGCTCATACTAAAAACTAATTAGAATTTCATTGCCTTAAAACAGATACATTCATTTTGCGATTTCCAGTTCTTTTATATCATTGTAAAAAACAAAACAAAATCGAACTTGAAAACTGTACAACACTGAACTAAGCTATAAGTTTACGGTTCTAATGGCCTAGTAGCAAAAATGTTCGATTTCACAAGCGTTGGGTCGTAGCCTTGAATCCTTCCTGCACGTTTGGGTATTTTTTCAAGGATTGAAGAAAATGTGAAGAAACCAGAATGTTTAATGAAACACATATTTTGAGGACATTTGTTTTCTATCAACCCGTATTTGACGAGTGTAGTGGATAATAGACTTGACTAACTTCTTTCGTGAGATGGCTCAGAGTTCTAGAGTCCTAGCACATTTATGCCTAGGGGCATAAATTGATCCGCTTCGAAATGCATTATATTTTTAGTATAGCATTGCTAACTGACCCCTACTAAAGGCCACTCTTCAGAAACGCTGGCTGGCGACCGTGAGACGATTTTAACTTCACCGTATTGAAATTTGTGATTATAGCAATGAATTAATTAATTTACAAAAATATTTCTCAATACGTGCGGGTTTAACTAATGAGAAATGACGGTGTGGACAAAAGTAACGCACACGGATAATATTCATTCACTCTTACCTTGACAATTTCTTGATTGTACCTATCTTTCAGCAAACTGGGAACTATAAGAGAAGAATCAAGAGAATGCAAAAAATCCCCACACTCTACTTTTCACATGTCTATGACTGAGTCACGTCTGTCTTTCCGTACATTGGAGCATTTATATTAAAAATATTTTATTTTTCAGCCAACTATCAATGTTCATATGGAAGTAACATTACATTTTATCGCAAACATAACATCCAGCACGCTAAACATGAAAACTTGACAGTAAAATGTGATTTATTGGGACAAATTGACGTTAATTTCAGGTCTTTAGATGGACAAGATAAATTGAGTAAGTATGAGAGTACTAAGAATGACATAGGTACTTTTTTATCAAGTGGATAATGTAAATAAGTAATGATTCATAATAGCACCGTTTAACAGCAAACTACGAGTAAGTAGGTAAAGTTTGTAAAATAACATCCCGATAGCAGATACATACGAGTACTTAAGTAATTGCAAAAACATACTTTTGATGCATAAAAACACCTAAGCACAGAAAAAGCTTTTGTATTTGATATGGTTCTGAAAACAGACCAAAAGTGATATTTCACATCACGAATTAATAAACAAATTTTGTTTGTTTTTACTTTAGAAACAAAAAATGCTTGTTTCTAAAGAAAAAAAAATCAAAGTCTGTTCGCTTTAAATTATTTTATTTGTATTATAATTGCAAAGTCTCCCCTGGAGGAGTTCTCACATTGTCACACATTGGTAGCCCAAGCCCCTTCGCCTTCGTGGCTTGGTGGTACATAGAAGCGCAGAATAGCCTTAGACGTGGCCGCTCGTCCAAGCTTAGCCACCAAGCCAACGATGATGCAGTCATGTCGGTTATGCGGTGTATAGGCATCGGTGTAGGTAACTAAAGTGGGCCTTCGATGATGGGTGGCGAACCTCACAGCTATACGGTAGAGACCGCTGTGAGAGTGTACCTACCGTCTGTAATGCGGTGCGTCTCACACCCTGCGCGCCGAGGCGAGTCTTGATGAGGTTTGGATCGTTAAATGGCATGACAAACGGTTTCGAGAAGAAATTTACCAAACGCAAAGGTGACATCACACCTAATCTCCCGATAGGTTAACGTAAGGTGGTTCATGGGGTTGGGTTTTTTCACGCCCTGAAGTAAGACGCAAGAAACAGCTCAAGTTTCAGTAGGTAGGCCATCATCTGTTAGGTTGGCTCACATAATAATAGAAATTCATAAAAAAAAATCACTAGAATGGTAAAAAAACAACCCTACAATTCTCAAAAGTACTCAAGTACCTAGGTACTCGTACTTACGTTACCATGCACTGAATCTCTGCATGTTGCATGTTAGTATTTGTTATTTGTGGTTAGTATAGAGATATATTGTTATAATAGGGATGTTAACAGTTTTTCGAAATTGGTTTTATTTTGAAGATTGACGCTTATTTGTGTGTGAATTGTCCACCAATATTTATTTATTTTTTATAAAAATGTTTGAAAATATTAGTATTTTCGATGACAAAAATAGACACTTTTTAATTTTCCCGCTAAATACTAACGACTGTCACCGGACTGACATGACGTCACTAACCGCAAAACATTAACCGCAAACATGATTGTATATTAATCAATTTATGTGTTTTCTTGTCATCACTAACATCACAAACTATAATAAAAATGCAGAAAACTAAACAGTCTAGTCAGTTTTTTACAGCTTGTTTTGCGGCTAGTGCCGTAATAAGCTCATATTAATGTTTGCAGTCACGTAACAATTACAAATTTATAGCATTTCAAATCATTAGGATCATAATAAATTTACTAAATGAATATTATTTATTGTTAAATTCGAGTACATAATGACGACTATTAATGTGTTTTGTTTCAGCCCAGACTGCTCTCACACTAATTAATCTAACGAAAATAAATCCCAGGTTATTCAGTTCCCTTGTCGACGTTCCTATCCACACAGCGAGCTTCAACAACTTTATCAAAAGTGTCAACAGTTTATTGGGATTGATACCTGCCACAGAATTGTTTCAATTGGAACAATAACAATGAAATTAATATAATTTTCTTACCCTGAATTCAAGTTTTTTTATGGTTTCAAGTGCCACTTTGCAATAATTTTCATAAATAGTATCCACTTTTGTATATTTTATATTGTATATTGAAAGTGCTTGACTGGTTTCAATCTGGGTATCTCAATCTGTTTGAAACAAAAACATCCACACCAGTTCATTATTATCAGTAGCCTGTATTCGTCCACTGCTAGACATAGACCACTACTAAAATCGTCAGGCTTTTTAAATTATTCGGCGATCATAAAAAAAAAGTATTTCAATGCATTTATAACTCTTTGGTTTTTTAATTTGTTAAAAAGGGCAAGATTTTCAAAATCAGTGATAATGCTAATTCCTAAACTGTTACATACATAAACATGTCTAAAATCAATTTCATATCAAGGACATCGAACTGAATGCTGACCAGTGTTATCTAAATGGAGAACAGAATTGAAAAGTCTTGTAACTTTGCATATCGAAATATAATAAAAATAATTCATACGCTTGTGTTTTTTCCTGTTTCCGCACGATTACCTAAATAACTTAAATTTAAGCCGTAAGGAGGTCTTTATTTAACCTTGAAGTACCTACGTGTTATTTTAGTAACATAAGTATCAAAGTGATCTGATAGACCACCATAGCTTAATTAAGGAAAACTTTGTTGTTTTTTGATATTCTTCTAAAACAATGTTTCTATTTACTTATTATGTCTAGTTATTTAGTCGAATAAAATGACAAGTCTTAACATGACTGTGTTACTCAGGATAAACAGTTATTTTGCAGTCTCAATTTCTGTAGTAGGTAAAAACTTACATTTTAATTAATATATTACAAGCAGTGCTCCGCGGTTTTAAAACCCACGTAGTTTCCGTTATTCTACCGGCATAAAAAGCCTAGCCTACGTATTTTTTCCAGCCTATAATGTATGTTCCAAATTTCAACACGATCTGTTCATACCTTACGATGTGATTGAGCAAACACCCAAACTTCCAAACATATAATGTTAATAGGAAGTAGAATGTCGATTAAACAATTATTTGTTCTTGACCACAACTTTTTCATATGAATTAATAGCTACGTAAACAATGGAAATTCTAATTTAACTATAAAATAAATTGTATTCTGTTTTTAATTACGAGGCACTAATTGTGGGAACTATCAAAGTTTACAGAAATTCTATGCTGCATTGTGGGCACACATGTTTCATAAAATAGTCACATTATTTGTAAGCGGTTTGCTCTATAGTAAAGAAACATGTGACCAAGTTTTCTGGTTTGATAAACCTCTGCTTAATTTTTTCCCGTTGCTGGTATGACTAGCCCCAGAAATATGTTTATTGACAATCTAAGCGCAATTATCTGGGCTTATACAAATACCGGCGCTGCATTTATTTGTAGCCCTAGAAACGATAAATCTCTTCTAATATAATTATGTAACTAGACTTTTAGAACTCTCAAAGTGTCTATTAGACCACACGTCGGTACTTAAAGGTTAACTATAATACTGAACATAAGACCGAAGATCAAAACCCTAGAAACCTAAGGCTGATGATGATGATAATGATACTGCTCATAATTATGAACATACAGCGGCCTTTACGCTTCAGTGGAGTTGCTCTGTGTCCCTGTGCATATCTAATACAATCATATACTTATTTATTTTAAGAATATGTCAGTCAATTTTACAAGAATACACTAAATGGTATCGTTGGCATTTTTGTACTAACGATAACTTTATTAAGTTTGTTATTACCATTACCAATTAAATTAGAAAAAAAAATTCAAGCTAAAATACAAAATTGAAGCTTGAAAAACAGCCGGGACAATTTGGTCTTAGTAAAACCTGGTTTTACAAGTTCAGTGTTATCTCCGTCGTAATATTCTTTTTTTATAATAAAAATGACAACCCTATCGACTTAAGAATACATATAAGGAAAGGTTTGTTTTTCAAGCGTGCACTCTTAGTTATTGGACGCAACAAAAAGGTATCGCGATGTTTAAAACGGTTTCAGTGTTATTAAGCTTGATATCAATAATTGCAATAGTTCGCAATGCTGTTGGATTGGAAAAACGTAAGTTTCAATAAAACATGTCATAGTTCTATGCAACTTACCACTAATAATGACTGCCCTAGTGGCTTAGTTGGTAGTAGTAGTAGCTCTGCCTGCGAAGCCGAGGATCGTGGGTTCGATCCCCACCCAGTGCAAATATTTGTGTGATGAATTCAAATGTTTGCACTGTGTCTGGGTGTTTCTATGTATAATAAGTATGTATTTAAAACTATATAAGTATTATATCAGCTATCTGGCTGCCATCACACAAGCTTTGCTTAGTTTGGGATCAGATAGTGTTGTGTGTGAATTGTCCACCAATATTTATTAATTTTATTTATTTAATTCTACGTAAATTACTGTTTTGGACAACGCCACGTAGCCGCCAACTCAGAAAATTAGATGAGTGCTTCGCTGGCGCAAAGAGAATGTAATTATGAAAGTCTAACTGTTTAATATACAAAACGGTGAAACCGATAATAATGGGGTGATTGGATTTAAACAATTCATAGAAAATTCATTTTTATAATTGACTAGCTGTGTCTCGCGGTTTCACCTGCGTCTATTTGAGGAAAATCTCTACTAAAATATCCATTGCTTTAAAAAGGTATGATGGGTAAAAGAACTATAGAAAATAATAAAGGAACGCTAGGTAAAAGTACTGTGATCTACTAAAATGTGTTTTATAGTACAGGTATTATAAAGTACTTCTGTGTATACGATATTTTTAGTTTTCTATTTTTTGCAGCAGATGAACGAATCGTTTATCTCTGTACCTGATGATCTTGATAACGCAACAGATACAAAAGTAGTTGTCCGTATGAAAAAGAGTCTCGGCGTGAATCAATTCCTAGATGTTTAAATGTTTTCCATCTATTGTTTGCCTTAATAATAATTGCCATTGCATGGTGCATACCACCAAACTTCGCGGCACGCTACCGTCTACGCCGCCTATCTCCCTCCTGACCGCATCACTTGGACCGCAAGGCGTGGAGCCCATAGTCCTGACAAGCAGTCCCACTGCGGGTTTCTCTTAACTTCACCGTGGCTGACCAGGCCACGGCCACTGAACCCCTTGCCTTGTCAATGCAGGAACCTCTCGGGAAAGAAGCAAATGGTATCTCGTAGAGCAACCGGCGGCCGAGCGCCGTCTTCTTTCTATTCGCTGCGATCTTTTAATAGTTGTAAATTTACGCATGGTCACACATTGACATAGTGGGATATGTCGGGATCGGCATTAAGTAGGGACATGGTACCGTTACCGAGGTTTTTCAGCCGTGGGTTGGCAGCAGTCTCGTGGCTGCTATCGCATTCGACCGTGCCTTTTGCGGAAACACCTCATGGGAGGCGTCCGAATCACCGTATTTGGTTCCAGTGACGCGTTAAAAACCAACGACGCGTCACGTCCTCGGGAAACCAAATCCCTAGGTGCGGTACCGGACCGCCTTAAACGTCCGACACCCCTGACCCTCCGGTAGAGACAAGATGCGTTTCAAATGCACCTCTAGGATCGCTCCCGTATCCACTCATTGGATGAGACAGGCAATGGCCTCTTCTCGCTTCTTCAAGTGCTTCCAATGTACGATTGTCTGTGAATAGTTATGTTACTGTAGAGGTATAAAAACCAATGGAAAAATTAAATTACACAATATAAGATTAGAGAGATTTTTAATTTGATAATACTAAAGTTAGTATGTAAATCACAGATTACAGAAACAAAAGCTTCCTAATCTGTGATGTAAATATAGTATTTTACATTATCTTTGTTGCATTATTGCAAATTTGATAACCAAAAATGAATGAACCTTCAAATCTGTGACACTTGTCTTGAAATGTCTGTGACATGTGCTGTCATAGTGCCACAAACTTCAGCGAACGCCAAGAAGAATGGCACACGCTTTCTCAATGATTATGGCTCTCGAAGAGAAATATTTTTCCCCGTTTTTGTTAAATTCTTAAGCCCCCAACCCTTTCTCCGCAATAAAAAGTAGCCTATGTCCTTTCTCGGGGTCTAGTCTATCTGTGTACCAAATTTCATCAAAATCGGTTCCTTGGTTTAGACGGTAAATCGTTACAGACCGACAAACAGACAGAGTTACTTTCGCCTCAAAAATCCACTTACCTATAATGAACACTGCATGTTACTTTGAAGAATTATTTGGCGTATATATTTCTTTATACATCAGATTTGTCTTAATCATGTTTTCCAGAGAAATACAAGACATAGAGATAAAACATCTTATACCTCTAGGTGAGCGCAGTGCAGTGCTAGGTTATGGTTTAGCTTCCTCATGTTTCAATAGCTGCATATATAGGACAGACATGCTGCTAACCATCAGGCACATGTCTTGCTCGTCTCGTCACTCTTTACAACAAAAAAATCAACAATAGTTATAATCATACATTTTCATATACTCGTAATTCAAAAATTATTTGTTTATTATTAATAATCATTAATTTTATGTTTTTAGTATCTAATTTACCATGTAAGCTGAATGATGTCAAATGCATTACCAAAATGACTCAGTGGATGTACGATTTAGTCATACCGGGAGACCCAGCAAGGGGGATTGAAAGTTCTGACCCTATGATACAGAAACAAGTGGACGCAACCCTTGGTTATGTCAACTATACAGTCAAGAACGCTTACGTGACCGGTTACAAAAGATGTAAAGTGGTTAAAACAATGTACGTGTATATTTATTTTATTCTAAGTTACAATAACTCCTAATACTTAGATTCTTGCAATGCAACTTACCAAAGGAAGTTTGACTTTGTGAGCCATTGAAGAGCTCACATAGACATTAGGTTTCAGTTGATGAAAACGTCAAGAAGTACAAAGAATTACAACAAGCTTATATTTATGGTTACGATATATGTTAAAAGTGATTGTTTTGTTCAGAGAGAGTTAGCAAAAGATGCGACCGCAAGCGTGTTGTGAAAAAATCCTGTGGTAGTGCGTACACTTTAAAATCTTTCTATTATTCCATTTTTGCAGTATCACTAATCAAGCATCAGCACTATACCTAAACTTGGCTTGCCCTTATTTTCGTTTCCGAGGAGAGTACGTAATAGGTGGTCAATTGCTTAATTTTCCGATACGAGGACGCGGAGATTACACTGCTAAGACTAGTAAGTAATATTTTTCTCGTATACGTTTTTTACATTGCGTAAGCAGCCCCTTTAACGTCCCACTACGGGGACTTGGGGTTCTCTCACATGGAGAGAGTCAATGTCAAAACCCACCACACTGGTCGAATGTAGATAGGCGAATAACGCAGGCCCTTGAAAGATGTATATCTTGCTGGTCATTTATTCTTTACTAGCATCTCCCCGTGACTTTATCTGAATATATTTAGAAACACTTAAAAAAAGGCTACTCTAAGAAATTCAACATTTTTCGACGCGATTCAGACGCATCCCTTCAGGTTATAGAATAATTACTAGCAGCACCCCGTGGTTTCATCCGCGTAGTTTCCGATCCCGTTATTTTCGTGGGATTAAAAATAGCCTATGTGTTATTCCAGATCATTGTCTATCTGTGTACCAAATTTCATCCAAATCCCTGCAGTAGTTAAAGAGTTTTGCGTTAAAGAGTTATAAACATACATCCATGCATACATCCATTTTTACAAACTTTTGCGTTTATAATATTAGTACGACTTTTGTCTTTGTGATACTATATGCGATATATTGACAAAACGATATACTTGGCAGCGTGATATATGGCATGATAACAGTGAAGAAGTCAGAAAAGCTTATGTACACATGCCATGGATCCACCTATGTACAATATATTGTCAGATACCGTCACTGGGGCTCCTAGCCTTGCGTCGTTTAAATCTCGCCTAAAGTGATGGCTTATTGAGCAGACGTTCTATGATTTTGAAATGCTAAAAGTACAGAAGCCATAGTAGTTTTAATTTTAAATAAAAAAAGGTGCATAACATATTTCTCTCAATTTTTTTTATTCATCATTATTATTACTTTCTTTGACATTTGCAATGATAACAATTTTTGTATTATTACTAGCTTAACCAATGTGCGCTTGTACGCTTCGCTGTGATACATTATGATGCAAAAACTAGATAAAAACAATTCATGATGCGGATTATATATCATTGTAAAATTTCAGCTCGATCGGTGCAGAACTTTTTGAGTTTTTGAAACGTACACAAACCAACATAAAATTTTAAATATAGTTTTTTTAAATCTGTAGACTTGTATCTGTGTTTTGATATCAATACAAAACTATGAACTATTAATTGTATGTTTTATCTTTCAGCAAATTACAACATTTCACTTGACACTACTGTTGCGTATTACAAACAAGATAATAATTTACATGTGAAGTATCAAACCTTTGCTATAGAAGCTGATTTACTAGGTGAACTGGAATTGGATATGAAGAACTTATTCGGAGGAAACAAAGAATTATGTAAGGGATTGTTAATCTTTTCGGTTTTTTTTTCGGTTCCTTTGTACCAATCGTAAGCAGATGACGTATTTATTAGCTATGGCAACAGTGTGTGCCACGAAAAAAGCATGGCACTTCCACAAAAGCGACAAGATAAGAGCGATCAGATCCGTGCTTTCGGTGTAAAGCGTTTGTTCTAACTCTAAACTCTTTGGGTAAAACTGAACCTTGACGTGGCGACGCTTGCCGTTATTTGGCGGAGCATAAATAAATAAATATGTATATACATAATATAATGTTACACAATCGACAATTGTGAATCGATTTTAAGTATCCCTTTTTTATGCGAATACTTTGGTATTTAATCAAGTTTGGACTCGTTTAAACGAAAAAGAAAAAAATTAATAAAATAATTTTTAACGCAGTTATCACACATTTTAATTAACTGAGTTCAAAAGGGATGGCTGTAAATGTTTTTTATGTACATATATTTGTAAATTTCAGGCTGATCCTACAGAGTTTTAGGTTAAACAGGCGAAGGATTCAACCTGAACTCATTTAAATGTAATTTAAAAAGTTGAATAGTTTTAAAAATCAACATACATCTGAAACTTACATTTTGTCGAAGCTATTTTCAATTACTCTAAAAACTTTGTTTCCCTGTAAAGCAGTGCGTTCAGTAGCGCTGTGGATTTTATTTGATTTTGCAAATTTTAATCAATTAAGTTAAAAAGTAAAAAAATTCACTAAAGTGATTGGTTCGATTTTTTGGAGAAAAATAATTGTTAATTAACGAGTTACTCACATCCAACGTGGCTTGCGCTACTTACTTAAGTCCCGACTTAAGTCACTTAAGTACCGACGTAAGTCACTTAATGGTGGACCGATCATATTGCACGTGAATGGCTGTTACATTATAAGTTTAATTAATGATAAGACGGTGCTGTAATTTCTAAAAATCAGCACATTATATTTTTATGGGCATATTTAAAGAAATATGTAACATTAAAAGGATTTATTTACCTTAACAATAATACACTCGTAATAAGACTTTAACGTTGTTTTTTGTTTCAGCTGACCAGTTTCATAATTTTGCTAACAAAAATCCGAGGTTGGTTGGAAGTCTCCTGCAAGGGCCATATTTTACAAGCAATATCAAGAGAATAATGAAAGGATTCAACAAAATGTTGAAAGAAATACCGATTACGGATCTCGTGCAAGTTTACGAAACGGATATAAAAATGGGAAAATCGTAATTTAGCTCATTAAATTGTTCCTTACCTGGTCATATTAGAAGTAATGCCATATTACTACTGTCATTAGTAGTTAGGAAATGAACGCTTACGGTGGGCAATTGCATAATGAAAACACATAATTTTATAGCTACGAATTGTGAGGTATATTTTAACATGTCATGTTATGGTTGAAAAATAGTAAATACATTATATCTTTAAGACGATTTTATTTCATACAAACAATTAGGTATATCATTTTATTACAGATTTTAATAAAAAGTAATATTTAGTGATTATGTTTCATTATTTTTGGTAAACTAACACCTAAGTTGTTTATGTATGACATAGGAACGAAGACTAGAATCTTATTAGTTATAATTAGATTCTAATTAGTCCGTCAGCTAGATCATAAAAAAATATGGAACACATACGTGTTGACGTCACTTGTTGGTAAAAATTGCACCATTAAGTAACATCACTCGGAAGCTCTAAGCACTTACATCTTCATTTTTTTGTGAAACAAAAGAAACTGCTGCTGTACCTCTATATTCCCGCTTCTGGTATTATTCATCAATATAAACCAATGGATGTGCCCTCCCAAACTTCAGGCGCATGGAATTATGCCATCGTCTTGTCGGATCCAGGAAACGGTGAACGCCGGACGTTTTTACTTATCACTATTCGATCAACAACCAAAATAAGTAGAACCACACCATATCTCGCCGCTAGCGATTCTAGAGGTCAATTAGATTGGTTGTGTACTCGTATAAATCACTTACGATATACCAAAAGATGCAGTTTATTACCAATTTCAAGGTGCTCAGGGCACATACATTGGTTTATTATATCGATGGTATTATTGACCTTCTCTGACTTACAGAGTTTAGGTCACTAGCCATTATTCTGGTAAAGCACTCGGGCCAGTCAGGTTTGCAGATCTCTTAACAAATGTCTAGGTTTTTTTAAAGAAATCTTCATGTGGCCACTACTCAACATTTTTTTATCTCATCATTTTATTAAAGCACATAACGGCACGCACAGAATAAATACACTTCACAGAGCTAGCCTGCTACTACTGCCTACCAAACATTGAGCTAGCTAACATGGGGTTCTACTAACCTAATCTTATCGCTCTCAACTAGTACCACGTACAACGGCCAGCGCAAGGGAACCTCAGGTGGCACGAATTCGGTTTGAGCTGCTGTCGGTATGGATGATCAAAGAACGACCTGCCATCCCAGAATAGAGTGCCCTACTATCTAAAATTTCGCACTTGTCTACTTATAGCTCTGCTTATGTAGAGCTAATGTACTATTTTCTTATTGTTATTTCATGTTGGCTGACTCATTATTTGGACAATTGTGGCACAAATGATGATGAGATGTATCTGAGGTGGCTGACTGAATTTTAGTTTTTTTTACTGATGTCAACTGACTTATAATCCAGATAAATTTTGTGTCAGCTGACTGATTTCATTTAAAAGGGGATATCTGTTGTCGGCTGATTGGTAATAATCATTGTGAAACTGTCTCATATGACTTATCGAGGGATTTAAAATGGAGGACGACAGGTGATTTGCTATTCTCAAGCGCAAATGTGCAAGTTTTGTATCACCACTGGCTTAAATGGTAAGAGAGAAACATCGCGAGGAAACGGGCACGTTTGCCAACAATACATACGAACATTAACATAGCTCAAAAAGTGTTTAACGGTTCACGTTCAAAAGACTCAAACAAAAAGATTAGAATTCTCTTTAGTAATAAAAACGTTAAAGCTGTAGAATGTGTTACTTGAGTGCATTTTTTCCCGATGGTTACGACCTTAGTGTATTCAAGTCAAGAGTGAGCCGGTTTTTTCCAGGTAAGTACACTCCGCGAGGTGTAAGCTGAGCTTTGCATTAGTGTGAGTGATCACCAATCAGGCAGGAGCGCGGCGAGACAGAATGGCGCCGCGCCTAAGGCCGGTTGTCACACCTACATCTAAGTACACTCTACTACTATCCATGTACACTCACACAAATGCAAAGCTCAGCTTATGCCTCGCGGAGTGTACGCTCTATTATAGATTGCATCGTCGCTTAATAAAGGTGACACCGTCTCACCAAGTGCAAATCTATAATTGTTAAAAAACTATATCAAGATGTATAAAGCAAATAGCGGGGTGGTGTATAAACTACATCATGAAGCATATAGTTTCATGATTGAATCCCGTCTATACCTCTAAATTTTGTTCAGAGGTGCGGGAGCTTATCTTCACCACTGGCTTTAATTACGAAGAAAATGTGTAAGAAATGAAAACTGAAGCGTCTATTTAAGAGTCTGAGAAAAGGGTTTTGAAGCCCTATTCTCAGGAACACTGGACCGGTTTCAAAAATTCTTTCACCGTTGGATGTTTACGTAAAATAATTGTGGTCCAGCCAACCTGACTTCAGAATGGCTGTCCACTTGCTTTCCATGTTTTTTCACTTGACGTGAAAAATGCTTTCAACAGTCTAGATAGAGGAATCCTTTTAGCAGAAGTTAAACGTAATACACCAGAAATATATAAATATTTGTGGCAAAGCTATGGATCCCCTACAAAATTAATGTTTGGAGACAAAGAAATAAATTCTACTATCGGATGCCAGCAAGGTGACCCGCTCGGTCCGGCTATATTCGGTTTAGGTATCCACCCTATAATTTCCGAACTAAATTCAAAATTTAACGTGTGGTACCTTGATGATGGTTCTTTGGGTGGTAATGCCTCAGAAGTGTTCGATAACCTTAAAAACATCATTGAGCGCTTCGATTCTATCGGTCTATCCCTAAATTTTAATAAGTGTGAAATTTTATTCCGGAACATATACCAAAAACATTCAATCTTTAATTTATCAGAATTTTAATTCATTGTGCCCTAATATTTGTAACAAGTCAAAAGATTCTTTAACACTTTTAGGGCTCCTATTTTTATGGAAGCACTGCCACCCTTAATGAATCAAAAATTGAGGAGTTTTCAAAATTCTCACATCGTCTTTTCCAAATTAAACCACACATGGCAATTTACATACTTCGGCTCTGCCTTTTGCGCCAAAATTCATGTTTTTGATGCGTTGCTCTCCGTTGTGGTATTTTTATCAATAACAGACCTAATAGATTCGATTATGAAAGACACAATGACAAAGATTTTAAATTTACAGTTTGATGATGATTCGTGGGCACAAGCTACACTTCCCATTGCTTTCGGTGGGCTGGGCATCCGCCGCAGTTCGAGCATCGCACTTCCAGCTTTCTTGGCCTCCAGTCACGGCTCGCAATCTCTCATCGGCATGATACTACACAATTCAATGGCTGATGTTCGAGTTGCTTGCCAGACTGAGGCTTTGGCGGCCTGGTGTGCGTTGTGCCCTGGTGTTAGTTCACCCACAGAAACCAATGTGCAGTGTAACTGGGACCTTCCGCTCACTAAAATTACCTATGAGGCATTATTAGAGCACGCGCCAGATATTTCGGAACGAGCTCGTCTCCTTGCTGTTGCAGAACCTGAATCAGGATACTGGCTTCACGCCTTACCTTCAAAAAATTTGGGTACTGTCCTCGACCCGAGTTGTCTACGTATAGCGTCAGGTCTTCGTCTGGGTGTTAAGTTATGCGAGCCTCATTGCTGCCAGTGCGGTAAAGCTGTTGACCATTTGGGACGTCACGGGCTCTCCTGTGTGAAGAGTGCCGGTCGACCTTTCAGGCACTGGGCAATCAACGATTTAGTCAAACGAGCACTCTGCACAGCGTCAATACCAGCAACGCTAGAACCAACCGGAATGTCGACAGATGGAAAGCGGCCAGATGGTGCCACGTTAGTACCGTGGTGTCTCGGTAGAGCATTAGTCTGGGACACCACGTGTGTGGACACCCTGGCTCCGTCTCATGTCGGTAGTTCAGCTCAAACCATTGGAGCTGCGGCCGAACAGGCACAGCTCCTTAAACAACGGAAATACTCCCAGCTCAGCGCACATTATGATTTTTTTTGCGTTGGCTGTGGAGACTATTGGCCCGTGGTCGTCCGACATGAAAAAGTTCTCCAAACAACTATCGAAGCGGTTGGTTCTCGCCTCAGGGGATCCCAGAGCTGGCACTTACTTCGCCCAAAAACTAAGTTTAGCCATCCAACGGGGCAACGCTGCCAGCGTTCTGGGAACCCTGCCGCGCGGCAGCGATCTCGACGGCGTGTTTGATTTATAGAGAGTTTGTTTTAATTTATTGATTGTTGATATTTTCCAACTAATACATTGATACAAGAAAACCGATACAATTGAAAAAACCATCTTTCGAGAACATCTGTTATCCACCAAGCTGCAATTGATTGCTTCAACTAAATAGTTTGCCAAAACCCAAATCTTAAGACTCAGACAAAAATATTTAGATGTACCCTACGTACATTTTTTTTATTTAGATGTACTCAATCAGGAACAGCGTCGCCAAATGGGTTAAGACTCAGACAAAAATAGTTTAATGTACATAGGGACACAGGAGATGCTGACCAGCTTGGCGGATGCTTCCCGCAGGATAGGTCTCGGGATGAACATCGATAAAACTAAGGTTATGTACAACGCACATGTTGATCCGGGACCTGTTCATCTCGATGGTACCCTTCTCGAGGTTGAAAGAATATGCCTACCTAGGTCAAATCCTCCAATTAGGAGGCGCGAACTTCGAGAAGGAAGTGGATAGGAGAATTCGGCTAGGCTGGGCAGCGTTTGGGAAACTTCGTCACATTTTCTCAGCGTCCATTCCGCAATGCCTGAAGACTAAAGTCTGCGATCAGTGTGTCCTGCCTGTACTTACATACGGAGCCGAAACCTGGACACTAACAGTGAAACTGGTCCATCGATTAAAAGTCACACAGCGAGCTATGGAGCGAGCTATGCTCGGTGTCTCTTTGAAGGATAAAATCAAAAATGAGATTATCCGACAAAGAACTAAGGTGACTGACATAGCTCAGCGAATAAGTAAGCTGAAGTGGCAATGGGCCGGTCACATCTGTAGAAGAACCAATAACCGCTGGGATAGACGTGTTCTGGAGTGGAGACCGCGTACTTGAAAGCGTAGAGTGGGGCACCCTGCAGCCAGGTGGAGCGACGATTTACGAAAGGCGGCTGGCAGCAAGTGGATGCGAACAAGAGAAGATCGTGCCATGTGGCGATCCATAGGAGAGGCCTACGTCCAACAGTGGATGACTATTAGATAGGCTGATGATGATGATGATGTACATAGAGGCTTAATTTTGGCGATGAAACCAGAAATTACAAAAAAACTGCTAAATTTAACTTTCACTGCCGTATTACAAAGTTTCACTTAATCTTATTTTCTGAATAGCTTTTTAAATTAATACTAGCGTCGGAATTTCACTATCGCACTGCTCGACACCGACAAAAAGCTAATGCCCATGTCCTGCCAAACTGGAAATGTCAAGCCGTTGGATTCTCCCGTTCGTTACTATCGTAGACCGGACCGGCTATGGAATTTTTCTTCCCTTCCTTCGAAGGTATTTCCGACGAACTTCAACAAGACACAAAAATTAAAAAAGGTATCTTTAAACGCCACCCTGGGCTGGAAAACGTCTAGCTCAGTCATTATATACATTTGGAAATGCATGTGAACCGAGATGGCAAAATTAATATATGTTGTGGGGGGTGCCTAGAAAAGCTTAAGTTCAAATTGCCGACAAAGATTTCCTATGTGCATTTTCCGCCATTTTGAAAAAAGGTTAAATTCAGTTTTTTCATAATAACTCGGTTCTGCGTTGAGATAGGTACGAATATTTTGATGGAAAACATTTTCCACGCTCTACAAATATCGTTCGTGTATAAGACCAAAGGTCTTATACACTTTACACATATCGCTCATATTTATTGAGATATTGATAAAACAGTCAACAATTTTGCACCAAATTTTTATTTTCACCGTTTCTCTTTTCTGATTTGGATACGCGAACAACATTGACCGTAGGCATATTTTTAAATTTCAATCTAATTAGAATCTCATTAGTTTAAAACATATACGAGACTTTTGTTGTTTTTACAACGTTGTATGTAAGTATCTTTGTTTGTATGGAAAACACGCTCGGTCCAATATACCGAAAATGGACCTACACGCGTTCATGCAGATCACGCGCCTACAAGCAGAGACATGCACACCCGCGCGTGGATGCGGGCGAGACTCGAGGTATAGCACACCGAGTCCCACAGTGCCGTGCGTGATTTTAGAAGGCCTTGGCGTGTGTTTGAACGAAATTAGTCATAGTCCCCGTGAATCCACAAAACGTAACAACGTGTGTGAGTGTGTGAAAGCCCCGCACGGTGATGCAGATCTGCACTCCCGCAAGTCCGCGCGTAGGTGCATCGACATGCAACATGTAGAATAGTGCATGTCAGTGTGTGAATCGCCTTATGCATTATATTTTTAGCACGGCATTGCTAACTAACCTCTGACAGAGGCCACTCTCCAAAAACGCTTGTTGGCGACCGTGAGATATTTTCAACTTCATCGTATTGATTTTTGTGATGATAGAAAATAGACGTGAAATTGTTTTTTTGCCACACAAATCCTGGTTGGAACACAAACTTGCTTAATGGTTAACAATGGCGTACCTATGGAGTTAAAGATTATGCACTTTAATAGTCGCACTACTATTAAAAATGTAAATTTGGACGTTTGGATGGAACGGCAGAACGGATAGAGTTGACATTTGTAACATAGTAAGTTGGAATATAGTCTAAAGTAGCACATACTTTTATCCCGAGATAATAACAGGATTGGGAACAACATACATAAAACCGCGGTTGCTGTTGTCAAAGTTTAACAAATGAATAGTTTACTATACGATATTTAGTTTTATCGTATAGATAAGTGTCAATTCTTTTATGTTTATTACTATTGTTTTTAACAATGACATTGTTTAATTATTTGATCTTAGCTTTATCGCCACTTTTTAATATAAACAAAATTTGGACCATATTTGACTGTTTCAGGAAAACTGTAATATTTATACTTCTGGCTTAATGTAAGTCAGTGTCCTTGACTCAGTTAATTAATTATCAAACAACTTGTCGGCATTGCGTACCTATGTTGCTAGAATGTCTCTATCCTCGCTTGTTTTACGAGTTTAGGTTATTTGTTACATATAGGCAGTATGAGATTGGGTGGTTCTGTAGTATATTGGATAAATATCCAATATTAAGTTAAATAAAGTTACGGCTGGTCTAGTCGAGAGAACGGCGCGGCGACTGCTGATCCGGAGTCCCCGGGTTCGAATCTCACCACGGGCACCAATATCTTTTCGAGGTCATGTGCGTAATGCCGCTTACTTAAAAACGGTGAAGGAAAACATCGTGAGGAAACTGACATGTACCTAGAATCTTTCGAGGTCATGTGTCATCCACCAACCCGCACTTGGCCAGCGTGGTGGATTATGGCTTAACTCTCTCCTTGCGAGAGAAGTCCCAGCAATGGGAACATTTAGTGGGCTGCTTATGTATGTAGTATATTA
This sequence comes from Ectropis grisescens, assembly GCA_017562165.1. Classification (NCBI taxonomy): domain Eukaryota; kingdom Metazoa; phylum Arthropoda; class Insecta; order Lepidoptera; family Geometridae; genus Ectropis; species Ectropis grisescens. The sequence goes on along the minus strand of CM029789.1, from coordinate 17,291,146 downwards.
TTGTATTGTGTTTAATTTTATTTTTTAAATTCAATCATACTCACATATTTGATGAGATGAGCAGTTTTCCTTTTACTTACGTTTTTTGAATACAATCTTATCTATTTACCACTTGTCATTGTATAAGGATAAAGCAGATCAGTTTATTGTAAACTGTAATATTATAACTAAAATGTTTTTTTTTCAGCAAACGATCAGTGTTTATATTATGGAAGTGATATAAAGTATTAATTGTAGGAAGCGGAACTAGGAACGGAAATTATCGTTGTTTTAAAGTCCTTAGATGAACAAAATAAATTGATTATGATACCTAATGTTAATAGTATAAATAAAGGTTGATAAATTCATACTACAACACCATCTAACCCCAAACTAAGCCAAACTTGTACTATGTGTAACGGGCCAGGCATGACCTCGTTAGCAGGAGTAGTGGAATAGCGGGATAACATCAGACAGGGACTGTCCTTTAAGGAATACTGATAATAAATAACTACTTTAATTTAAGAACAAATAAATATTTTATTATAATGTGAAATTAATGATAATGTTTTTCCTCAGGAGATAGTAATATTAAATGTTACATTAGCACGAAGACTTGTCTGGGGCCAGTGGCTGGCTAAGTATCCGGAGACTCTTGAGAGGTCCAGAGTGTGGCTTCGCCCAGGGTAGTTCGGGCTGGAGGTTACTTTGTATGCTGGGGACGTCGATATTTCTTGGATTATGAAACTTAGGCGGCGTATTTACATTTCACAAACATCAGGAATTTGGTCACATGAGATCTTCCTTGCGAGTTGATAAACACTGATTACCACACTATATGAATGTCTGAAATGCAGGAAATAATTCATTTTTCACAAATTGGAGACTTCTCATATTCGATTTGATATCTGGGAAAGAAAACGAAACAACTTTGATTTGTTTACATGAAAATAGCGCGAATTTAAATGACAGATAACGGCAGAATGAAATTGCCAAGCTTGAAAAAAAAAAAGGAGAAGAAATAAAATTAAATAGAATGAATGGAATGATACTACACAAATCTTGAATATAATGAATTAATTAGCGAAATTTGGAGTAAAATTAATTACCTTAATGAATGTATTATAAGCTTTACTCTAGTACAATATGATTTTTGTAAAAAGATCCTTCCAGTATGAGAAACAGTTAGAAATGATGAGATGACGTCACGAGTCACGGCGGCTTGCTAGCTGGAAAGGGACGGAAATATACTGAGAGCATGAGTGCGAGGGAGAAAGAGAATAACCAGTTCAGAACATTCGCCGAATACGCTAAGATCGCTGGAATCGCCTAAATCGAGATATTCTTTGAACACCCTGAACTCCTTGGAGTCGGCGAGGACGCGGTGATCGCTGAATACGTTTCCTGGGGTATATAAGGGATCACGCACGATAGAGAGGGCTTTTCGACGTTTTCACCTAGAACGGACTGGTTGGCTTTTTGATTTTGTGACTTAGTACGGGCAGTTTATTAAATTAAACATAACTTCTGTAAATGTACTGTCTATTATAGTAAATTTAAGTGATTAAATGTAAAATCCAAGTAATGTCATAACTATTTGGAGATGCAGTCTTCGGTGAGTTGCATAATTAATACTTTGTGTCTACTTTGCTTGACTAGGAATATCTTGATAAATTTGTAATTAATACCTCCACATTTGACTGATGTAAAACGGTGAAACTTAAATTTTACTTTGTAGCGCAAATTGGTGTTGAGTTTGGTATCTTATGTTTCAACATATGCCTGATGTAAAATTTCTATACTTACCCAATATAACATAACTGCCATACCTAATATAACAGCGTAACGCTAACTGGTGTTAGAACTTTTGTTGAATTCGTATCTTATATTTCCACATTTACCTGATGTTGAGCGCCTAATATAACATAACAGCATATGCCTGATATAACAGCGTAACGCCAACTACTGATAGAGATTTAGCTTAATATAACATAACCGCATATCTATACTAATATTATAAAGAGGAAAGATTTGTATTTTTGTATTTTTTGTATGGCACGAATAAACTCAAAAACTACTGGACCGATTTCAAAAATTCTTTTGCCAATAGAAAGCTACATTATCACTGAGTAACATAGGCTATGTTTATTACGAAAAAAAATGAGATATCTACGGAATTTTTTAATAAAACCAACGCAAGGTATAAAAAAACAGTCATAAAAATGGCTTTCATCGCATACGCTGCGGAAAGTACTAATGATAGACCAAAACAATGTTCCACAATATTATAGAGCGTATTAAAATCTACACAAAAACCTCGCGAGACCATATGTCTAACTACAGTAATTACCTCGCAACAACTACTTTTTACATTTTAAAAGTAAGTAAAATGCCTATCAAATTCAGACCATGTTATCAACACATTTGTATTAATTCTTATCCAAATAAATTATTTCTTATTCAAGACTCTTTAATACCTATTGATTACTTTTTGAATTATTGAAGTCGGACATTCCATTCAAAAGATTTAACGAAATTAAAAATATCAATCCTATCAAAATGCGGCGCCGCGCGCCGCAACAGCTATAGAGGGGACACCGAGGCACGGGGGAGAGGTGTTCGCAGCTATGAAATAGGTAAGTACGAGTAGCCGCGCGCGCGTCTACTAATTCGCGTGGTCGCCTCGCTACGTAGGTAGTGGACACAAATGATACTAAATATTAAACAATTTTTCGTAACACTTTTTTATGTTCCTATCAAAATGTTCTTTTCAGAACTACTTTTGTATAAGTTTATTCTACCTTTACTGTTATTGTTCAAGTTTTCTCGCACTTTCTACACAGTATTAGGGGAAAAGGGGGGAATTGGAGCCTACTAAGGAAAAAGGTCAATATAAGCCAAATTTATAAATACTTAGAGAACTCAGTATTAGAAATGAAATTCTTACTCATTTGACTATCATTTAATCACAGCGATAACGTTACATTATTAGGCATTTGGCCACAGATAAACTTTTTACAAAAAAACAGAATCGCTCTCATTACCCCTCAATGCGGTAAATGAGAGCTTATAAATTCCCCATATGTGTAATGGGAGCTACTTAATATTAAATCAGCCTCAAAATTTTCCATATCAGACTATAATCTCACTTATTCATATAAATTTTAATATAAACATAACCGTATCACAATTAACTTTAAGGATCCAAGCAAAAAACGCAAATGTAATCAATCGGGCTGTCAGAACCAGAACATTCTTTATGTGCCCATTTACCACAGCTTCTACAACAATACCACATTTCGTTATTTTTTCCTATGTCACAACAAATAGAACACAACGTCTCTTCATCCGAATATTCTGACTCATCGTCACAAATATTCTCAACGTCTTCTTCTTCAGACGTGTTTCATCCTCATCAAAAAGTTTCTTTGTTACTCTTCTTACTTTTTCTTTTTTGTTAGTTTCCTTGTTTTGTTTTTTTCTTTTTCCTGCTGTACATTTTTTTTCTTTGTTGCTAGTGTTTTCTTTCTTCTTTGCATTGATTTTAGTTTTACATTTTTTCTCTAAACGTTTCTTCTCCTTCTCTTCAAATACTTTTTTCATTGGCGTGCTAGATAAAATAACCGAATGTTGTTTTTGTCGCGAAGTCTTATTTTTATTAGATATGTTAGGTAGTGGGCTCACAACTCCCAACACAACTTTCGCAAAATCATTTGACTTAGTTGGGTCTGTAAAAAGGTAACTGTTCTTGAACATCGTTTGTTGTGGATGAGGTCGTGGAAGTATTGACAGTAGTTGGCTCCGGGACTGTCTTATCGTTCACCTTAAACAGGACATTGGTAGGGTTTGTGTTTGGCGACAAGTTTGCTATAGATGCCTCCTCTTGCTCACTTAATAAAGAAGGCCTTACAGCATGGCCAATGTCAAGTAACTGCTCTTGTTCAACTTATGACGTGTATTGGATTAGGACAGAGCTATCCATTTCCACGTCCTGTCGGATACCACGAGATGTAGATGTAAGTGATTGACAGTTACCAGTGCCACGAGATGTAGACGGAAGTGGTTCAAAGTTGCCAATATCATAAGATGTAGACGGAACTGGTTCTAAGTGGCTATGAATACAGAAGGCCTTCCTAATTTTGGAGGACATTTGTAGCTTGTATCGTTTGCTTTAGCTAGTCTAAACCTCTTTTTTAAGGTGCTGTACGGTATTCCAGTCTCTTTTGATACCTTGCATACGGACGTATTATCACGTTGAAGTATTTTGATAGCATTTTGCAAAGTTTCCACGGTCCAAGATGCTTTTGTAGTGGTGCGTTCCCTTTTTCTTGGCATTTTAGCATCTGAAAAAAAAACCATTTAACACAGCCTTTAATAAAGTAACGAATATGTAACATTGTTGATATTATACATTAAACATACATAAGATAGAATATATAGATACATTTTATAGTTTATAAAAGAACAATTAACTTAAGTGATATTTATATAATTGATGATGGTTGTATGTGGAGATATATTCTAAAAAGCATATGGGGTAATTGGGAGCTACAAAGGGTAATCAGAGCTTAGGCTCCAATTACCCGAAGCTATTGGGCTCGGATTACCCGACTACCACCATTTTGAAATAAAATAAAATGATACACTGGATTTAGCTTGTAACCAAATTGTACGCACTGATACTCAAAATTGATAGCATGAGCTATAAAATAATACAGGTTTGATTGTAATAAACGTATAACTTCATACATACCTGGCCGATGGAATTTGGTAAATTTTATAAGCGCGGAGCACAAAATCGACACGCGCCCGCGGTCACACAACACGTGGCACTGGCGACTCAAGCGCCACGGGGAAACACAATCGCAGTGTGTCGAAGCCGTCCTAGTGGCAACAGAGTGAATACGAGCTATAGTTTTGTCTCTAGTTGCACCGCTCCCATTGCCCTCTGGCTCTCATTACCCTCTGTTCCCCTACATTAAATTTATTCCATTTTGGTTTCCTCACGATGTTTTCTTTTACCGTTTTAAATTGGAGGCATTACGGACATGCCTTCGAAAAAATTGTGATGCGCGTGTAATTTGAGCTGGGGGGATAGGATACGATATAGGTCATCCCCCAAAGGTCCCCTTTATTCTACCTACTAAAGTAGAATAAAACGGAGCATTAAGGACTACGATGAAATCTAGCTGTGTCAATAGATTCAATAAGCAGCCCACTAAATATTCCTACTACTGGGACTCGGGGCCCTCTCTCGCAAGGAGAGAGTCAAGTCCATAATCCACCACGCTGGCCCAGTGCGGGTTGGTGGATGACACATGACCTCAAAAGATTCTAAGTACATGGCGATTTCTTCACGATGTTTTTCTTCACCGTTTTAAGTTAGCGGTATTACGCATATTACTCCGAAAAGACAGTGGTGCCTGGTGCACGTGGGATTTAAAACCGGGGCTCCAGATCGGCCGCCGCCGTTCTCCCGACTAGACCAGCCGTAACTATTTAGTACGTATTTAGAACTAATAGACTTTAGTAGTTACATAAAATATTGCACAACCATAAACTACGTCGTAGGTGGCATTAGCAGATTTTAACACTAAATTACAACAGTTAAATATTTACTGATTTAATTTTTGATTAGATGCGTAAAAGTAAAAGGGGAATAACAACGACGCCAGACACGCCTAAAGTTTTTAGGACTAATGATAATATACCATAACAACTAACGCATAACAGTTTTCGCATAATTTTTGCTACCGTATATAGCATAAACATAACTTAGCATAATGTTTAAAGGCACATATTGAGAGAAGCATCACAATACCTAAACATAACAATTGGTCCTATTAACCTCTCGCTACGGCGACGACCTCGCTTGGCTCGCTCCTCTCAGGACCTCCCTTGAGCTTCTGGCTCCCGCATTTTTTTTATAAAGTAAAATAGGCAAAAAAACATGCGTTTTAAATGATAAACAGATGATTGGGATTGTTTGTTTTGTCTTATGTCCTAAGCATGGCAATTCTGCCAAGAGTGTGTTAAAATTTGTAAGTCTAATAATTTTGTTTTATACTTATTTTCCATAATACCCGTGCGAAGCCGGGGCGGGCTGCTAGTACCTAATATAACAGCGTAACGCCAACTACTGATAGAGATTTAACTTAATATAATATAACAGCATATACCTGATATAGCTGTATAACGCCAACTATTGTTCGAGTTTTATCGTTTAATGATAGTACGCAAATAACTTCAAAGTGTACTATCTAATATGTTATTCTTCACTGATGGGAAGATGAGATGTGGAATTATTTATCTAGCGTAACGCTAACTCATGTATGAATCTTTTACCAATGTGTACAGTATGTTTTATTTTCATATAGCTGTGTATTTTAAATGTGTGTAAATTGTCCACTGTGTTTAATGATTTCATTACAACTTTTAACTTGACATTTTATTCTCTAAAGTATAATATACTTTTGAATTGTATATCTGATAAGAAGTTATATTACGATAGGAACTGTTTGAAATTATATCGTGTAGATATTACATGATACATTATGATGTTAAACGTCGATGATAATACCTACTATATTGCCTGATACTCATGTAATTTTACTCTAGATTCCTATTGATGAATATGTTGATCAATATGTATTTTATGATTCCAATGACTATCTGAAGGATAGTAAGTTAATACAAATGTTGTTTAACTATGGTCACGAGATCTTTTGTATAAATTGTATACTATAAGCTGAAGGAGATTGTTATGTCATAATCAGCTTAATACCAATTCTTACTAACAAAAAGACAGAATTGAGATTTTTCCATTGGGTAACTCTTTTGGGTTTATAATAACAATCAGACTTTTATCTCCAAGATAGAGAGATTTCTGTTCTGTAAGATTTGGGGAGGCCGGACCAAGCAGAGCCGTGTCCGTTAGTAAGTCCTTAGCTGAAATGGAGGATGATGCTGACATAAAGGTATTCTTCTGAAACTTACAGTACAATTACAAATTTTAACATTATTGATTTTATCTTAAACCCTAAAGATTATCATTAAAATTTATACTTCTAAGTGTTTAAAGAAGTGGAGTTGAGTTGTACTCTTGATTTGTATAATTGTGTATAGTTATGTATATTTATGTATAAGATGGCGGTCAGTTTTCTTGCCCGTTCTTTCTGACTGTCTAGGGCTTGTGAATGGGTGTAGAGTCATTGAAATCAGAAGTGAGCACTCTCTCGAGGTCCTTCTTTAAACTAATATAGTCAAAAAATAAATGACTTTAAATCACATATATTCTTTTCTTCACTATCATAAAAACACAGATAGGCAAAAGTTCTATTTAACAGCCAATTACATTCAGAACTATGCTCATAATCTTCTTTAAACAGAAACAACACTGAATGTAGATAATTATATTTCATAATTTTATAAGCTGTTAAATATAACTATTATTCTGATCCTAATAGAACTGAAGAACTTATAAATTATAACTAATATTCAAGCAAGTTACTTTCTCAAGTATATTTAATAAACTTCAAAATTAATTTATATAGGAAATTACTTTTCTCAAAGTTAGGTGATAATTTCCCTACACTGGCAATATTAGATTTTGAACAAAGTATTAAATTTGAATTTAGTGTCACCTATATTATTACTCCTGAACTAACTTGATTTTACTAATGTTCAATTCCATAACTAATATGCTTTAATTTGGTTTGGACACTTATCAATAGAGGGGTTGATTTGGTATATAGATTAACAAAACTTAATATTTCTCTAAATAAACTGGTGAAAGGTTTTAAAACAACAAGTGACTTTAAGGACATTCAGAATAATGCCTGATGTATATTGTAAAGCTTTTAGGAGACTTAGCAGTGTAGAATATAAGATCTATCTAATATGGAATACTTCTGTTAGGAAAATGACGTTGCGAGTTAGGATTTAGATTTACTGAGGATTGACAGAAACTTGTCTGGGTTACCTTCAAACACAACGTAGAGTCCTATTCTGTTAGACGATCACATGGCCGATTCAATCTTTGACAATTCTAATAACTATTACTTACAAAAAACTCAGATCTTTTACAACCTTTTACAATTTAATTTTATCATACATTACACAATACTTCATAGTATCTTTAGGCTTCGGATGTTTGTTTGTTTGTATTTCATTTTTCATATTCACCTGATGGTTGGGATGACTAGGATATATTTTTTTTAAATTTTAAATAAAGAGGGGGGGGGGCGGTACAAAATTGATGAGCCGTGACCAGGATGGAAAATATTTATATAAATTTCAGTCTCAGTCGCTCTAGTCCACTACAAAATTAGTGTGCGAGTGACCAGGATTACAAGAACTTTATCTTAGGTTTTAACATTAGTCATTTTTAAATAGGTAAAGTCTTGAATTCAGAATTCAAGACAAAATTGTTGTTTGTGAACGGATGCGGAAAGTTTCTGTCAATTCGATTTTATTCGGTCTAGCATTATGTTATTTTGTAATAGGGTCTTATTTACTGTACTTATCTATAAATTGTACAACTTGAAAACATTGGGGGTTGAAAATTATATGTAAATAATAACAGAACCACCACAAATAGATTTATTGTAAAGTTATAGTAGTATTTTATTACATTTGGTATCAAAAAAATATAAAATCTTAAAACACTGGGGGGTTGTATAGATTGGTATCTGCTAAGACACATAAATTCAAAAATTAACAAACATAAATCAATAGCTAATTACTTGACTTTTATTCTGAAATTCGGTAAATTTACAAACAAACTGTACTTTTAAAAAATTGTTTAAACTCTTTAGTTAGGACACTTTGCTATAAAACCTTAACATTTAATTTTAGTAAACTAGTTTGACAGTCACTTAATTTTCCTTAATACTTGATAAATTCCACATTCAGAACAAAAAAAAAATAACACAAACATACTTGGAAACTTTCTATAAGAAATAAAATACTTCCTATATTACATATAAACATAATTATAATTACATGTAATTAGTAAATGATTCCTTTAACAGATAGTTGAATTTACATAATACATATTGAGCATGACACAACTAACATTTTATTCTAGATGTTATAGTAGAAAGTAGAGAGACAGGGATTCAAAACACATGGTAGAAGGAAAATACAGAAGACGAATTCATTACATCCAATACTACTGAGCTAGACATCTGTCAGGGTAGAACATAACATTTTTATGCTTGTAATTTATCTGGTGACATTACCCTTTAGATAGAACATTGCTTACACTCTTCAGATACGATACAGCAAATTTTATATTACTAACTAAACGGCTTTATTTGTTACATAACATGGATTTTAATTATAATAATTGATCTGCGCAATTTTAACAGTTGGGTAAATTATACATACTAAAAATAAAATACTAGCTGCAAAACTCCAAAGACTAAAAAATAACAAGTTGCTGGAAGCTTTCTAATACAAAAAAAAAACTAAGTTTAAAATAGTTAGATTTACTTGAAACTTGCTTCACAACAACATTCAGTTAATATAATAATTCTTGAGTTTGATTTTGGTCATTAAGTAACTAAATATTATAGGTTGTACAGGAAAATATCTGCTTATAATCTACAAAATTAGGTTTGCTTATTTCTAAATTATGTTTTTTTTTTTGTTGCTTTGACTCTTCTAGTTCATGGAAATGCACCGAGTAGTTGTGGTTTTGTCTTTTGCTTGGTCAGATTGTAGAACTGAAAATCATAATAATATGATATAAGTACAATGATCTAAAATTGGGGAAATGTTCCCACTATCTATGATAATGAGGGAAAGTAATGTGAGGAGACCTAAAGAGATATGAACTTGTAAGAACTCCATAAAATATTTTGTTTATTAGGAAACTTTACTAAACCAATAAGGATCAATGTTTTTAAAATCAATAGATTAGTACATTATCTTTGTTAACTGGATAAATGTTTCTTAATAGTGATAAATATTATATTTTTGGTTTTTTTCTAAATTATAGGTCTTGCTTAGATTTTCTAAAAAAAAAAACAAGTGCATTTTGAAAATCTTGAATTACTACATATTACTCAATACAATTTTTCAAAAATATAGTGGCATCAACATTCAGTATACAAAATGTAGTATATATTTAAATACAGAATTTTATAGTTTTGATTGATGTAACTTATTGTAGGAACCAAATAAAACTTAATACATATAAGTTACTTGTCACATTGTTTGTCTGTGGTAGACAACTTAATAGATTTTGATTTGGATATATTATTATAGGATTGCTTATATTTCTGTTAATAATCATTATATATTATGCCAAGATCAGAGAGGAGTCACAATGGACAACTAGTTATACCTACATATGATATGTAAACAAACTGTTATTACAATTATGAGGGTTGATATGTATTTTATATATGTAATAGTGAACATACACTTGTCATACATGGGAAGGTATCTAATAGGATAGAGCAGACAAAAGTTAACTCACACTCTGGATTACTTCATACATTTAGTATACAGGTATATATTTATATAGGTATATTTAGTTTAAACTCTCTGATTTACATTTGACTTTACTTTATAACTTTAGATAAACAATTAGTACTTACTTGGAAATTCGTTTGCTATGAGAATATCCAATACGATAGCATTAATAATCCATTAACGGTTTCCCTCGACTTTGCTCCTAGTACTTAGGGATTACGTTCATATCCAGTGGTGGAAGAATTTTGAAATCAGATGTTCAGTTCAGACAGTACAGTGGTTCGAACGAAAAGTTAGCGCGTTCAAACAAAGTTTTCGGTTTATAATAATAGCATAGTTATCAATTTCCTTCCTTGTTGTTTCATGATGTCCTGAAATATCAATTAGGTTTACATGTAGTAACAATTCACAACACTTCATGTAAACACGTTACTGTAATACGTTAAACACAATTGCATTTATCAATGTTCAATGACGTTTGATAAGGGAGTATTACCTTTTTAGTTTATTTACAATCACGTATGCTATATTTTAGATTCGTAAATTCGTAGCACTTAGGTTATTCTTGAACTTTTATTTTGAGCAATTCAAATTTCAATTTCAAATTAGATTAAATCGGTATTTGGACTTGGTTTCTTTGCGCGGCATAATTGACTTTGACAGTTCGACCAAAAGCGAATTGAGACAACACGATTCTCGATATAAATATTATTTTTAATTACTCAAATAATATTATTAACGTTATTTGAAAACTATTTTCAACAAAACGATTTAACGTAATTATGATAAATTGCACGAAATTCATTATTTAAAGGCTCAAAATCTTATAAAAGATTGGGGGTTGATTAGTTTTAGCTCATTAGTATATTTGAATTTTGAAATCTAAAAATCGATATAATAAATACACAAATAATGTAGATTAATTGACATTGTATCCAAGTTAGTTAATGTCCATAAGCAAATCGGAACGCGAATAAAAAACTTATTAAATTCAGACTACCATTTACTAAAAACTTACAGTGTTAGTTATTATTTCCGGGAAAAATAATGATTGGTTAGTTTTATTATCACCATAATATTACGAAAAAAAAATCTATTTGAATGTTATTAAATGTATGATGACATTAGGTTGATGAAAGCGACATCTTACAGGTAGTAGGAACTATTACCGGGAAAGGTTCGTTCAAAATGGATCCGGTCATATGAGTTTGGGGGCTGCCAAGTTGGGAAAAATAAATCACCCTAATCGAAGAAAAATAAATAGACGTGTTTAATATTTCATAATTGAAAATGGTATTCTTTGAGTTCTATGGATCATAATAATAGATGTAGTGTGTTATGATAGTCCGCTGTAATATGATTTATAATAATTTAATTTTTTTTAAATTCTTCTTTTCAGCTTAAGATATATTATTATTTTAAAAGTGTTTAATAGCAAATCTTAAGGTTTCAGATATTTGAAATATAGGTATGTATGGCTAAAGGAATAAAAACCATGGTGAGAAGGATTGGATACGAGAAACTAGATATGGTTGGAGTTATCTAAATCAAGCAGAAAAACATTTGTGTCCAAAACAGGAAATAATTAATTCTATATTTACGTAACTTTACTAACTTTGGTTTTGCATTTGAACTTTTACATTTTAGATATTCGGAATAATCACGTTTATCTTATAGATGATGGTGGTTTTACATTTCATATTTTATATTAACTTAATAATTTAAAACAATCACATTTATCTTGAAGTTTTTTTTTAAATATTGGTTGTTGGTGTTTCTTAAAGGATAAGGATATGTGTTAAAAATAAGAGAGAGATACATTTTATTTGACTGATTACTTGTAAAATTTTAAAAAGAATTTAAAATGACATTTTTATTTTGATTACTGGTACCCGTAACAGTAAACAAAGGGTATCAACAGGAAACAATCATTTATTAAATTGCAATAAAAGGTATTCATTTGCCACATTTATTAAATTGGAGGTAATGGGATGTTCAGTATATTAGAATATAGAATACAGAAATTTAGTGGGGGACGCGAAATATCAACACAGTCTCATATTCTTGAGATAGTGTAGACATTTTGGTTCAGCGTGAAAATATAGAAGATGGGGGTTGGGGTGGAATACCTGAGATTGAAAGTTTTGGCGATTACTAATTTTTACTTGATTACTGACTCAAATTGGACTATTTTATGACTTGTAAGCAAGGGGATCAGATTGTTTACACATATGGTTTATGAGACAATTTGTCAAGATTTAAGGGCGGTAACTACACTTTTCAAAGAGAGTTCGAGGATGGAGTTTGGTGCTAGGTTAGGCCAGATGGCAGTCACTGCAGTCTGCAGTTTCCTCGAATTTGAAACTTACATGCAGCTGATACTATTACGCACACTTTACATGTTCCAACTTTGGACTATTGGATTGGAGTCTTAAAGTCTTGGTAGGGAGAGCAGTTATTAAAAATCGTTTTAGCTGTTCGCAAGAGTTACTTTGGTTATCCGCGACAATGGATTGGTGGATTCTAATGTAAACAAGAGCTTTACGTGGAAGCTGCTGATTTATATCACTAGGGTAAAGAGGCCTCACAAACCTTTTTTGTAGAGTGGAGAAGTCAAGTAACGACGAGGTTAAAAATGTTTTATAGCTGCTTACCATCAAACCACGAGTTTGGGATGACATGACAATAGTTCTTGGGTGGTTTAAAAACACAATCATATTGTTGTAGGGATACACTTTCACTATTTACACATAATTCTGTTGCTGTTACTTGAATTTTGACAAATCTATTCGCTTTATTAGATTATGTTTTTGTGCAATAATTGTCCTTTGTTAGATTATTTTTTTTTGGGAAAAATTACTCCGTGTAAATTTTAAAATCTACGTAATTTTTTGGGGGTTGACTGTAACGGGCCAGGCATGACCTCGTTAGCAGGAGTAGTGGAATAGCGGGATAACATCAGACAGGGACTGTCCTTTAAGGAATACTGATAATAAATAACTACTTTAATTTAAGAACAAATAAATATTTTATTATAATGTGAAATTAATGATAATGTTTTTCCTCAGGAGATAGTAATATTAAATGTTACATTAGCACGAAGACTTGTCTGGGGCCAGTGGCTGGCTAAGTATCCGGAGACTCTTGAGAGGTCCAGAGTGTGGCTTCGCCCAGGGTAGTTCGGGCTGGAGGTTACTTTGTATGCTGGGGACGTCGATATTTCTTGGATTATGAAACTTAGGCGGCGTATTTACATTTCACAAACATCAGGAATTTGGTCACATGAGATCTTCCTTGCGAGTTGATAAACACTGATTACCACACTATATGAATGTCTGAAATGCAGGAAATAATTCATTTTTCACAAATTGGAGACTTCTCATATTCGATTTGATATCTGGGAAAGAAAACGAAACAACTTTGATTTGTTTACATGAAAATAGCGCGAATTTAAATGACAGATAACGGCAGAATGAAATTGCCAAGCTTGAAAAAAAAAAGGAGAAGAAATAAAATTAAATAGAATGAATGGAATGATACTACACAAATCTTGAATATAATGAATTAATTAGCGAAATTTGGAGTAAAATTAATTACCTTAATGAATGTATTATAAGCTTTACTCTAGTACAATATGATTTTTGTAAAAAGATCCTTCCAGTATGAGAAACAGTTAGAAATGATGAGATGACGTCACGAGTCACGGCGGCTTGCTAGCTGGAAAGGGACGGAAATATACTGAGAGCATGAGTGCGAGGGAGAAAGAGAATAACCAGTTCAGAACATTCGCCGAATACGCTAAGATCGCTGGAATCGCCTAAATCGAGATATTCTTTGAACACCCTGAACTCCTTGGGAGTCGGCGAGGACGCGGTGATCGCTGAATACGTTTCCTGGGGGTATATAAGGGATCACGCACGATAGAGAGGGCTTTTCGACGTTTTCACCTAGAACGGACTGGTTGGCTTTTTGATTTTGTGACTTAGTACGGGCAGTTTATTAAATTAAACATAACTTCTGTAAATGTACTGTCTATTATAGTAAATTTAAGTGATTAAATGTAAAATCCAAGTAATGTCATAACTATTTGGAGATGCAGTCTTCGGTGAGTTGCATAATTAATACTTTGTGTCTACTTTGCTTGACTAGGAATATCTTGATAAATTTGTAATTAATACCTCCACATTTGACTGATGTAAAACGGTGAAACTTAAATTTTACTTTGTAGCGCAAATTGGTGTTGAGTTTGGTATCTTATGTTTCAACATATGCCTGATGTAAAATTTCTATACTTACCCAATATAACATAACTGCCATACCTAATATAACAGCGTAACGCTAACTGGTGTTAGAACTTTTGTTGAATTCGTATCTTATATTTCCACATTTACCTGATGTTGAGCGCCTAATATAACATAACAGCATATGCCTGATATAACAGCGTAACGCCAACTACTGATAGAGATTTAGCTTAATATAACACAACCGCATATCTATACTAATATTATAAAGAGGAAAGATTTGTATTTTTGTATTTTTGTATGGCACGAATAAACTCAAAAACTACTGGACCGATTTCAAAAATTCTTTTGCCAATAGAAAGCTACATTATCACTGAGTAACATAGGCTATGTTTATTACGAAAAAAATGAGATATCTACGGAATTTTTAATAAACCAACGCAAGGTATAAAAACAGTCATAAATGGCTTTCATCGCATACGCTGCGGAAAGTACTAATGATAGACCAAAACAATGTTCCACAATATTATAGAGCGTATTAAAATCTACAAAAAACCTCGCGAGACCATATGTCTAACTACAGTAATTACCTCGCAACAACTACTTTTTTACATTTTAAAAGTAAGTAAAAATGCCTATCAAATTCAGACCATGTTATCAACACATTTGTATTAATTCTTATCCAAATAAATTATTTCTTATTCAAGACTCTTTTAATACCTATTGATTACTTTTTGAATTATTGAAGTCGGACATTCCATTCAAAAGATTTAACGAAATTAAAAATATCAATCCTATCAAAATGCGGCGCCGCGCGCCGCAACAGCTATAGAGGGGACACCGAGGCACGGGGGAGAGGTGTTCGCAGCTATGAAATAGGTAAGTACGAGTAGCCGCGCGCGCGTCTACTAATTCGCGTGGTCGCCTCGCTACGTAGGTAGTGGACACAAATGATACTAAATATTAAACAATTTTTCGTAACACTTTTTTATGTTCCTATCAAAATGTTCTTTTCAGAACTACTTTTGTATAAGTTTATTCTACCTTTACTGTTATTGTTCAAGTTTTCTCGCACTTTCTACACAGTATTACCTACATTAAATTTATTCCATTTTGGTTTCCTCACGATGTTTTCTTTTACCGTTTTAAATTGGAGGCATTACGGACATGCCTTCGAAAAAATTGTGATGCGCGTGTAATTTGAGCTGGGGGGATAGGATACGATATAGGTCATCCCCAAAGGTCCCCTTTATTCTACCTACTAAAGTAGAATAAAACGGAGCATTAAGGACTACGATGAAATCTAGCTGTGTCAATAGATTCAATAAGCAGCCCACTAAATATTCCTACTACTGGGACTCGGGGCCCTCTCTCGCAAGGAGAGAGTCAAGTCCATAATCCACCACGCTGGCCCAGTGCGGGTTGGTGGATGACACATGACCTCAAAAGATTCTAAGTACATGGCGATTTCTTCACGATGTTTTTCTTCACCGTTTTAAGTTAGCGGTATTACGCATATTACTCCGAAAAGACAGTGGTGCCTGGTGCACGTGGGATTTAAAACCGGGGCTCCAGATCGGCCGCCGCCGTTCTCCCGACTAGACCAGCCGTAACTATTTAGTACGTATTTAGAACTAATAGACTTTAGTAGTTACATAAAATATTGCACAACCATAAACTACGTCGTAGGTGGCATTAGCAGATTTTAACACTAAATTACAACAGTTAAATATTTACTGATTTAATTTTTGATTAGATGCGTAAAAGTAAAAGGGGAATAACAACGACGCCAGACACGCCTAAAGTTTTTAGGACTAATGATAATATACCATAACAACTAACGCATAACAGTTTTCGCATAATTTTTGCTACCGTATATAGCATAAACATAACTTAGCATAATGTTTAAAGGCACATATTGAGAGAAGCATCACAATACCTAAACATAACAATTGGTCCTATTAACCTCTCGCTACGGCGACGACCTCGCTTGGCTCGCTCCTCTCAGGACCTCCCTTGAGCTTCTGGCTCCCGCATTTTTTTATAAAGTAAAATAGGCAAAAAAACATGCGTTTTAAATGATAAACAGATGATTGGGATTGTTTGTTTTGTCTTATGTCCTAAGCATGGCAATTCTGCCAAGAGTGTGTTAAAATTTGTAAGTCTAATAATTTTGTTTTATACTTATTTTCCATAATACCCGTGCGAAGCCGGGGCGGGCTGCTAGTACCTAATATAACAGCGTAACGCCAACTACTGATAGAGATTTAACTTAATATAATATAACAGCATATACCTGATATAGCTGTATAACGCCAACTATTGTTCGAGTTTTATCGTTTAATGATAGTACGCAAATAACTTCAAAGTGTACTATCTAATATGTTATTCTTCACTGATGGGAAGATGAGATGTGGAATTATTTATCTAGCGTAACGCTAACTCATGTATGAATCTTTTACCAATGTGTACAGTATGTTTTATTTTCATATAGCTGTGTATTTTAAATGTGTGTAAATTGTCCACTGTGTTTAATGATTTCATTACAACTTTTAACTTGACATTTTATTCTCTAAAGTATAATATACTTTTGAATTGTATATCTGATAAGAAGTTATATTACGATAGGAACTGTTTGAAATTATATCGTGTAGATATTACATGATACATTATGATGTTAAACGTCGATGATAATACCTACTATATTGCCTGATACTCATGTAATTTTACTCTAGATTCCTATTGATGAATATGTTGATCAATATGTATTTTATGATTCCAATGACTATCTGAAGGATAGTAAGTTAATACAAATGTTGTTTAACTATGGTCACGAGATCTTTGTATAAATTGTATACTATAAGCTGAAGGAGATTGTTATGTCATAATCAGCTTAATACCAATTCTTACTAACAAAAGACAGAATTGAGATTTTTCCATTGGGTAACTCTTTTGGGTTTATAATAACAATCAGACTTTTATCTCCAAGATAGAGAGATTTCTGTTCTGTAAGATTTGGGGAGGCCGGACCAAGCAGAGCCGTGTCCGTTAGTAAGTCCTTAGCTGAAATGGAGGATGATGCTGACATAAAGGTATTCTTCTGAAACTTACAGTACAATTACAAATTTTAACATTATTGATTTTATCTTAAACCCTAAAGATTATCATTAAAATTTATACTTCTAAGTGTTTAAAGAAGTGGAGTTGAGTTGTACTCTTGATTTGTATAATTGTGTATAGTTATGTATATTTATGTATAAGATGGCGGTCAGTTTTCTTGCCCGTTCTTTCTGACTGTCTAGGGCTTGTGAATGGGTGTAGAGTCATTGAAATCAGAAGTGAGCACTCTCTCGAGGTCCTTCTTTAAACTAATATAGTCAAAAAAATAAATGACTTTAAATCACATATATTCTTTTCTTCACTATCATAAAAACACAGATAGGCAAAAGTTCTATTTAACAGCCAATTACATTCAGAACTATGCTCATAATCTTCTTTAAACAGAAACAACACTGAATGTAGATAATTATATTTCATAATTTTATAAGCTGTTAAATATAACTATTATTCTGATCCTAATAGAACTGAAGAACTTATAAATTATAACTAATATTCAAGCAAGTTACTTTCTCAAGTATATTTAATAAACTTCAAAATTAATTTATATAGGAAATTACTTTTCTCAAAGTTAGGTGATAATTTCCCTACACTGGCAATATTAGATTTTGAACAAAGTATTAAATTTGAATTTAGTGTCACCTATATTATTACTCCTGAACTAACTTGATTTTACTAATGTTCAATTCCATAACTAATATGCTTTAATTTGGTTTGGACACTTATCAATAGAGGGGGTTGATTTGGTATATAGATTAACAAAAACTTAATATTTCTCTAAATAAACTGGTGAAAGGTTTTAAAACAACAAGTGACTTTAAGGACATTCAGAATAATGCCTGATGTATATTGTAAAGCTTTTAGGAGACTTAGCAGTGTAGAATATAAGATCTATCTAATATGGAATACTTCTGTTAGGAAAATGACGTTGCGAGTTAGGATTTAGATTTACTGAGGATTGACAGAAACTTGTCTGGGTTACCTTCAAACACAACGTAGAGTCCTATTCTGTTAGACGATCACATGGCCGATTCAATCTTTGACAATTCTAATAACTATTACTTACAAAAACTCAGATCTTTTACAACCTTTTACAATTTAATTTTATCATACATTACACAATACTTCATAGTATCTTTAGGCTTCGGATGTTTGTTTGTTTGTATTTCATTTTTCATATTCACCGGATGTCAGGGATGTCCGGGCCTCTAGGATTTATTTTTTAAATTTTTAATTAATAAGGGGGGGGGGGTACATATGGCTACTG
The DNA here is from genome assembly GCA_017562165.1 of Ectropis grisescens. NCBI lineage: Eukaryota > Metazoa > Arthropoda > Insecta > Lepidoptera > Geometridae > Ectropis > Ectropis grisescens. The sequence goes on along the minus strand of CM029789.1, from coordinate 17,272,060 downwards.
ACATTACACTTACATAATTATACATATCAACATCCAGATACAGAACATACATTTGGATACATTACAGTCATATAATTTGTCCTCGGTAAAAATGGGATATTTCATAAACAACCAAAAGTAAAGAAAAAACTTCAAGATAAAAAAACCTGCTCAAATTTACTAAAACCTAATTTATTTAGACCTAAACATCTATGATTTGAAGATTGAAGATTAATGACAAAATAATCCTACAATTTAATTCTACATCCAGCATTTTTATCCTTGCAGAGGCTGAAATTCATGAAGAATTTTCCCTGAAAAGAAAAACAGAAAGAAAATCTGAAAAGAGGTTTCATTTTGTTGAGCCTAACTCTCAACCTCTTCGCTCCACTCGCGTCCTTAAACTTAGGTTTCCCTCTTCATCTCATGCAAACCTTTCCTTTTCCAAATCATTCACAGTACAAGCTGTTTTGCTGTGGAATGATCTTCCTCTCACTATAAGACAAGCTAAGTCCCCTTCTCATTTTCAAAAAATCTTGTTTACCAGCATTACATTTCCTCTTCTTGATTGGTACGCTTATTTCATTGATTTTATATTTATACTTTATCGTTATATTCATTTATGATATATATTTATACTATATATTGATATACTATGTATGTATGTATCTAATTATATATGGATGTTTTTGTATATTTTATGTACCTATATGTAATATTGTATTATATGTATTTATCTAAGTAATTACCTAAGCTGTGTCAATCTGCTTATGAGTATTATACATTATTTATGTATTTTGGCACTATGTATATTTATTGAATTACACCACCTACACGATTTCTACTACTATTAGTTCATTCATAGGTTGCCTGGAAGAAAACGCTTTAAGCGATAAGGCCGCCCTTTGCTCTGCATAATTTATTATCGTTTTACTTAGTTCTAAGATTTATGGTGTAAATTTGTGGATGTAATAAAGAATTATATTATATTATTATTATTAAAAGAACGTGTGTATGCGTAGTGCGCAATTTTTGCCTTGTATTTCAATATTATGAGCGGCGCTTCATAAACCTTGTGTTTAATGTCATTTATTTTTCATTGAAAAATCAAAAATTAAACTTGTAATTTAAATGTAATTAAAATTTGCCAAATCAAATAATTTGAGCATGCTAACTAAACGAGCTGCTCCAATTAGACAACATGGTTTTCTAGTTTCAGAGCAAGCGTAAATATCTTCTCTGCAAACAGTTTTAAGATATCCGTTTTTTTTCAAGAAGCGGTAGATCGATCTCGATCAGGAAGATTACTCTTTGAAACAAAAAAAGCCCTCATCAGTTTAGGTGTCTTCCAGTAAAAGATGATTCCGAAGAATTTAAATTGATCACATTAAAGTTGGTCAAAGAGCCGACTTCCAAGACCAATGACAATTTCCTTAATTGTGTACAAAAAGGCAACAAAATGAATGTACGACCAAATTTATATAAATGGAGCACAAAACTGAAATGTCATGTAGCTTTGCATATATTGGATTATACCTAATTTAAATATTTCATACGAATGTTTATTTTACTTATTTTCACACGTTTACCTAAACAACTTAATTTTAAGCCGTAAGGAGGTATTTTATATATCTACGTGGTTTACACTTGACCGCCGTCTTAACTAATACGACGATGTCATCTACGATGGATAGTGGTTACATGAAAAAAATAATTATTTCTCGAAATGAATACATCAAGATTTCTTCGTAAAACTCCACTAATAAACAATAATTAAATAATAATAAATATCAGTAGACACTTTACACAACACCATCTGACCCTAAAGTAAACAAAGCTTGTACTATGGAATCCAGATAGCTGATATAATTTTAAATTCAAACTTATCGTAGAAATACATGAAACACCCAGACACAAAACAAAAACTTGTATGCATCACAAACATATTTGCATTGGGTGGGAATCGAACCCACCCAGTCTCGGCTTCCTAGGCAGAACTAAGCCACAAGGGGCTAGTAGGGGCCTTTTTATCGGCCTGAGACTGTTACTTGCTTATTACACTATCTTTTTTTTTTTAAGTGGGGGAAATACTTTTAGGTATACATGCAGGGACATGGTGGGGTATGTCGGGTTCGGCACCATGGGAGTCAAAATGGTGCCCCTACCGACTAAAACCCCCACAGGTTTCTCCGGCATGGCCAGGGTCAGGGTCGCGGGGTCACTTTTCGCACTCCCATCAACGAGCCTGACCCACCTGCCATCGTCTTTGCGGGCCCGCCTCGCGGGAGATTGGAATCCACACCCCCGCATTTGGATCCAGCGACGCGACGAAAACCACCAGCGCGTCACCTCCTCGGGAAGGCCTATCCCTAGGTAGGGTGTCAGACAGCCCTTAACGTCCGACGCACCAGGCCTTCCAGTGGTGACGGAGTGCGAGCCTGAGTTTGCATTCAGGCTCGCCTCCGTGTCCGCTTTCGCCTCAGTGAATGAGCGAGAGGTTTTCGTGTCGCGCTGCTCCACCTCATACGACCTCTCACTGTCAAGCATCACGGAGAAGATGGTCGGCAGTGAGAGGTCCGCCCTCACCCCTGCGGCTAGGGATAGCCGCGGTTCCGCCTCTATGGCCGCGTCGCCCTTGAACTTCCACTGAGCACTCTGCTAATCAGAGTGCTCGTGGAGGACCCTCATCTGGAAGACTTAGGAATTTTACTTGGTCGATATATCAGCCGAGTAACCTTCCCAAGTCTTCCAGCCCCCCTCCTCAACCTCTACACGCACTGCTCAAGGGGGTGAAGAGCGCGTGTAGAAGTTCCCAGCGCCGGCCGGGATTCGCCATCACAAAACAAAATGCCACCGAGGCAAGTTGTTGTGTGATGCCCAGGGTGCACCACATGGAGGTTCTCGAGCCACGCGCTTATTACACTATCCTACCTTAAAGTGTATTTTTATACAATAAGTTTTGCTTCCGATGGAAAGACTAAGAGGAACGAGACATCCGTGAGCTTCATCCGATAGAAAGACCAAGGAGAACAAGACATACGTGAGCTTCAAGACTCTGTATCATGGCAGGGAAAGGCTCAAGACAGAGATTTCTTCAGACAGAGAAGCGTCTTTTGGTGTCAGCGGCCAGGACCCACTTTAGGTCGTTGAGCTAAGTTAGGTAGGTAAGGTCTTTTACTATGAGTTATAGAAAGCCAAATGTATTCGTTTCGATATAGTTTAGAGAAAAGTGTTCATCATAACTTTTGGTCACTTTATACTGTTCTTTCAAAATACCAAAAAATATATATAAAAATATATTCGGGCCCCTTTTGGCCTGAACACTTTTTATTTATAATACTGAAATTATTTAAGTTTCGTCGAGTTTTTGAAGTGCATATTTTTTAGAACTTTTCGTACTTTGACCATTCCAGAGTGAGTCCTAAAATTATAAACTGCTGATGATGATGAACATAAGACGTCCTTTCAGCTTTAGTAGAGTTATTGTTTTTAAGCTTTCGCGATTTGAACACATAATGTTTATAATGTATCTACAGGACTTAATCACGATTTAATTCATCGTTTAAATACCTCGACGTTTCGGCAGCGTTACAACCGCCGTGGTCACGAGAAGACTCCGAGGTATTTAAACAATGAATTAAATCGTGATTAAGTCCTGTAGATACATTATAAACATTTAGTAGAGTTGTTCTGTATAACCCTGTTCGATTCTAATTTATGGATATTTAAAAACATGTTGTCAGAGAATTTCTCGAGAATTTACAAAATAGAGTGGTTGATATTAGTTTTGTAATAATCGCCAATTTATTAAGTTTATTTGTAAGATTACCATTAAATTTGAAAAAATATGATAGACTAAGATACAAAACTATTATAGTAAAATGAAATTTGAAGAACAACTAGGACAAATCTAATATTTATATTAGTAAAAATCTGGTTTTGCAAGTTCAGTTCTGTCCGCAACATTATTTTGTTTTATTTTTCAAGTAAGAATAAAAAAATACATATATTTCGATCAACTTAAAAACGAAGCTATATAAGGAAAGGTGTTTTTTCTGATCGTGCACTCTTAGCTGTTCAGTGTAATAAAAAGGTATCGCAATGTTGAAACCGACTTCACTGTTATTTAGCTTTTATATCATTTCAATATATGCGACAACTTGTGCTGTAGGACTGGAAAAACGTAAGTTTAATTTATACATACCCATAGTAGCTGCAGTTTTAACCGTATATAATAACGTCACCATAAACCTAGGAAATTAGAACAGTGTCTTGCAAATATAAAAAGAAGTGTTTATGACACGCGTGTGTTTGTATTTTACACCTAAACTATAGTGTTGTCAAAGTGCCCCTAATTTTTACTAGGAAAAATATGTTTACGCATGCCCTTCGTCTTTATCTGATTGGGTAATAAGACTCAACATCACATGTCACACCTCCACCATTGTCGCATATAGGATACGGGAAAGCTTTCGTGTTCTTGCAAACCATCCGTAGCCAGTTCGTATTCGGGCTCTCAGGGCCGATTCTGCGTCACCAGAGCACCAGAACGTTCATGGTATCACAAGATCACCTCGAGGATCTACCAATAAGTAAGATCCCGACACATATAGCACTCTTGGCCCATCATACGAGCCAAATGGTCCACCCTGTTACCTATCTCAGCAGCAGGAGAGAATGAAGGAGAAAAAGCGCATCATAATCCCGGCATTCCTCCTCCCTTGCAAGCCCATCAATATATAGAAGCGCATCAAAAAGCAAAAAACTTAAGCACCATTATTGAGGCCCCATCGTTCGTAACAAAACGGCCTTTTTCAGTTGCGTTGGCGTCAATTTCACCGCGTACTCTAAAATTGGCTTTAGTGATCAGAAATTGACTTAGGCTTTTTTTGGCAACACTTAAAGCATGAGGTAAAAACCCTAGACAAGTGGCCCTACCGCTGTTTCAAAGTACTCGTATTTTCACGAGTGCCCGTCTGGAAAAACTTAGGACTGTTATATCATGGTCATAGTACCTGGTTGACCGAGCTTTGCTCGGTTTAAATTCGTTTATAAAGGGCTCTAAGTAAAAGATTTTCTCAGAATAAAAAGAGAAGACCCGAGTGTAACCATCAGGATTCGAACCGGGGCCTGTTGACTCCGAGGGCGAGCATATTCCGTCTGAGCCAATTTAGACTCAAAGAACAGTGGCGAAATAAGTTATCGTATTCTAATGACATTGTAGGAGTTTTTCATTTTTCATTTCATTAATTTACTAAAAACGCGCATAAAATGATGTTTTTAAAAAATAAAACCTAACTAGATCGATTTATCGCCCCCGAAACCCCCCGTATACATAATTTCATGAAAATTGTTCGAGCTGTTTCCGAGATTCAGATTCTATATATATATATACCTTCAAGAATTGCCCGTTTAAAGGTATAAGATAAGATAAGAATATCAACCGAGTAACATTTCCAAGTCTTTCCTGGCTTGACCTATCCCAAAACATGTATACGCATTGCTAAAAATGCAAGAAGCGTGAATAGAAGTTCCCACTGTAAGCAGTATTGACGATCAGTCAGTAAGACTACAAAGGGAGGATACTACGAGATACTAATCCCCAGAATGCACCACAAGGATGTTCCCGAGCCACGAAGCCCTAGTTAAAGCATGCCTTTTTTTGCGTGGCGGAAATACAATTACATATGAAATAGCATAATAAGCATTAAAATTAGATATTAATAATTTAAAAAATACCTAGGTCAAAACATCAGTCTAGCCGTCAAAATCCTAATTCTGATAATTTATTGTTTCTTAGGTGGAACAAACTTCGCCGGGTCAGCTAGTATAATATATAAATAGTTATAAATGTCAAAGTAAGTTTCTATTCTGAGGTTGTGTCTATTATTTCGTGTTTAAATAATAATTATAACATTATATTTATAATTGACACTAACTTGTAGGCGCGACTTCGTACGCGCGAAATAACTATCAAATGTAGCTCAAGCAGTTTTTACTCTTATTTTGCAAAACCACACCCGCACAAATGTATGTTTACTGAAAACAGCTTTTACCTAAACATTTTTACACAATTTCATCAATATTGTTTCAGTTGTGTATTTTGGTTGTTTACACAAATAGCGATAGGTAAAAACGTCCAGCGTTCACCACCTCCTACAACCGACTAGAACAGAAAAAGTTAGCTCACTCTTCTCAAAGATAACATAATTTCATGCGCCTGAAGTTCGGGAGGGGCACATCCATTGATTTATGTCGATGGTTCATAGATAGTTAAAACTCCAGTCAGGAGTATTGGGGGCTTATTTTTAAAGATATTGCCTAAAACATACGTGAAAATCAGTTATCAGAAAATACGTAAGTAATGTATCTTTTGGACCCCATATCTCAAAATTGGCCGTCTAAGCAAGTTAACTGACAAGCATGTGTTCTTAGTACGTATTAATTCTACTCAGTCGTCCACATTTCATCCATCAGAAAATACGTGACGTCTGGCGGCGTATAATTTTTATAGAAATCAATTTGGTGGTTTTTGAAATATGAACAAAATCTAATATTTGCTTTCGTATATTTAGACGACGTCACTACGTCGTCTAAATATACAAAATATAGATTATTTTGGAATTCGGTCGAGTGCCTGAATTTAATTTTAAATTGAAGTAGTTGATTTTTTTTTCAGAGAAAAAAAATGTATATTTTCAAAAAATAACAATTTATTTTATTTTTTTAGCTTCAAACTTACCGTGTAAACTGGACGATGAACAATGCATTACCAAAATGACTCAGTGGATGTACGATTTGGTCATGCCGGGAGACCCAGCCAGGGGGGATTGAAAATTCTGACCCTATGATACAGAAACTTGTAGAAGGCAACCTTGGCTATGTCAACTATACACTCACGAATGCTTACGCAGCCGGCTACAAAGACTGTAAAGTGGTTAAAGCAATGTACGTATAATTCAATTATTTTAGAACTTTAGTTTATATAAATTAAAACCGAGGGTTTAGTTGCATACAGGAAGTGGTATGATGTTTACCTATTAGATTAAATATTGTTTTCCTATTATTGTATAACGTTTGCGAGAGCCACCATAATATCCAATAGTGTGACGATATTCTTATGACCGTTATTACGTTCTTTTTTTGCAATGAGGCCGCCGATTGTCGCACTAGTTTCAATAATACTATTAAAACTAGTGCGACAATCGGTGGAAAATGTTATGTTCTTGTAAATTATTTTTATTTGATGTTTTCAATAAAGTGTCTCTATCTATTTTTATTGATATGATGGTAGCTGCCTTCAGACGGTCTCTATTTAACCAAATTTCGGGCTAGCATAGTACCCAATTAGTCTAAGTTTTTTAACTACATGCTTCCAAACATACCTAGAATTAGTTTATTCTAGGCAAGTGCGCTCCATTTTAGACCTCGTCGTCACTCAACATGTAGCTAGCTACTGGTCAAGTGCAAGCTTATATTATATTTGATAAAAAAAACATGCGTTGATTACCAAAAACGTAAGAAAATCCAAACGGTTACTTATAGTGTGATTGAAAACCATAAAAGCCGGGTTACACAGGGGCGGGAGCCGCGAGAAAGCGGTCCGATAGCGATCCAGTGCAAAGCGATAGCGGTCCGCACCATGTCACACAGGGCTACCGCCCGCAGCCCGAGGCGGGTAGATGGCGAGAACACAGCCGGTGTGGCACCAAAAGCGATCAGATTGCTCACGACCTTTCGTAACGCAGCTTCAAGTCAGACAGCAACGAAGAAGAAATTCTTCTCTTATCAGCAATGTACCAAAAAAAAGTATAATAAAGTAAAAATCCAAAAGGATTTGGGTTCATGATATAAATATTATTTAGAATAGAATGACATAACAATAAATTTTAGCTAAATTGTAGATAAAGGTAATGGCAATTATTAAACTGAGGTGTGGGAACACTTATGCAGTATATCCTAACATTCGGTTGTAATTTCTAACCACTGGGAACAGGGGTAGTTCTTTGGGGAAGTTTAGGCACACTACACTTTTACGATAACGTCCCAATCGTTTTTATATTGGGTGGTAGCATAGATTAGCTTTATTCACGTTGAGTTATCATTACCGATCAGATCGAGCTGGATTCCCATGCTGGTCACGTAATTTACCCTACAAAAATATGAAACGAGGTATGTTTCGAGTTTTCGGTTCGATTCATAATTAAAATACTAGAAAACGAACTATATCGCACGATTACGTTGGAAAAAAATACAACTCGTGAGATCGGATCGCGATCGCTACGCGAACGCTCTGTCCTGTGTGACATCTTGTACTGACTACCTTAGAATACAGCAGCCGCGCCGGCCATCCGTCGCGCGTTCTTCCCGCGAAGCATGGCGAAGCGATCTCTTGTTTGTCGTCCCAATCCTGTCGCGCGGGAAATCGCATCGCGCCGGATCGCTCCCGCTTTCTATGTGTCAGGTTGCATACAAATGCGAATATTACAAAAATTCCCGTCCCGGATCACGATCGCTTTCTCGCGGCTCCCGCCCCTGTGAGACCCGGCTTTAAGCTGAGATACTAACCAAGGGAAGCTTGCCGCTAACAAAATATAGATCAAAGCTTGTATGATTGCCATCTCTCTCTATAATTGCACTTCAATGTCACTAGCAACTTTGTAAGGCAATAGAGATATAAGTTCTGTTGGCATATTAAAAGCCACACTAAGCCCTGGGCTAAAAATTAAATTTAGAATCATGAATAATTTGAGAAGTGGCTGCCTTTTTACCCGACTGCGCGACGCAAAGGAGTGGTAATGTGTTTATTCAATGTGTCGTTGTATGTAATTTTATTTATTTATGTCATAGCCACAGATTTCTAAACAGATGAAACCTTCGTGAACGACACTGTGAGGCCAGTCATTAGTTATGTATGCGTGACAGCTCTCACCGACGTTGTCAAATTACTCACGTTGGTGTGCGTGTAATGTTCCCAGTCTTAAGAAAAAAGTCCCACTATTGTTGTCTTAAGCTTTGGAAATTTTCACGTACAATAAACGCATAAAACATTATTTTAAAATAATTTATTATTACGCCGATAATATATAATGCAAGGATTTCTTGTTAATAACTTGCTCCACAAAAAAGGAGACAGAAACGTAATTGAAAATTATAGACCTATTAGCCTCATGTCAAACATTTACAAATTTTTTTCAAAGCTGATCCTAAATGGAATATCAAGGACTATAGATGAAGAACAGTCCATTGAACAAGCTGGTTTTAGAGCAGGGTTTTCAACTATTGATCATATGCATGTATTAAAACAGTTAATAGAAAAATCACAAGAGTATGGGAAAGACCTATACATTGCATTTGTCGACTACAATAAAGCTTTCGACTCAATCAAACACAGTCTGCTCTGGGAGGCTCTAATTCAACAAGGAGTAAGAAATAAATATAATTATATTATTGAAAATATATATGCTAACAGCACTGCACAAATCAGCTAAGTATCAGCTTGAGGCTCTGGAATCAATCGAGAGGCGTGCCAAAAGGCTCATAGGCAAAGACATTCTAGTGCGAAAAAGACTTCAAAGTCTTGAACATCGCCGCAAAATTGCTAGATTATCGGTTTTTTATCGGATACACTTCGGAGAGTGTGCAACTGATCTGCATGATCTTATACCACCTTGCCCTTTTTACTATCGTACTTCTCGTAACTCGAAGAAGCGGCACCGTTTCATGGTGGATATTCCAAAGACACGGACAAAGAGGTTTGACTCTACGTTTGTGATAAGAACGTCTAGGCTGTGGAATGAGTTTACTGAGTGGGTTTTCCCGATAGTTATAATCTTGGTGTCTTCAAATCGAGAGTGAATCGGTTTATTCTAGGTAAACACGCTCCATCGTAGACCGCATCGTCGCTTAACATCAGGCGAGATGGCGGTCAAGTGTAAACCTATTAAAGTTAAAAAAAAAAAAAAATCCATAGGTCATAGACGAGACGTTTTATAACGGCGAGGATTTGTTCTTATCTATTCGTTTCATAACTATAGTTTTCATCAACACTATTAGTATTTTTATTAACCCTAGTAACGACGACGATTTGTTCTTGGCATCGATTCACATTAAATAAAAAGAATAACGATTATAAAAATAGGGCTTAAAATTAAATTATACAATGCTCATCAATAATTTGGTCTACGAGTATCTTCAAAACAAAATACGAATCTATATTTTACCTTAACTTCAGGGAAAATAATTTCAATTTAGTATAGCAACACTGACCTATTTTCGTTGAGGTGTTGTGTTTCTATTCATCAATCGAAATAAAATCATCTAAATTATATAAATACCAGTAAAAATATTCTAACTTTCCTATGAAATTTCCTTTTTTTATTTTTGGGAACAATGTTTGCAATGTTTGATGACACAAGACGGCATAATCTTAAACAAAACATAAAATCACACGGGACTCCCGTACGAGACGGAAGTCAGTTTCGCACTGACTGGAGTTTGTATTTGCTTTGGCGTTTGATATTTGCTTTCCGGACCTAAGGATCTGTGTTCCGCACGTTCCATCTGCCTTTTGTTTTAGAAATCTGTGGTCATAGCTACTCAACATACTCATAGTCAAAATGACAAATTCTATCCTGTTGAAGTATTAAACATACGGGGCTCAGTCCATGCTTGTCGCGTAAATAAACACTAGGTCTAACGTACGACAAAAAGACGACGAATACGACAATGCGACTACAAAACCTTGACAAAAAATTCTCATTAGAAATACTCATCCAAAGTCTTCCTACACATATACATAGTAGGTATCTATAACTCCGACAATCTATTGCAGTATGAGCCATGCAATACCTCTATAGCTTACTAAAAGAAGTTTGACTGCGTGAGCAATTTAAGATCTCAATATAGACATTCATCAGTTTGTAGTTGATAGAAACGTCAAAAACTATAATATTACATCATCAACATCAACAGCCCACTAAATGTTCTCACTGCTGGGACTCGGGCCTTCTCTCGCAAAGAGATAGTTAAGGTCATAATCCACCACGCTGGCCCAGTGCGTGTTGGTGGATGACACATGACTTCGAAAGGTTCTAGGTAAATGTCGGTTTCCTCACGATGCTTTCTTTCACCGTTTCAAACTAGCGGCATTACGCACATGTCTTCGAAAAGACAGTGGTGCATGTGGGGCTTGAACCCGGAGTCTCCGGATCGGCAGGCGCCGTTCACCCGACTAGACCAGCCGTAACTTAAGTATAATATTACATAAAATGCGATAAGCTTAGACATATCTAAAATATATGATAATTGTGGCAGTAAAAGATATGATCACAAGCGTGTTCTTATCAAAAATACCTACTCGAATAAATAAAGCGTACTCATAGAAATCTTTCAATTTTCCATTGTTGCAGTGTCACCAATCATGCATCAGAATTGTATCTAAACTTGGAATGCCCTAAATTTATTTTCCAAGGGCAATACGTTATAAACGGTAAAGTGCTTAATTTTCCGTTAATGGGAAACGGAGATTACACTGCCGAGACTAGTAAGTATTAACAAAAACATTGACAAAAATTTATTTTTCTCATATATATGTTTACTCTACCACATAATAAGCAACTCATTTTACGGTCTCAATGTTGAGACTAGTGCCTCCTATCATAAGAAGAGAGTGAAAACATTATCCACCACGATGGCTTAATGAGGGTTGGCAGATTACGCATGTCCTCCAAAAGACGTCTTACTTTTTAACCGACTTCAAAAAAAGAGGAGGTTATCAATTAAACCATTTTTTTCTCTTTTCTTTGAACACAAGACCACCACAGCCTAGCGACTACGCCATCACGACTCCTACATACACTTGTGTCACGTTTGAATTACTTTAATTTTTGTGCCAGTTCATTTGACCATGGTAATGTTGAATATTATTAAAAATTTGTCTATTTCTATAAATTTCTGTAAAGTTTTTGGCATTCCTTAAAATTTCATAGCGCTGTTTACTATGGGTTGGCGAATTGATCAACATAAGACACTCATATATACCTCCATTATGTACTAAATAATGCAAGCAAACTTGTATTATTTATTTAGTTATTCTTTAATTTTTCTTTATAATAGATATTATCATGTGTTGTATATTCATTTCCTATTTATATTTCAGAAAATTACAACATAACGCTTGACACTACTGTTGCGTATTACAAGCAAGATAACAATTTACATGTAAAATATCAAACTTTTATTGTGAAAGCTGATTTGCTAGGAGAATTGGAAATTGAACTGAAGAACTTATTTGATGGAAAAAACAAAGAATTATGTAAGAGGTTATATTTCATCATCATCAGCCTGTGTTCGTCCATTGCTGGGCATAGGCTTCTACCATAATACCCACATAGCCCGATTCTTGGTCACGCTTCCAACCGCCACCAGTCGTTTTTCGTATATTGTCACTCCATCTAGTCTAAGGGCGTCTAATCAGTCCTTTGCAGATGCAATTCCTCAGAGAAACACCAAGGATTACATATACATGTTTGTTTTTTTTAATGGGACAGAGCCTTTATTTGCATAACTAAAATAAAATGAGGACAACTACACAACGCTACATACCTAACTAAATACTTACACTAAGCACACCTGAATTATCTATTGACCAATGAAGCTCTACAGATAACAAAAAAACCAAAAACAAAATCTGAACAATTAAACTCAATAATAATTTTCTGATAAAACATAGTTCAATTATGGACTGAGTATATAATACACTAAAGGTACAAGTTCGCGCTGAGACCGCAACACGAGACTGCGACAGGAGACCGCGACCGGAGACCGCGACAGGCACTTGACTCTAAAGAATTGTGTGTACACATGTACACATGTCTCGCGACACGTGTCTCGATCTCCTGTCGCGGTCTCAGCGTGAACTGGCGCCCATACAATCGCATAGTGTCAAGTGCCTGTCGCGGTCTCCTGTCGCGGTTTCGTGTCGCGGTCTCCGCGCGTACTTGTACCTTAAAGTAGATCTATAATTAAGTAACTGACTTGAAAGGGAAGGTTCTCAATTCGTTGAAATATTTATATACATATATATAGCAAGTTCACAGACTACTTGAAGTGATCTAAACCCAGATGGTTCCATCTAAATTTAATTGAAATAGGTCGAACGGGTTTCGGACACTCAATCAATAATACTCAATCTGAAAATTGCATTTGTACAAAATGTTTTTCCTTTATTTTAAAACCTCATTTTCGTATTGGAGCTTTGCGTTTAGTAGGCCAACCCATTGTTTGAAATCGATTTTCAAAGATCAATAACTTTTAATTAACGAGCCACTTGCGTCACTCACTTAAGTCGGGCTGGACCAACCGTATGAATGAAACGTTAATTGATAAATATTGTCTAGATTTCAAAAATCTCTTGACGACAGGTACCATATTTTTCCGCCGCCGCTCCCGCGGAGCTCGTACCAAATCTTACGCGATTTGAACACAATGTTTATATTATACTTTCACGGCGGTTGTAACGCTGCTGAAACGTCGAGGTAATTAAATAATGATTTATATCATACCAAAACTTTTACAGTTCTTTTTTGTTTCAGCGGATCAGTTTCACAATTTTGCTAAGAAAAATCCGAGGTTGATTGGAAGCCTCCTGCAAGGACCATATTTTACAAGCAACATCAAGAGAATAATGAAAGGATTTAACAAAATGTTAAAGGAAATACCGATTACGGATCTCGTGCAAGTTAACGAAAAGGATGTAATAATAGAAAAATCGTAATTTCTAATAATTAAAAAATCGTTAAATCTAATAGTGTCACCTTGCGTGGATGGCTGGGAAAGAAACTTTAAATGGTGCCCCATCGTATTATGACAACCCTGTATTGCAAAGCTACAAACTGTGATGAGTACTTTAACATCGTGTTAGCGTGGAAAATGACGATTTGAAAAAATATTCTGGTACACATTTGTATAACTATATTTTGTTAACATTTTTTAATAAAAACGGATTATTTTATTATTACTGCTATTATTTTAATTCACTAATAGGTCATATTTATTAATGTAATCGTCTGTTAGTCTGTTAAGATCGTCTTAAGTTTTAATTAAATAGGGTGGATTTTTTCATATGGCTGCATCACGTTTGGCTGAGGCGTCAGTTATTGGCACTTGTATTGACGTTAGGTCAGTTTCAAACTGTGCTGAATACGGCTAAAACTTAAGTCTGGCTTCTCCCATTATATGTGCTAATTAGCGACAAACGGGTATCAGTGAGTTAATACTTTAAAATTTTAAGAAGCTACAAATAAAGTACTCAGTGTAAAACATGCTAAAAATTATTTTGCAGAATGAGTAAGTACCTTAAATCTAAAATTCGTATTATAAGCAACAGAGGGTACCCTCCCCCCCTCTGGATCCGCGCCTGGTTTTATATGACTAGTAGAATTAAATAGAACAGAAAGCTAATGTCTTGTTAAAGCGACAAACATACATGTTTAAGTTTTTGTTAGTATGGAATTGGGTAGGGAGACCGAAGGAGATTGTACTTCTATTTTTTAATTTTTTAACGAATACAACTCTCTTGAAATGTAAATTTAACACATTTTCAGCATAATTTTATTGCATGTATAATTGTATACTTACCTAACAATCTAATTGAAAAAGATACAAATTATTTGACGTCATGTTACTGTTTCGCGATTTTTTAATCGACTTCCAAAAAGGAGGAGGTTCTCTATTCGGCTGTATGTTTTTTTTTTGAAACAATAAATTACGAACACAATATGTCTTCACAACCTACCTCAATATGGGTATCAAATGAAAGGGTACGAATAGTAAATTACTATACACTATGACAAATTTCAAAACCGAGATGGCCGCCACAACAAAATGGCGAATTACATTAATTTTTACACTACTACCTATAAATGGTAAATATATATATATATACCTCAATATGGGTATGGTAAATGAAAGGGCTTGACCACTAAACAATATGACAAATCCGATATAGCCGACACCACAAAATGGCGAAATACATTTCGATTTTCACAACACCCTCAATATATAATATATAATCAATATGGGTATCAAATGAAAGGGCTTGACTAGCCGGGGGTAAATCAAAATTCTTAATTTTGTTCTTGTCTGCCATCAGGTCTGCCCCGGTAGATTCTCTAGTGAAACTGAATAATTAAAAGCCAATCTGTGGAAGCCTAGAAACTGCGATAGTTTATGTACACGGAATTCGTAATTTATTTATTTATTTAGGAATGACAACAGGCACAAAGTCATATCTTAAACTAAAAGTAGTTATAAAAACAGCTTTTTAAACTTTGTGCCCAATAATAGCCATACTCAACTTATATAATATGTAAGTTGACTGTTAATGGGGCGCTTTCAAGAGGCAAAAATACCCGTCAAAGACAGTTCCGAACTTCGGCGTAGGTGGCACCACTGTTATATTTTGTTAGAGGAATTTCACAGAAACCAACAGTGGCGCCACACTTAGCAATATCTAGAACTATTTCTGACAAGCCCTTCCGCGTCCGGAAAACGCCTCATTTAATTACAATGATTGTGACATGCACCATGTTTTTCCCTTTCTATATAATACTTATTAAAAAAAATAAGATTTTTTTTTTAAAATTATTTGAAGCAATTGTTGACAGCAGATTTAAAACTTCTCATACTATTAGCAAACATATCAATTGGATTGGCCAGATTATCATAGGTGCGGCACATTCTGTGTAAGGGACTATTCCAAGATACATTGTTTTGGGTTAGTGTTGAACTAAATAGCTGAACCTTGCGAACAGATCGCGTGGGAACTTTAAAGTTGATATTTTGTAAAAGCTCACCTCCAGTACCATTGACAATTTTATACAATGTACACAGATCCATGACGCTTCTACGACACTCAAGACTTTTCAGTTTGAATTTGGTAAGCCTGTCAGAGTATTCCCTGAGCTAGCGTCGCAATCCCAATCGAGTGCACAATGATCGCAAAAATTTACGCTGAACAGATTCTATTCTATCCACATGTTTGTCATATATAGGGTACCAGACCGAAGAGCAATACTCAAGAATTGACCTAACCAGACTATTGTAAAGAATAAAGTCAGTACTACCAATTCTTTGGTTGTCGTCTCTTTGGCGTCCCATGCTGAAGATTCCCGCAATTTTTTTTTATTGCTTAGAGTGACGAGACGAGCTGGACATGTGTCTGATGGTAAGCAACATGCCTATCACATAACAGCACAGCGACACGCAGCTATTGGAACATCAAAAGTCCAAATCATTACCTAGCACTGCACTGCGCTCGTCACCCAGAGATCTATGGTATTATATCTCTAAGCCTGTAATTTCTCTGGAAACATTGCCCTTCAAACCGGATCACAGTAATGTTTACACAATACTGCTTGGCGGTAGAATAACTGGCAAAGGTGTGGTACTGCCCCAGGCGGACTCTGCCAAAAGTCCTACTACTATAATAAATAATTAAGGGGCTCCCATACAATAAAAGAGGTTTTCACCGTTTATTTTTTAATGGTACGGAATCCTTTGTACGCGAGTTTGACTTGCACTTGGCCGTTTTTATTTATGTATGTTAGGTACCTGATTGCTCGAGAACGCTCGAACCAAATTTAATATTTCTGTTTTTTGTTGGATGGATATGCTTCCCGAATAATTAATTCCCATACAATTTTTATCGAAATCGGTCTAGTCTGTTTTGAAATATGAACAAAAAACTAAAATTTGCTTACAATTTTGTCTGGATGACGTATTTGTAGATTTCGCAATGTTATGAAATTCGACCCTGTGTGGTAAGACTAGACCCTGTATGGTCTGATAATTACCCGCTTGTTATTGAGTGTAACCTGGGTGGGATTAGAAGTAGAGAACCTGAAACTGTGGCCGAAGTTAACAAAGTAGTGTGGGGAGAGCGAACTGATGAGCAAATTGTTAATTATCATCAGCTATGTCACACTAGGTTGAGAGACATTGATTTCCCAGGCGAGCTCTCGCATTGTTGTGATGGAGTGTGCAATAATTTGGAGCATAGGAAGGTATTAGACAAAATGTATGTAGACATTGTTACTATTTTATCGGAAGCTGCATCAAATACTTGTAAACATGTGAGAGCACATAAAGATAGGGCTGTTGTTGTTGGTTGGGAATAAATATGTAGCTCCGGTCCATAGGGAGGCCAGGCTTAAGTTTTTGGTATGGGTGGAAGCGGGTAAGCCTACGGATGGGCAAATATATGAAAACATGTGTGAGAGTAGGAAGTCATTCAAAAAACAACTTAAGTGGTGTCAAATAAAACAAGACCAGATCAAAATTGATATTCTTGCATCTCAGCATGCTGCCAAAGACTTTAAGCAGTTTTGGAAAAGCACAAACAGAATGAATGTTAAGTCTGGCCTCCCTTGTGAGTGTTAATGGCGAGTGTGATCACAAATCTATTGCTGATGTTTTCAGAGAACACTTTAGAGTACAGAGAGCGGCGGGGACAGACTCAGCGGAGTGTGAGATGCTGGACGAGGGAACTGTCAGTCCGGAGCGGTTAGTTACTTTTAATGCAAAGCAAGTAATGAAGGTTATTCATGACATGCAAAGAGGCAAGTCTCCAGGATATGACAGTTTAAGCGTTGAGCATCTCAAACATGCAGGAAGTCACTTGCCTCGTGTGCTCTCCATGTTTTACAACTTCTGTTTGTGTCACAGCTATTTGCCGGAGAAGCTAACAAAGACAGTAATAGTACCCATTATTAAGTGTAAAACAGGAGATGCCTCAGATAAGAACAACTATCGGCCTATTTCGCTGGCGACTGTGTTGGCCAAAGTGCTTGACAGCTTGCTTAATAGCATATTATTGAGACACATAGATCTGCACGATACTCAGTTCGGTTTTAGGGCCGGTTTATCAACCGAGTGTGCAATTTTATGTCTTAAGCGAGCTGTCAGGTATTACACTGATAGGAAAACACCCGTGTATGCTTGCTTTCTGGACATCTCTAGAGCTTTTGATACAGTATTGTATGAAAAGCTTTGGGGAAAGCTGGAAGCTGCGGGCGTGCCGAGTGAAGTAACAGCTATTTTACGGCGCTGGTATGGTTGCCAGCGAAATCAGGTACGATGGGGGGGAGCCTTTTCGGAGGAATATGGCATGGATTGTGGCGTGAGGCAAGGAGGATAACTTCACCTTTGCTGTTCTGTTTGTACATTAATGACCTCATAGGCGAACTCAGCAGTACTCATACGGGCTGTATAATTGACGGAGTCTGTGTTAATAATATTAGTTTTGCAGATGATATGGTACTGCTGGGACCGTCTGTTGGGGCTATTCGAAAGCTACTATCAATCTGTGAGGCTTATGCGGTGAAACATGGACTGAGGTATAACTCAAGGAAAAGCGAGGTGCTTATATTTAAGAGTAGAAATGTAAAGCCGGTACATGTTCCGCCGATTGTGCTGAGCGGTGAAACTCTGCAATTGGTCGATAGCTTTAGGTATTTGGGACATGTTGTAACAGATGACCTAAGTGACGATGATGACATTGAAAGGGAGCGTAGAGCGCTTGCTGTCCGGGGAAATATGATCGCACGTAGGTTTGCCCGCTGCTCGAGGGATGTAAAAATCACTCTTTTTAAAGCTTACTGTCAGTCATTCTACTCGAGCAGCCTGTGGATAAAGCATACTCGCCGGACGGCCAGCGCTCTACGTGTACAATATAATGACATATTTAGGATGCTGATGCGGCTGCCTCGTTTTTGTAGCGCATCGCAGATGTTCGCGGAGGCGCGTACGGACGACTTTCATGCGGTAATTCGTAAAAAAAGTCGCTTCCATACGGCGGCGGGCTCGAGGCGGCTGTAACGGTATCCTTCAAATGATGGTGTCGCGTATGGACTGTCCCATCCAGTACAGATGGATGAGAGTGTTGATGGGCGAAAAACTGTAGGACTACCGTGTGGATGACCATGTCGGTCACCCGAAAACTTTTAATGTTTGTATTGTGTTATTTGTTTTGTCAAAATTGTTAGTTATTTAATATTATTTTTTTTTTTTTTTTTTGGACATCATTTTTATTTTATATAATTTTTTTTTTGATATGGAATGTAATTTCTGAAATAAATGATTGAATTACAAAATTGTGTAAATGAAATTCGCTTTTTCGGGAAGTAGATTATTAATAATCCCTAAAGCGTCCAATTCGATGAACTCCCGGGGTCAATTCACTATCGCTTGAAGACATTTTGGTGTTTTTTAAGAATCAAAGTGATACAATTCAAAACTAACAAAATTCGACTCAATGGCGTCTTTTGTATTTTCTTTTTTTTGTGTTTTGTTTCTTTGCGTGCGGGGTGGCCAGTTCGATATTTGGAAAAAAAGTTCGAGTTTTTAATAAAGTCTTTTTACAATGGTACTATGGGTAAGATTTTCATACGAATTTTAACGTTCCAAATTAAAATCATTTTAATCCCTAGGGAATCTTCTCCATTTTACTTACCTCTTCATTTTGAAAGGTCACAATCACTTGCTTTGTTTTGACGTTTCATGACATATAATTTGACTTTGTCGAGCAGGAGATATGAAATAGTAGATTATTCACCAAGGAAGTAAAGCACTGTCTTGTGTCATGGGCGTCATATTGGCACAAAACAGTTTTTTACTTCAGAGGTGAATACTCTACTTTTCATATCTTCTGCGAGGCAATTAAAAGAAAGGGCTCTTTATACTGAATTTTATTTCATTCGAGTAACTTCAAACACTTGTTTCATACTAACTTTGTACCCCCATTTTGCCCCCCTTTAAGAGGTGGATTTTCAAAATCCTTTCTAAGTGCTACGTTATAGAAGGAACCTATTTGGGAAAGTTTTAAGTTTCTAACCCTTATAGTTAAGGCCTGGCGTGGATATGTCAGTCATTCAATCATCTTCCTTTTATACCTACTTATAGATATTCATAGATTATCTCTATTAAAATGTTATGTTGGTTTGTGTACGCTTCAAAAACTTAAAAATTTCTGCACCGATCGAGCTGAAATTTTAGAATGATATATAATCCGCATCAAGGATTATTTTTATCTAATTTTTGCATTACAATGTGGCACAGCGAAGCGTGGCAGGGTACAGCTAGTAATATTATAACATGCTAGGGCTAGGGCCTACCTTCTACGCTGGCTCAAAATATCCCAAGCGCCGGAAGTCATCTAAGATAGTTGGCCCCTTTATAAGAAACGTAGTAATGTTTGCTTTATTAAGTAAAAACAAACGTATTCATAGCAATACATTATTTTTTGTTGAAAAAGGTCAAAGGTACATTTAAACATCAAATTTATTACAAAATCTTCTTTAGAAACGAACAATTATTTGTACAGAATTGTTGTCGCGCGCTAAAAAATACGTTAAAATATCTCTACCTAACACACCATACAGTTTCAATACCTCTTCTAATCCATTATTCCGCAACGCTGTAATCCGCGCGATAAGGAGAAATGATCGAGGGTTGAACTTCCTCCAACCTCCCTCTTCAACTTCCACTCAGTTCATCGCATCATAAGTATGTTTAGCAATTACACATATATGAGTATTAATAAATATAATTATGTAGTAGTGATAAATATAATTATGTAGGTCGTCACTTTACACAACACCATCCAGTGAAATTACTGGGTATATACGTAAAATTTCTTATACCTCTGGGTGACGAGCGCAGTGCAGACCTCGATAATGATTCGGACTCTTCATCTTCCAATAGCTGCGTGTCACTGTGTTGTTGTGGGCAGGCATGTTGCGAGTCATCGGGCACATGTCCTGGTCGTCTGGTTACTCTATACTATAAAAAATCACTATCTAGTCCCTAACAAAGTAAAACATGTAGGTAGGTACCTTGTATCGCAGTCGGAATAGATAACTTTAAGTTACACTTTTAATCTGAGGTTGGGTATTGTGTATCCCAAAATAGATTTTTATTCAAAATGATTGCATTTTCTGCTTTATTTTTATTATTCCCTACTTTGATAAGAAAAATCTTATTTACAATATTAATATGTAAAATAATCCATAAACTAAAATAAAATATGGCTACAAAGAAATTTAAAATAATAATTTAAAGAAATAAAATCTTTTATAACGTCTACGAGTATTATTAAATCCAAACGATGAATATGTAATGGGATATACAATTATAAAGAGATTGATTATAATAATTCAATTATCCTTACTAATTTTATTAAAATTACGCTACTAGACACATTAATTTGTGATTCTTTGTTCCATACTAGTGATGACTTCGCTAGCTAGCATT
The DNA here is from genome assembly GCA_017562165.1 of Ectropis grisescens. Classification (NCBI taxonomy): domain Eukaryota; kingdom Metazoa; phylum Arthropoda; class Insecta; order Lepidoptera; family Geometridae; genus Ectropis; species Ectropis grisescens. Next base: position 17,250,769 of record CM029789.1, on the reverse strand, counting down.
GACCTTCACACCAACTAATCAAGTTTTTTGGACATCTATTTTGTTTTTAAGATTCTGATTACTGTCTGGGTCGACATTTTATTCTTGTATTCGGAAATAAATGTACGTTAACGTTTCCTTGCTTTGACAAAATGAATTTTTGTGTTAACGTTGCAATATTTTTCTGTGCCATAAGTTTGTCGAGATGTAATCCAGGTAGGTTGTCTTATTGACAAATACACAAATACAAACATTTTAAAAGTTGCCCCATACAAACTGACCTCTGCGAGAGGCATGCAATATTAGAAGATGCTTTTTCTTCTTGGTGTAATACAACAGCCGGTGTTCCTCAAGGCGGCGTGCTGTCTCCTCTTCTCTTCGCTATTTTTATTAATTCTATTTCCAAGTACATTACTTCTTCCTACCACCTTTACGCAGATGATCTTCAAATTTATATCCAAGCACCTATAAATGAATTGGATACAGCTATTAGAAAAATAAATGCAGATCTGCTTCGTATTATTTAGTGGAGTAAGTCATTTGGCTTAAAAGTGAATCCCTCAAAATCTCAAGTAATACTAATGGGTAGTTCGTACTGGATCTCTAGAATAAATTGGAACGTAACACCTGGTATAGTATTTGATGGGGTCCCTATTCCATTTAGTAATTCTGTGAAAAATCTCGGAGTCGTTTTTGATCGTACTCTATCATGGGACTGCCATATCAAGTCAATCAGAAGTAAATTATTTGCGTCCGGCGGCTCTTTAAGGCGCCTTCGTAATTTTTACCCACTGCCACTAAAATTGCTCTTGCTCAACCCCTCCTTCTCCCTTTCCTGGATTACGCTGACACCTGTTACCTTGATCTTAGAGAGGACCAGCTAGACAAACTTGAGCGGCTCCAAAATTATTGTATTAGATTCATATTTGGTTTACGCAAATATGATCACGTTTCTCAGTATCGCTCCCAGCTCAAGTGGTTACCCATTCGTCTTCGTCGGAATGCTCACATTCTCTCTTTTCTGTATAATATTTTGTTTAATCCCTCCACTCCCCGGTACCTTAAAGAACGCTTTACACCATCAGCTTCCTTTAAGGTCAAAAAACAATCTTTCTCTTAGGACTCCCTCTGCTCGAACTGAAAATTTCTATGGCAGGTCGTTTACTTGCAGGGCGACTCAGTTGTGGAATGAATTACCTGTTCACATCAAACTTTCTCCTTCACTAAACACTTTCAAAAAACATGTGAAACAATTCTATTTGTCGAAATAGTAGACTTGTTGTTGAGTATTGTAATTACAGCTGTTATATATATATATATATATATATATATATATATATACCAAGTATTGTAATTACAGCTGTTATTATATATATATATATATATATATATATATGTATTTATATTTTATTTGTGAATATTTATTTTAATAATATTTATTAGTTTATGATACTTTATTATTTAAGTATTAGTATTCTTGTATAAGGTTGTTATATTTTTATTATAAATGTGTTTTTCTTTCCATTATTTTTTTTTTACTATAAGTACGTTTTTTTGTACTTTTTATTTGCGCACCCCAATTTCTAACTTGTCCACTTTTTGTTTTCCATCCTAAGGTTGCCTGGAAGAGATCGCTTTTAGTGATAAGGCCGCCCGCTGTCGCACTAATTTACTATTTTTTGTTTATTTATTTTTTTGCTTTTATCATTTTTTTGGTGTGTCAATAAAGAGTATAGTCTATCTATCTATCAATATGTCTGTCAAGACAGTTTGTTGTAGTCTTAATTTATAATGAAAAAAAAAATAGTCAGCTGATTAAAGTCATCTGATTCCTCATCTTCGATTAATTTCTGCCTTCAATTTGGTTGTGATATAAATATATGTGAGATAAATGCTTGGTGAGCACAATTTCTCCAACGTCTTGTGTTTCATCAGGATATTTTCTTGTGTTTTTTGAGTTTGATTAGTATGTCCATCCGAGGTCAAAGGTCTTGCAGTAGTAGACCTTGCAGGTCATCCATGTGAGGAATGTCAAAGAATGTATGAAGTGCAATAAATGTACATAATCAAAAAATGTCGATATGTATTATAGTGAAATATGTAAATACTCAAAGAATGTCAAAATGTAACACAGTACAAAGCAATTCAACATGATACAATAAAACATTATTTGGTCTTATGTCAGTTGAGTGTCAAATTTCATAATGGGATAATAATATCTATTGAGATATTAATGGAATAAGGTTGATAGATTGTAAAAATTTCATGTTAAACAATGTCTAAAATATTGGTATTCCAATTAATTTCCTTACAGTATAACAGCATTTGTGTAGCATTTTTTTTTAGTTTACTTTTGAACATTGTTATGTTAAGTTCTTTAATGGCATTTGGCAGCTTGTAATATAAAAGAGGAGCCGAGCCATACAAAAATGCTGTCACTCATAATCTTGTTTTTGCGTTTGTCTATGAGCAGTCTACACTTATCACGCCGGTTACGTTTTACTTTGTCACTCAATAGAGGAAAATAATGAGGGTTATTCCTTACAAAACACATAACTTTAAATATGTACAGGCACGGCAGGGTTAATATTTGGTTGTCTATGAATACTCGTCGAAACTGAGGCTGTATCAGTTGAGTTCCCCCAACTTTTGTCAACTTTTGAGTTTGACTTAATATAGGTTTTTATTTAAATGTGTAGAGTAAAGATAGTATAGTTTTGTTTATCTTGCATTATAATTGTTTTGTTTGAAATAACCATGATAATCAGAGACTCAAGATCAGAGGCAATAGTAGCGTTTAGTAATATTTTTAAATTATTATTTTCTATCAGTTCAATATTTATAGAGACAAAATATAGTACTGTGTATGTTATCAGTGTCCGAAATAAGAATCAATATTAATACATTTAATTTAACTCAATTTGTATATCATGATATTTTTAATTTATTAGAAATATTTAACATAACAATTCTTCTTGTATCAAAAGTTTCTTCATCCTCTATTTAAGGCCAAATAACAGTAAATGATGAATATACAACAACAACAAACAGCAGTTACAAAAAGTAATGATTTATGGTTTCAGTTGAAAAATGTGATCACTCCGACGACAAATGTCTTGAAAAGATAAGTAGTAATCTTCACTCAAAGATAGGCTACTTGAAACTCATCACAGCTGATCCTGAACTAGGTATTGAGTCCTTGGACCCTCTACACCATGCCGTTATAGACGGAAACCTATCCATACTGAAATACTCTCTAAACGATAGCATTACTATCGGGTTCAAAGATTGTCATGTTGAAAATTTAAAGTAAGTTTTTTTTATTATTGTTTGCATTCATATTTAAATTATATTGCATTATATTTGTTAAGAGCACTGAAATATAGATCTCTAAAAGCCATGACCCTCAGAGGAGAATAATTAAGGTCAAGTGTGAATTTTGAACACAATGCCCCTAAAACAGAAGGTGGCTAACGGGTTTTCCAAATTAATAGGTACTTTCCACATATTCACAAAGGAGTAAAAGAAGAGATGTGAAGTTTGAAAATCCCGAAACTTGAGGTGGCTGATTTTCGTAATTAAATACTAAGTTTCTCCCCATACTTTAATTTTGTTTTTGTATCTTCTAGACTTGGCAAGAGTTTGTCTTCCTTACATGCAGATTTACTTTGTCCTAAGTTTACAATCAGTGGAAAATATGAAATCAAAGGACGTTTAATAATACTACCTGTGGAAGGAAAGGGCGATTTCTCTATAAGTACAGGTAAATTTCTACTATTCTCGTACTTTTGTCTACTATATTTTTTTTAGATTGTCTTTGCCTAATTTATATGTTGAAATAGGAAGATAAGGAATTAATTGGATGATGTATCAATGAAGGCCAAACTTCATAAAAAGACGCGCAAAAAATATTAGTTTGTTATATTGGAACCTATTCATGCTTATTCCCAATGTAAAATTTTTATTACAATGTTTATTGAAGTAAAAAATAACATGGAATCATTATAAACACCTAAAAATAAATTATTAATTGTCTGCTTAATCTGCTTAATATTTGGATATTCTATATATCTGCTAAACACATCCTAATCTCTGATAAATGTTGCAACACTATCTCGAATGCCTAGCCACCATAGTTTTTTTTTTCAATATTGCAAACTGGCTAAAATTATTTATCTTCTCACAAAATGTTTTTTTTTAATACGTTAAACATTATTCTTTCAGATAAGTATCGCATCTCAATCGACAGTGAACTAAAAACAGTTTCGGGTAAAGATGGCAAAAATTACTTATCGGTGAAAAACTTCAAGCAGACGTCCGAGCCACTAGGAAGTCTCAATTTTGATTTCAAAAATCTATTTAACGGACAAAAAAGACTTAGGTAATTAACACTTAGACATTACTCACATACATATTAATGATACATACACACATGATGACGAATTACAGCCGCAACTATTGCTTTGCATTAATTAAATAAGTCGATGTGTGTTACTCGATTATTTCTTGACGTGGGCAAATCCATTTTGATATATCCGTTAACTAGAGTGATGGACGGGTTGTATCGAATTTAACACCACAAATATTGATCCTACCAACTAAAAACTCCAAGAAGTTTCATTTTGAAATTTCAAATTGTAAATCACTTAAAATATCATTAAAATCAACTTTTTAGAATTTAATCAACTGCTGTAAAATAATTTAAACAATGTAATAAAACAATTATCTGCTGCATGGCGGCAGAATAACTGGCATAGGTGTGGTATTACCCTAGGCGGACTCTGAAAAGAGCTCTACCACTACTGAAACCAATCAATCAGTTTATGACAATATAATCAGACCAAATGATCAAGAGTTGACTCGAATATAACCATTGTACCCTACTTTGTACCTCACTATGATTAGACACATCAAAAGAAAATAATATCACAAACAGAACATCAAACTAGAATACAAATAACAAAGAATAAATAGAAGTGGCCTCGTGGCTTAGTGGGTAGTAACTCTGCCTGCGAAGCCGAGGGTCGTGGGTTCGATTCCCACTCAGTGCAAATATTTGTGTGATGAATTCAAATGTTTGCACTGTGTCTGGGTGTTTCTATTTATAATAAGTATGTATTTAAAACTATATAAGTATTATATCAGCTATCTGGCCGCTATAGTACAAGCTATGCTTAGTTTGGGGTCAGATGGTGTTGTGTGTGAATTGTCCACCAATATTTATTTATTTATTTATTTATCTCAAACATTGTAAATTTGCACTAAAGTGTTATTTTTATATTAATGTTTCAGCTGATGCACTGTTGAAGTTCGCCAACGAGAACTGGTACGAAGTAGCAAAAGAAGTGCAGGAGCCAATATTTACTGCACATTGCAAGAAAATTGTTAAAAATTTCAATAAGCTCTTAAAACAAATACCAGTCGAAGACTTAGAGGCATAGAAATAGATTAAAACCAATTTTGTTGCAACCCTCGATCATTTCTCCTTCTCGCATGACTTTTGTACGACATTGCGAAATAAAATGCCGTACATAATCAAATTACCAAATTTACTCTGTAAATCGTGGGAAAATCATGAACTTTTCCGACAAACTTTTTTTTTTATAGATTCAATACTTCTTCTAGTATGTTATTCTGCAACGCCGAACAAAAATGTATTATTACTTTATACCGTTTTATCATCCTACATAGGTCTCCTGATGGTTCATTTGACCCATAAATTTTGTTCACGGGCCTGTAGCCTAAAAGTATCCGCGGATCCACATGTGGACATTAGAGCTGTGGATCAAAGTGGAGGGAGCCCATAACATGAGCTGTATTTGCAGCTCTTTTATGTTATGTGTCATTTGCTCATGCACTCAGCACTACAAATATTTTTGATATAGCTTATTCCAAATGTCCAACATTATTTGATCAAGGTCTGAACGTGGTCACAAGAAGACTTTATATTAAGGTTATAATGCTGCCAAAACGTTGAGGTTACTAAATGATTGTTTAGATCGTGATTAAATCCTGTTTAATATATGCAATATGTGTTACAAACGCTAAAATTTAAAAACAGATGCAGGATATTATATAGCTGGATTTTTTGCCATTTATTTGTCAGTGAAGGTCATAAATCTGGGCGCAAAACATGACTAGCATTACTTACGCAAACTCACTCATACGCACATAAGCGCACATTTGTACTTTGACCAAGCATAACTGAGTGTGAGAGTTTTTTATCTAAATTACCTAAGTAATGATTTTGGATATTTTATTTACCGCTGTAAACGCGCGACTGTTCTTTTTTCTCTGGAAACTTTGAAAATGACAACAACAATTTCAAACAGTACTCGTAGGTATGTATGTAGTAATGTTGCAAGAGAACTTAATTAAGTTCTCTTGCAACATTACTGACAGAGACTTGCAGAGGCAGCGATTTGACTAGTTTGAGTTTGATCAGTTATTACTGTTTTGAGTTCTAAAAATTGTAACCGTAGAATTGAGAAACAGTACCTACATTTTAAATTAAAAACATAAGTGGCCCACAGTATGTTACCACTACTTGGACTCGTGGCCGTCTCTCACAAGATTAAAATCAGGACCATATACAATCAATCATACCATCAAAAGTGTGTCATCCTCCAACCTAAGCTTGGCCAGCTTAGGTTGGACGATTAGGGGAGAGTAGGGTAATGGGAGTCAGCGGGCAATGGGAGTCACCCTCACAAACACGAAACACTACATGAGACCGACGCGTAAACAGCGTCCTCAGGTCCCACTCTGGGCCCCCGCGCAGCCACGAACGGCTCGCGCTAGTCAACCCATGCGCCACTGAGAAACGACCGTGTTTTGTTTTTGTGCTCCGTTGATGTAATTTTACGTTAATGCAAATTAGAAGGTAAGGGCCGAATATCTTGCAGTATGCGACTATGACATTTACCCTTAATTAGTTAGATGTTCGAAATTGTGATGTGCAGTTCAGATTGTATCCGTGTGTTAAAGATTTTTTTATTTTTTATTTTATACTCATTAGCGTAGTTGTGGGAAATGAGAGTCAGGTGACTCCCATTACCCGCAAGTGATTGCATGAAACCAATGTAGTTACCAATATTGGATGATGTAATAAAAATCTCAGAGAAAGCATCTGTTATTAAAACAAGACAGGGCCGAAAGAAAAAACACGCTATTATTTTAACTTTAACGCCACTCAAAGAAAATTTGCTAGAAAATGAAAATAATAACATTTAGATAAAAGGAGTTAAAGGAAAAGAGAATACATGGAAAGGCAAAGGACGAGGAAAAAAGACTAAAGTACAGAAGAAGGGTCCTGAAAAGGCAAAGCGCCCAAGTACTACAAGAACAGAACGAAACTTCTGTATCAGATGTTGGTACTGACGACTTATGCCAGGACGATGAGGGTTATGATGCAGAAGATGCTTGAAACAGATGCCTAGTATGCGACGAATTCGGAAGAAACAATGAGATGTGGTGCAGGTGTATCTCGTGTGGGCTGTGGGCTCACGCGGAGTGCACTGGATGGGAGTCAGCTGAAGGTTACGTTTGCGCTGTATGCTAAATTTTATTTGACTCCGATTGCCCCCAGGGTGATCACCATTACCCCTACGTTGGTGTAATAGGAGTCAAATCTGTTTTTTTTTTTAACTTTTATAATTTCCAAAATTGATTGCTAAAGTGACTGAAATTGATCTCTAATGATTGTTCAATAAGTAAATTATGTTTAAAGACTGTTGCAATAAATACTTTCTTTTTAATAAAAAAAATATTAGAGTTCTCGCTTAAGTGTGTGTCCCTCTTTTACCCTACACACGACCTTAAAACTTGAATTTTTTGATAATGATGATTTGATCACCAAGTTTTCTTTCACCAAAAAACAATGGTGGAGACAAATTTTTAGATTTGCACTTCCCGGCGTTGTTTCCTTTCGATGTTTTCGTTCAATGTTGAAACCAGTGGTGATCAGTGATGACTAACCCATATATCTGCATTTCGAAAAATATACAGGGGTACAGGCAGAATAGGGATGTTAACACTAATCATACATTAATATTTAATGTTAATTTTACGATAGTTTGCATTAATAGAATGTCGAAAATCACATAATTATAATATAATATTACGTAGTAAATTTATTATAAATGATTTTAAATGCCATATTTTAATCTGTTGTCACGTGACTGGAAACAACAATATGAATTATTACGTCACTTGTCGCAAAACAAACTGTCGAAACTGATTAAACTGTTTACTTTTCTGCATTTTATTATAGTTTGCGATCTTAGCGACGACGATCTTGATTGCTTGTATTCAAATTATGATAAGAAAACACATAAACTGGACATACAGTCATGAATCGAGACCAATTTCTTGCGACTAGTGACGTCGTGTTAGTCGTTAGTGTTTGAGCGTCATAATTCAAAATTAGTCTAATATTGTATATTTATTCATTGACAAGAACAAAATTAAAAATGTTGATTGACCCCCGACTACCTTAGATTTTTTATTTGTACAACATTCTACTAGTCAAGCCTTTTCATTTGATACCCATATTAAGGAGGTTATGAAAAAAGAAATGTATTTCGCCATTTTGTGGAAACGGCCATCTTGGCTTTGAAATTTGTTATAGTGCAATGTATTCTACTAGTCAAGCCTTTTCGTTTGATACCCATATTGAGGTAGTAGGGAAATAAATAGTATAATTCGCCATTTCGTGGTAGCGGCCATCTTGGATTAGATTTTTTTATAATCTATAGTATTCTACTAGTCAAGCCCTTTCATTTGATACCCATATTGAGGTAGGTTGTAAAGAAATATTTTGTTCGCCATTTTGTGGAGGCCGCCATCTTGAATCGATATTAACCAAACATAGCTAAAAACATTTGCACGGATATTAACTTTCAAATTTAAAATACCGTATCAAAATCGGCCCATCCGTTTGAGCTCGACGCTGCCACAGACAGACACACACACAGACAGACAGACAGACAGACACTATGATGACACGTGATGGTGAAATCGATCATTCTTGCCATTTGACCACCATGGCTTCGAAAAATCCAATTTAAGATTAATTTCGTTAGTTTGATTTCAAAATCATCAAACATTTCTGTACCGATTTGAATTTGCTACAAAATCTTACAGATTTTCGCCTCAAGTGAACTTTGAGCCAATGTTTGAAATGCAACGGTAGCTACAGTTGCATTTACACAGCGCACTCGACTGACTCTTGGACACGCAATGTGAGATACAAACTGACAAAAATACAAAAGAACTACTTATTAGAGGATTAAATTTGTTATTTCAAGGTACTCACAATAGACTAAAGGCCCATTTTGAGAGAGAAAACATTAACTCTATTTGAGAAAGGGTGACGAGACGATTTTCTTAGCATTCCATGGATTCACCGTGCGGGTACTGGGTCCATTGTGTGGCAGAGAGAGAAAACCCGAGTAGAACCCGAGACTTGTGACTCGGGCATAGGTTTAAGGGGCCCCTTTCCGACGTACATCAACACTCACCTTCACTACTCGTTTTTCTCTCCCTGCCCAGCCAAATCTGATATGAGCCTACTAGTGCAGCTTTAGATACTTTTTCTAGTATAGAACTTACTGCACTTCTGGATAAGCCAAGGTCTTTCAGCAGGTTATAGAGAGATTTTGCTGGTATACCTCTCGCCCCACTTCTACAGCGTATAAACTAACTACATAGCCGTTTTTTGTTAATTCGTCTAGGAGGTCGTAATACTTATTTTGTTTCATCGCGTGGTCTTTAGGTATATTAGTTTCCCTCGGTACGGTAAGTTCTACAAGGACTATGCGTTTCGTAACTCTAGAAAAAAGGAAAATGTCCGGTTTGGATGACGAAACACCCACATCCTCTGGGATCCTGTAGTGCCTTTCATACGTGTCCATTAAAATAGTCCAATCAGGTGCTGTACCCAGGATTGAGTAAGGCTTGTGCCTGGAGTTTGAAGTTGAGCCTTCTTTTACAAAGTTAATTTGTCTTTTGTTTGTCGTCAATCCCTTTTGGGCTCTAGCTACTGAAAGGCTCATGGCTTCACGTATGATTTCAAGTACTCTGTCATGGCGCCGTGAGTAATGACCCCCATTAAGGAGCACCTTGCATCCCACCAATATGTGCCTTGCTGTACATATCGCCTCTCCATAAGTATAGCAACATTTTTCAGAGGCTTTTCCCCACCTTACCAAGTTACTCTGGTCAGGGAGGGTCATTTGGAATGCATTTAGATAAAATTTTAATGAGGCAGGAGACCAGTCATAGATCAAGGTGTTTTAGACTTACTTTAGAGCTAATGGGATACAGAACTCACCTATGGTTAACCACTCACTTTGCATTTCTAAATTCATAGCGTGCACTTTGAATCCGTCATTTTCGTCTTGTTGTAGAAAGGTTTTTACCATGTCTCTTCCCATTTCTTTCTCGCACCCAACCCAGCAGTAGTTACTTGTGCGCCTGCCATAAATTGTTTATGAAATTGAAGTCTAGATTCCAGGTCTGAAGCAGTTTTGTCTTTTGGGAGAGATGTAATTAATTCGTCTTGCGACTTTCCCAAAACATGCGTTTTTGTAACTCTTGGGTGTTTGTAAAGTTCAGACGGTTTCTTTAGTTTCAGCCCAAAACTATTGTGATCCCAAAAAAGAGTAGAGGGATCAGCCGGATGTGCCAATACGAACCATGACTTCAATATCTTTATGACATTGGCATCTAGTTTTGCTAGGAGAGTTTTACCGATGTCATATACTAGGAAAGGCCAAGTGAGACGTGATGTGAGGTAGTTGTCATATATCCATGATTTTTTGATATTGCTGATAGGTTGCTGGTCTACCTTATTGATGTTATTCAATAAAATTTTCAACAACCACCTCTAATGATGGTGTACGTCCTTTGTGATCTATCTTTCTACCAAGAAATTTGAAAGGCACTGCCTCTGCAATTGTGGCAACTCCTTGGCCACTTATGGGGAGTCCCAAACAAAATCAATGACATTTAGTTGGTTTTGTCCTCATTCCCTAGAATGTAACTATGAACGAAACTGAAAGAAACTATAATAAAAAGATGTGCATGCTGTCATGAGTCATCAAGTAGGAACGAAGTTCCTTCGGATAATATAGGAGCAATACTGTACCATTGCACCAGTAGGTGGCTGTCTGTACATAGTTGGGGTAAAGACGTTATATTAAAGTTACGATGTCCATGAACAAGAGAGAGCGAATATCAAGCACCACGTACCTGGGACTGCCCGTCTCTTCGATGATGTTTCCTCGAATCGTTATGCTGCGCTCACTCCTGGATCGTATATTCCATATATACACGAGTACGGTCCTGTTGTTGGTTCTCTTGATGTAGCTGACACAAATTATATCACGGATGACAAGGCGTTGAGCACTTTATGAGGATAGATTATGAGTACTTCCACCGAGTTGAACTCCCAAAAGACGAGTGCGCGATGCTTGACAGCTGTTTAGAGCTGTTTCTTAGAACTACCCTCATGTTCGGCCATCGCAAAATCAATACAACGCCAGTGAGAACGATACATACCGCCCACCAAAATGCCTATGGTATTTTCCGATCAATATAGATAAATTAGGGACAGTATTAATGAATTCGGTAATAGAGTAAAGTTGAATTCGATTTGATTTATTCACAAAAAAAAGAAAAAATAAATATTGATAAATGATAACGGTAACAAAATAGTAACATTAAAATTGCGACTAAATAATATTAACTAATTTAACAATCTAGCGATACAATAGTTTACGATAATTGAGATACGATTTAAATTTGTCCTCTATTGGAGAGGACACAACTTAACCAACGGTCGCTTGATTGTTTGACGGTTAGCGAGTTTAACTACTGCGCTTTGAGCGATCCCATCAAGGCCATATGACAGTTCCACCACTCTGGCAAGATTCCAGTATAAAAGAGCACGGTAATCATCCTTAATTATCACCATCGAACCGATTTGTAAAGGTTTAGAATTGGTAGTCCATTTGGCGCGTTGTGTTAAAGAATTTAGATATTTATGTTTCCATCTGGACCAGAAATTCTTTTGCAATGATTGAATCAGCTGCCACCGATTAAGACGTTGCAGATTTACGTTAGATAAGTCGGCATCGGGAACAGCTATCAGAGGTTCTAAAATGAGGAAGTGACTAGGTGTTAGAACGGACAGATCGTTAGGTTTGGAACTAATCGAGGAAAGAGGTGTTGAGTTTAAGATGGCTACGGTTTGAGTGAATGTAGTCAATTCTTGAAAAGTGAATACTTGGTCTTCAATGACGCGTAAATCACTCATAAACGACTGTAATGGTTGAGGATTTGTTCGAAAACATTTGATGTGTTTGGAGAATTGACGATGGATTGTACGTTTTGCTCCAATTATCCAACATTGTTGGAAGAGTAAGAATTGTGTTGTGTTGATGTCAGGATGTAGATAATGTTGATGAATGAATCTGATTACTGTACATATAAGTAAAGTAAAGTAAGACGGTAAAAAGGGAGAATGGTTTTGTTCATATCCTAGACCCGATCGAGAGATCCTGCCGCCCACCCTGACGATTCTCTGACTGTCGGGGAATGGATTGAGTTTCCAAAATGGCTTAGATGACGGTTTGTGAGCTTTTAAGTTGTTAATTTCCGCTGAGAAGGTAGTAGTTAGCACGTGTTTGACGATTCGTATCAAGACTTGATGACACTCAACGTTAGTTAAAAACTTGGTATGATTAGTTTGCGGTGTGTTACGGATGCTAGTGACCAACTTTACAAGATCTGAACTATAAGAAGAACGGTTTATCGAGGAATCAAAGGGAGTGACTTCGGATGGTTCAGCATTTGCCACTAGGTCTGGTTTACGGTTTTCACCTTTTACGAGCAATTTGGTTTCGTGTGATTTTATAGCACGTGAATCGGATGGCGAGAAAGCATGCTCTTTTGATAACCATTGTGGCCCCGCCCACCATGGTGAGTTGTTGACAAGTGTAATGGGCGTTTGACCACGAGAACATACGTCAGCAGTATTGTTAGTAGAAACGCAGTAGGGCCACCGTTCGATGGGGGTAATATTTTCTGGTAAAGTGTGCAAAAGACTACTTGTAGACAAGCTAGTTTTGCCTAGTAGAAGCCAGCCGAAAAGTGAGTTAAACGCGGTAGGTTGATTGATACCTCCTTTAACATGTTCGCCCAACACGGAATCTGCAAAGACATCAGCGGCTAACAATAAATGAATCGGACCAGGAATGTCGAATCCTGGATCGCCCAATGGTAACGAAGTTATGTATGACCAATCCGTGGTATTTAATCGAGAGATAGGTTGATCACCACATATCCTCGAGATGACATGCATATCAAGGGTGAACAAGATTTGATTATTAGCTCCAATGCCACAAGTGACGTCACCAATAATTGGAGTCACTGCTTCGCCCAATCCGCTAACATTAGTGTTCGCATTTTTAACGTTTAAGTTTAGTTTTTTAGCAGCATATTCAGTTATAAAATTGCCTTGACTTCCGGTGTCGAATAATGCGCGAAACGATTGCATATTACCTGAAGCATCCTTAATCTGCACGATAGCGGTAGCCAGTAACACACCTACATCAGCTTGAGATTTCGAGTGTAAAGCCGACTCTGTGCAATTTGCGTGGTTTGGAGGCTTACAGAGTAACGTGTGATGCCTTCGTTTACAAGTTCGGCACGAAAATATTGATTTGCAGTCCCTTAATTGGTGAGATGATTTTAAACAATTAAAGCACCAGTTACGTTCAATTGCAACAGCCATGCGTTCGTCGACTGATTTGGCAAGAAATTCTTGACACGATAACAATGAATGGGGTTCGTCACAAAATGAGCAATTATTTGTTGGTGGCGTTTTATCAGTTATGTTTTGCTGTGGATTGGCCGCTAAGAGTGAATGTGACCAGGTACCACGTTGGTGTTTCTGGAGCGCGACGGCGGGCTTGTATGCGGCGGCGGCCAGAGGGGCAGGCTTGCTCATCGTGGCTGCCTCGGAAAAATGAGTGTCACGCAACCCAGCCTTGCATTTGCTCCGAAGAAAACATTTTAATTGTTCATATGAGGGAAGTTCGGTACCTGCATGTTTTTCCTCAAAATCGCAACGTAATTCCTTGTCTAGTTTCGATAGAATATGATAAACTAAAACGAAATCCCATTTCGAAGTCGGTAAGTTTAAAGTTTTCAGAATGCTTAGGTTTTCTTCGAAAAGGTCCAATGATTTTTGAAACTCTCGCGGATTATTGATTTTGAAGTCAATGCTCAGTATGTCTCGCCAACACGTGAAAGCTAATGATCGCGTACTTTGATAACGCGCGACAAGGGAATCGTACGCATCTCGATAATGTTCGTGTGTCATAGGATACGCCTTTACAACTAACAATGGCTCGTCACTAAGCGAGGAGATCAGGTAATGAAATTTCTCAGTATCCGTAAGCATTTCTGAATTGTGAATTAAAGCGTTAAAAAGATCGAAGTATTTAGGCCATTCCTTGACGTTACCCGAAAACTTGGGTAAATTAATTTTAGGTAGCTTTATATTCGATGCCGACGATGAGAGTCGTTCGTTTCCAGATTGATGTGAATCTGTCACAAAAAATCTGCGATGAATTGATAATACGCGGTAATAATTATCATCAAACTGTTGCTGAAGTTTATCATCTTCGTTATCTTCTGTTTCAGAAGAGTCCGTTTCGTTACATACAAGTTGAAGAATTGTAAAGTGTGCGCTTTCAAAGTTCGACACTATTTGATTTAGTTCCTGATGATAAGATAAAAACAAATCCCGTTGCAGAGGCTCATTCACGTATAAGTTACCTATTTCTAAAGCCTTGGACATTCGCTTAAAAGCGATAGTTCGCTTCCGACGCAAAACTGGCAAATCCTTAACGGTATACATTCCATCCTTAGATTTAGATTTCGTCAGTGTACCTCGTCGAGTGCACGAACCCTTAGCTAGGAGTGACAGTGACACGTGATATTTCTCAAACAACTTGTTAAATTAAAAAAAAAAATAAGAATGTAAATAGAATTAATCAAACTCAACTCTGCAAAGAACTGATAACGATGCGTAAATTCCGAGAACCTAGAATAAGTTCGTAATTTGTTTCAACCGTATACCCTTATGAATACGACTTATAATGCCCACACGTGACTTGGTGCTTACGGCCTTTGGTTACAGAAAAATGGTCTATTGTAAAGTTGCGGACGAGCACACGAAATAGGTGCAAAATACGAATGGACGAAGAATTATATTATTTTATTGAATAGTTGCTGAATACAAATGAAATAGGTAAATAATATTTTTATAGTAGTCAATTTGACAAGAAAAGGTTAATTGTGGTAAAATACCTTCAACAAAAGTAACGATTACGAGCTTTGATTCTGTGACGAAGTTTAATGCGGGTGTGTCATAAAGTAAAAATATACAACTAAATAGCAGATACTAGTACCTATACTACAATTTTAATGTATAAGTTGGTGGATACGAGAATAATAAAAAATAGGTGGAATAATGAATAATAATTGTAAATCGATACCTAATTTTATGACGTGTGCATCGATTTAGTTAGTGATTGCACGATAATAACCAGGAGGTTTTGTTAGGTACCTTCAGGTTCGTTAGTCTAATGTATTACGTTAATTTTTGTTGTTTATATGCCATGAGCCTTTCAGTAGCTAGAGCCCAAAAGGGATTGACGACAAACAACAGACAAATTAACTTTGTAAAAGAAGGCTCAACTTCAAACTCCAGGAACAAGCCTTACTCAATCCTGGGTACAGCACCTGATTGGACTATTTTAATGGACACGTATGAAAAGCACTACAAAATCCCAGAGGATGTGGGTGTTTCGTCATCCAGACCGGACATTTTCCTTTTTTCTAGAGCTACGAAACGCATAGTCCTTGTAGAACTTACCGTACCGTGGGAAACTAATATACCTAAAGACCACGCGATGAAACAAAATAAGTATTACGACCTCCTAAACGAATTAACAAAAAACGGCTATGTAGTTAGTTTATACGCTGTAGAAGTGGGAGCGAGAGGTATACCAGCAAAATCTCTCTATAACCTACTGAAAGACCTTGGCTTATCCAGAAGTGCAGTAAGTTCTATACTAGAACGTGTATCTAAAGCTGCACTAGTAGGCTCATATCAGATTTGGCTGGGCAGGAGAGAAAAACGAGTGGTGAAGGTGAGTGTTGATGTACGTCAGAAAGGGCCCTTAAACCTACGCCCGAGTCACAAGTCTCGGGAACTACTCGAGTTTTTCTCTCTCTGCCACACGATGGACCCGGCACCCGCACGGTGAATCCATGGAATGCTAAGAAAATCGTCTCTAGTTTAAAAGATATAAATATAATATATATTTTAGAGTGACAAAACGAGTAGGATATGTGTTTGATGATAAGCAATATAATACCTTCCTATAACAGCACAGTGACACGCAGCTATTGGAACATGAAGAGTCCAAATCACTACCAAGCACCGCACTGCGCTCGTCACTCGGAGATATAAGGTGTTGTATCTCTTAGCCCAGTAATGTATCTGGAAACTTTGCCCTTCAAACCGGAACACAGTAACGTTTGCACACTACTGCTTGGCGGCAGAATAACTGGCAAAGGTGTGGTACTTCCCCAGGCGGACTCTGCAAAGAGCCCTACCACTACAAGATAGTCAATGTAATCAATTAACCGATAGAAGACCGAAATGAATTATTGTAAGGCAATAAGTTGACTTTAGGTATTTTGTGCACCGATTGTGAATAGTGTTTGCACAAAACAAGTTAAAGTGATTTAAATTTTACAACAATTAGAAGAGGTAGGTAGATAGGTATATACGTTAACGGTTTAACGTAGTGACGGTGGCGTATTTAAGCAAGTGATAAAATACCTACCTGGATAAAAGAATATTATTGTGAGCCGATACGATTTTATTTTATTTTATGCACCGATATTAGGTAGTGTTTGCACAAAATACAATTTGATTAATTGATCTCACTATAATGCACGAATGTTGGTAGGTAATTACGGGTTATAAAAAGGAAGGAATTTGAATTATTACAAGCCGATATAATTAGGCACCGATAGGTTTAATGTTTGCCTAATTAGATCTTGTAATAATTCCGGGTAGGGTAATGAGATGATGGGAACAGTTCGGTGGTGATTACGAAGAAATTTGTTTGAATACGAAGGAAAAGTAGGTAGATACGATAGATTGCCAAAAGTGGTGATGCAATTACTCCAAACGCAGTATAATAAAAGTATGTCAATTTACTTGTTAAGTACGTTTTAATATAATAATATGATCAGAAATACCAAGCGCACGATAATTTGGGTGATTTTAGGTAGAAACTTCCCGGGTTTCGGCACCATTTAAATATGTACCATTGCACCAGTAGGTGGCTGTCTGTACATAGTTGGGGTAAAGACGTTATATTAAAGTTACGATGTCCATGAACAAGAGAGAGCGAATATCAAGCACCACGTACCTGGGACTGCCCGTCTCTTCGATGATGTTTCCTCGAATCGTTATGCTGCGCTCACTCCTGGATCGTATATTCCATATATACACGAGTACGGTCCTGTTGTTGGTTCTCTTGATGTAGCTGACACAAATTATATCACGGATGACAAGGCGTTGAGCACTTTATGAGGATAGATTATGAGTACTTCCACCGAGTTGAACTCCCAAAAGACGAGTGCGCGATGCTTGACAGCTGTTTAGAGCTGTTTCTTAGAACTACCCTCATGTTCGGCCATCGCAAAATCAATACAACGCCAGTGAGAACGATACATATACAATTTGCAAAAAAATCTTTATTGTACTATTTATGGTACGATCATCTGATATATAAAGGGGGTAAATATAAAACATAAATAAAAAAAAACATTATAATATATAAACATTAATATTACGGTTTTAGTCTCACATTTTCTTCAGTGCGGTTGAATTGAATTGAATTGAATTGAATCCTTATCAATCTCCTCTAAGCCTATCGTAAGGAACTAAGTTCATATTATTGGGACACTAACAAAAAAGTGCACACATTAAAAAGAACATACGACCAAATTTAAAAAAATCTTCCATTTTTGAAGTCGGCTAGAAAACTAATATCACACTGCTTAGCAGTAGCTACTTAAAAAAAAGTATACCTACTTTGCCAGACGGACTTTATAAATATATTCGGTATAAATATTCGTTTTCCATTATGGTTTTAAACAAAAATAGATTGTGTATAAGGAATATGTCGGAAGCGTGTAATTTGTGTTTTATAGTTCAATAAAAACATTAGACGCTCAGTGTTAATTTGGCAGTTTTTACTGTGAATTGGAGTTTGGATTCTGCTTATAAAAACTAGTTTTGCTTTGTGACTTGAATTTTATAGTCATTTGTAGATATTATTTTACTCTTGTTAATTCAAATCTGTATGTAATCTGTGTTCCATCTCCATAGTAATTTTGACGTAATACATCAAAGTATGTGGTGTCAAAGGAGATTTTGAGAAAAAATGTAAGTTTTGAAAAATGAAGGAAAAGGTTCAAATTTCTTAAAATTCTTGATGGCCTGGAATACAAAATATTACACAAAAAGAAAAAGTTTCCATGCCAGTTGTATATTTATTTATTTATTTAGGTGTACAAAACAGTACACAGATATTTAATCTCATCATCATCATCATCAGCCACAAGACGTCCACTGCTGAACATAGGCCTCCCCCCTAGATTTCCACAACGAACGGTCCTGCGCAACCTGCAACCAGCGGTTTCCAGCGACCTTTGTGAGGTCATCTGTCCATCTAGTGGGAGGCCGTCCAACACTGCGTCTCCCGGTTCGTGGTCGCCACTCAAGAACCTTTTTTCCCCATCGGTTGTCAGTTCTGCGAGCGATGTGGCCTGCCCATTGCCACTTCAGCTTGCTTACTCTTTGAGCTATGTCGGCCACTTTCGTTCTTTTGCGAATATCCTCATTACGGATTCTGTCGCGCAAAGAGACCGAGCATAGCTCTCCATAGCTCGCTCGCTGTGTGACTTTGAGCTTCGTTATGAGGCCCACAGTTACGGACCACGTCTCAGTTCCATAAGCCATCACTGGCAACACGCACTGGTTAAAGACTTTCGTCTTTAGGCATTGGGGTATTCTGGACTCAAAGATGTGCCGAAGTTTCCCGAACGCTGCCCATCCGAGTTGGATCCTTCGCTGGACCTTTTTGTCGAAGTTGGATCTACCTAATTGGATCTTTTGACCCAGGTAGACGTATTCGTCAACAACTTCGAGTGTGGTATTCCCAACAATAACCGGTACAGGTGAGACATGAACATTTGACATGACCTTCGTCTTGTCCATATTCATCCTCAAACCTACCTGTTGGGATACTCTACTGAGGTCCCTGAGCATAGCACCGAGGTCCTCCATCGACTCTGCCACAATGACTATGTCGTCGGCAAACCAAAGGTGAGTGATGCATTCGCCGTTGATATTGGTGCCATATCCGTTCCAGTCCAGTAGCTTGAAAACATCTTCCAGCGCGGCAGTGAACAGTTTCGGAGATATAACATCTCCCTGTCTCACGCCTTTCTGTAGCTGGATATGTTTTGTGCACTGGTCCTGTAATCGGACAGACATTGTGGCTTTGCTGTAAATACACTTCAACACTTCGATATAGCGATAGTCGATGCGGCATCGCTGGAGAGACTGAAGCACTGCCCAGGTCTCGATGGAATCGAAGGCTTTCTCATAGTCCACATACGCTATACATAGTGGCCGATTATACTCCTCGGTTTTCTGTATAATCTGCCGAAGTGCATGAATGTGGTCTATGGTACTATAGCCTTTTCGGAAACCGGCTTGTTCGGGTGGCTGGAAGTCGTCAAACCTGCGTGCGAGACGATTCGTGATTACCCTCGAAAACAACTTATAAACGTGGCTCAGAAGTGAGATGGGTCTGTAGTTCTTCAACAAGGTGTTGTCACCTTTTTGAAGAAGAGCACCACCACACTTCTGCTCCACGCTTCTGGCGTACTACCGTCAAGTATGACGGAATCGAACAGCTTCTGGAGGACTTTAAGTACCGGTTTTCCACCCGCTCAGAAGCTCAGTCGTAATTCCGTCGTCGCCAGGTGCTTTGTTGTTTTTAAGTTGTTTGAGGGCCATCCTAATCTCATACAGGCTGACTTCTGGGATATCTTCGGTAAAGTGTCGGGTCAGCTTGGCTCTGGGGTCTTTGCCATGCTAACGACAGGTTGTGCTTGCGTAGAGGTGTATAACTGTTCATAGAACCTCTCAATCTCCTCCAAAATCTCAGGCTTCGACGAGACAACGTTACCACTATCGGTCTTCAGTTTGGTCAGCTGACTTTGCCCAAGAGACAGATTTCTTGCGAACACTTTTGAGCCTTTGTTCTGCTTGATCGCTTCTTCAATACTCGAAGTATTGAAGCAGCGTATGTCGCGTCGCACACAAGTAGAGATCTGTCTATTGAGCCGTCTGTATACCGTCATGTCGACCGAAGACTGTAACCGCATATCTCGTCTGACCGCCATAAGATCTAGAGTTTGATCGGAGAGCTTTTGGGTTCTGTTTTGGCGTCGGCTCTTATAAAATTTTCTGCCAACAGCATGGACAGTTTCCACTAGCCTGTCGTTTATTTCGTCCGCCGTTACGCACTCATCTAAGGATTCGAAGCGATTTTGAAGTTCGAGTTGAAAGTTATCGGGATCTTCAATCTGAGCATAATTTGGTCGGAGCGTGGACTTCATTAGACGTGATCTTTCGAGCTTAATGTTTAGATTCAGCGTGCCTCTTACAATACGGTGATCGCTGCCGGTCTTAACCCTGCTGATCACAGAGACGTCGCTGAATATTTGCCGTTTAGTCGTCATAATGAAGTCGATCTCATTTTTTGTGGAACCGTCAGGGCTAATCCAGGTCCACTTTCTTTGTGGCTGTTTCTTGAAAAGGAGTTCATCATAAAGAGGCTCTCCTTTCCAAGAAATCCGCTAGACGTTGCCCTCTTGGGTTCCGCTGCCCATATCCGAAATTCCCCACTCTCAACTCATCACCGCTACGTTTGCCCAGTTTCGCGTTGAAGTCTCCCATCACAACTGTGAAATGTGTTGGCGAGACATGTATGGCTTTGGAGATGTCCTCTCACATGGCCTCAACCTCTTCGTCGGGATGTGTCGAGGTCGGTGCGTATACTTGTATGACCTTCAATGAATACCGGTCGCTAATTTTAAGTACAAGGTATACCACCCTGTTCGACACACTCGATCATTATCACGTTGTTGACGAGAGACTTGCGGACGATAAACCCGACACCCCTTGGGATTGTTGATCTCCCCCGGTAGTAGAACAAGTTGCCGGATTCGAGGGTTATCCTGTCCTCGCCCTGTCTACGGACTTCGGATAACCCCATGATATCCCATCGCAACTTGTCCACTTCTTCTTCCAGCTCCACAATCTTTTCGTCAGCCCTCAGCGTCCGTGCGTTATATGTTGCCAGGTCGAGTCGTTGGGTTTGGTGGCGGGGCGTCTGCCGGAGATTCTTCGCACCCCATGCTTCGCCGGAACCAAGGCTGCCACCAGCGCCTGGAATAGCGGAGCCGCCGGGGACTAGGGGCCGTTTTCTGGTTGTGATTTTCATAGGGGGGGTGTTTGCCATAGTCACCACGCTTGGCAAGCGGGTTGGTGACCGCGGAGCCAGTCCTTTGCACCGATGACGCCGCTGCCCGTCATCGGCCTGGTCCACTTAGGACTGGCTTTTAAATGGATATACCGCCATTGGTTCGGTCGTCAGAGCCTCGTTAGTTGGCAGCAGGGTGTACCACGCGCAGGAGAGGTTGACATTTGGGGAAGCTAGATGTTAAGCGCTTCCCCCTTACACCCCTATTATATTTATAATTTAATATAATATATAATATTGATATTTAATCTTAGATATTTTAATCGCAAATATATTTTTATATATTTGCGATTAAAATATCTTTAAATTATAAATATATTAAAATCGTATGCTTGTGATATTCTTGGCTAAACTATCTTCTACTGCCTTTTTAGTTGCATTGTTTTTTTTATACCGAAAATAAATCGACAAATAGGTACCTGTGGGCATTTCTCACACACCACTATCTAGCCCCAAACTAAACAATGTACTATGTGAGCAAGGTGATTTAATACTTATAGCATAATATAAAAAAACTTGAGAGGTGTCAAGGGACACCCGGATGGAACGAAGTTCCTTTCGATTAATTAATGAAGGAATTATTATTATTTTTTATTATTTATTATTTACAAAAAACCTGTATACGCTCAACAAAAATAATTGTCGCGACACCACACTGTTCAATGCGATATAGAAATGAAAATATCTGGCTTGTTTTCTATAAGAGAAAGAGAGATAGACAGAGAAACATGCGACGCCGCACAGCTTACAATAGCAAAAAGTGTCGTGACAACTTTTCGTAAGATTTTTTTCCGTCTAGCCCCCTTTCACAACGCGCGATAAGGAACTTCGTTCCAACAAATACTTATTTATGGTTCATAAAACACCCAGATACATAAACCATGCATAGGCTACCACTTGACTGGACTGTGAGCCACGGTGTAAAAAATAATTGTTAATTATTTAAGTATAATTGTATGTTGTCTTACAGGGCGATATGGTCGCTCAACGACAAAGCCCATTAATTTTTTTTTTTAAATCTGTAGGTTCAGCTACAGTACTCAGGCAATACATTCCATATATATATAAAAGCGAAAGATCACTCATCAAGGAATCTCAGAAACTACAAATGCTAGGAATCTGAAATTTTGCATGGAGGTCTCTTTTAGCACGTAAGCACTCGCTAAGACGGGGTTATGCGAAATTCATCCCCTAAGGGGGTGAAACAGGGGGTGAACGGTTGTATGAAAATTGGTCCTATTTAAAGCATGAAATTTTGTCTTCACGTTTTCGGTTAAGGCCAGGTATTTCTGTCAAAGTAGGCATTTAACGCTGTCTTGTTCTCGCGACCGTCACCGACCGCGAAATCGGTGCCAGAGTGCAGAAATAACATTTAAATATTGGACTTTGTAATTTAAACTCATTTTTTGTTCAAGATTTGTTTATGTTTGTTTGTTTATGATAAGAGTTTTGTTGCTATATAAACGAAGAAATATTAAATGTATCTATACTCGCAGGTATACAAAACTCTACCTTTTCTTTTTTGGTCACACTATAAGTTGAGAACGGCTTTTCCAATTTCATGCATCTTTTTAAAATGTTTCCTAATAATTCACAGGTTAGTCAAAAATTTTAAAAAATGTGCTGAAACGTAATGAATGGCCAGCAAAAATAGAAGGTTTTTTGGTCAACTTTGCACTAAATTTCTAAACTTTTTCTATGAGGTAAAGATCACTTACTGAGCATAAAATTACAAAATGCTCACAGATCCAGGTAGAGCTTCAAACGCCAATTGAAAAAAAAAACTGTTTTAGCCGATATTTTGGAAACTATATAATTATTTAGACAATAATTGTAGAAGATAAAATTTTGCATCTTTTGTTGCTAATAAACCTTTTTTGTAAAACTTACCGTTTACGATTTATAACCCATTTAATGATACGGTTGCGATGATGCCGATAATAGTGGATGAAAATGATGTGGTCTACGATGGAACTTGCTTCTCGAATAGAACACAGTGTACCTCGTAACCCTAAAGTTCGAACCTTCGACAAAAACCCACTCTGGCAATGCGTTTCACTGCTTAGTTGTTCTTATTACAAAAGTGGAGACCAAACTCTTCGTTCAACTCTTCAATCATGATGATGAACGGTGCTGTTTATTCGAGCAACGAGCAATATGATAGAATAACTTTAATTTAAAACCCCGACTACAAAAAAAAAAAAAAACTACACGTAAAAAAATATTACCTACTATCTAAGGACACTTTGGCGAATGAGACTAGTCTTAGAATATCTTAGTTACCAAAATCCATCCAGCCGTTTGGAAGATATGTGGAAATAAAAGTTTTACAAACATAAAGATACGCGCGAAAAAACAACCCTTCTTCCATTCCGGTAAAAGAGACATGTTTATGCTACTGGGAACAGAATTCACATCTTATTTTTTTACATTGTTATCAATAAATTGGACACAATAAATCGTAATCGGTAAGTTCGAAAAAAAGTTTACTGGCAACAAAAATGGGAAAATGTATTTTCTACAATAATAATAGGCTTTATAACATTTTCAGAATATCGGCCAAAAACGTTTTTCGAGCTGGCGCTTGAAGCTCCACCTGGATATGTTATTATTTTGTAATTTTATGCTCAGGAAATGATTCTAAACCTTATATAAAAAATACGAATCGGAAATTTAGTACAGAGTTAAATTCTACGAGTAATTTTACTGCCTAAAAGGCTTCTTATCAAATTTGGTCGAGTGTCTAAATTTCATTTTAAATAAGTTTTAAATGAACGAAGTTGGGTTTTTAGGGATTCGTACACAAATTTTAAAATATACGTTATGTCTGTCCATCCGCATGTGACAGCCATTTTTCTCCGAAACTATAAGAAGTATACTGTTAAAACTTGGTAAGTACATGTATTCTATCAACAATATTAACATTTTCATACAAAAAAAGAAAAAACAATAAATTTTGGTGGTGTCACAAACTTGGAAAAGAAATAAAAAAAATCTATCAAAACCATACGTGTATCTGTGGATAGGTGTTAAAAAATTGTATTGAAGTTTCTAACATTTTTTTTCTAAAATGAATAGTTTGCGCAAGAGTCTCTTCCAAAGTGGTAAAATCTGTATGTGAGGACTTTTCTTCCAAGTACAAGTACCTTACTATCAAATAATTTACCTAAATGGCATATAAATGCAAGTAAGGTATCATTTATGATATCTAACTTGCATTTATATTAGGGGAACCCCCCTCGAATTCCCCTGCGTAAACGCAGGGGATTTCTCCCCTCTCATTTTTTCCTTACCCCGATCTCTGATTTGACGGACGAATATTTCACCGATACTTATCTATTTTCCATTGCATCCGCATTGAATTTTTACTGATGTTTTATCGACGTCAGTTTTTTGAGACTCCCCTATTGGTCTACAACATAAAGTAAACAGCGTACTAATTAGTATCAGCGTCTATTTGCAATTCCAATGAAAACGGTATCAAAAATCAAGATCATAGCGTGCTTCACTAGCAATACCTACTGATATTGTTATACTGTGGCACTATGATCGTAATATTTAAAATTTATTGGTTGTCAAAATTGCAAAATCAAGCACAGGCCCGTCGTCCGTGAGCGCCGAAACGCGACTGATCAGGCCTGCCGAACGGCGCGCTATATATATGGTAGATATTAAAACATAGTGAATAACTGATACTTTTTATCAAGTCAAACTCTGCGAATGCATCTATAACTTTATAGTGGCTTTCGTTGAGTACAAAAATTTTGTAAAAAATCCATTAGTTTAGTCATAAACTTGAAAAAACCTTTTGAAAAGGGGTAACTTTGGGATTTTTTTCTATCAAGTAAAACTCATTAAATCGTGTTATTAACTGCAAATTGCACTTGATTAGATCCTTAACTAATACATATATTTTTTTCAGAGTTTAATACACTATTTTAAAGGTCTTAAAGTTGTTTTAAAAAATTAAAATTACGGCCCACGCGCCCTTAATGAGAAATAAAATTGTGTATCATGATATTTGGAAATCCACCCTCCCTGAGGGTAAAATAAGGGTTGAAGTTTTATGTGAGGTCCGTCTGTCCGTTCGTAGAAGCTTGAAAAGTTCAATTCATTATCTTAGTCAACAGATTAAAAATATCATGGTTTTCTGTTCAAGTTAGTCTACTGAGGAGCACCTACGTCTCCGAAATGGCTGAACTGATTTTAATGTGACTTTCACAACAGAAATTTTATTAGAGTTAATTCACGTACGTAGGTAGTAGGTACGTTTTTGAAACGGTTGATCCAAATCTATTGCTATCTTAATACAAACAAAATGCGAAGAAACCATTTTATTCACAGACTTATTGTTTCAATAGCACGACGTCGGTATGGCGCTATGCCACAATAATATCTGAAGTCAGCTGCACTCGAAGCGCGGGGTGAGAGGGACAGCACATGGTTAGGTATAGCTACCCAAACGGGCAGTCACGTGATCACGTGAGGGCAGGCGTCGTTGTCGCACGTGTCGAGTGTACTATTTGAAATTCTCTGCTCAATGCTACTTTATTGATTGATGTTCGCTTGTTCGCTTTTTCAGATTATTTTAGTTCTTTGCATTAATATACCAACTCAGGAAGCCACATCGTCAAAGATTGGCAAAGATTTAGGTGTTTTACTATGGACCAAACAGGGAATATTTACGGTACGGAACGCCTTTATCTAGCTGATATGATCATGCTGCATACTTATGGCACTACATGCAAACTTAAAGCAGCTGGAGAAATATTTCCATTTGAATTCCAACAGTTTCAAGATGGAAGACTTATTGCCAAATAGCAGTATAAGTCTATCTATGTATTTTTTCTGATTAGGACGTCGAAGTTGCTTAGTACCTACATCAGGTTTTTTCCACTAAGTAACTGAAAGATACGAAGTCTGTATCTATGCATAGTATTTTACATGCATCAAAGATGTTTTTTAAACTTTTGTGGGTTGTTTACACTTGACCGCCATCTCGCCTATGTTAAGCAACGATGCGGTCTACGATGGAGCGTGTTTACCTTAAAGAAAACTATTCATCCTCCTGATGTAGTTAGTGAAAGTATTATCCGATGATTCAAATTAAGACTGCTGTAATAACATATAACGTTTCACGCGTACGAAGTCGCGGGTAACAGCTAGTAGTTTTAATATTCTTATTACGATTTAAAGTCCATAAAACCCTAAAAAGAATAAATACATTAAAAAATGCTGGAAAACTTTATATATATCCAAAAACTGTTGTTCTATTTATCTGTAAATATATGTATTTACCGCATGTTTAAAAAAATACATTAGTTTATATTTAAGAGTATACTATTAAACAATGTAGTATTTTACAACCTAAATTCAATTTAATTAAAATGAAATTTGGAAGTAATGGCTTAACACATTTTGGTCATAAATAAGTGGCTCTTCTACTTAAATACCCTATAGTATAAATCAGTAATTACAAACACCATAAATAATACAATGACGCGTTTTCCAGACGCAAAAAGACTTGTCAAAGATAGTTCTAAATATTGGCAAGTGTGGCACCACTGTTGGTTTTTGTTTTGTTTTGTTTTAGACAGGCATTTTTGGCTCTTGAAAACGCCCTATTATTTGCAATCAATTAAATATATACAGACAAACATAGCCTTATCCTTTGCGGAAGTCGGCTAGGAACGATAAAAACTACTAAATTTGAGACCGGCAAGTGTCATAAACCCATCCGCGTTTCCACTACTTACCTATTAGACATAGTTTTTACGTACGTAATCTGACTTTTTTAATGTTTATCATGCTTATGTTGCGAGTTTTTTATAATATGTTTTTCGCATAGCTTTATCGTTGTATAAATTTATCAACTTACACATAACAAAATTCTTTGGCACAAAAAATATAGTTGGCTACTTTTTTTGGGTTTTTTTTCTATCACTGATGGAAACTGGACTTGATAATAATAGTATGTCTTTATAGTATAAAATGATGAGGCATGCCAGATATATGCCTGATGGTAAGCAATATACCTGCCCATAACAGCACAGTGACGTGCAGCTATTGGAACATGAAGAGTCCAAATCTTTACCTAGCACAGTAATGCGCTTGTCACCCAGAGATCTCTATCTTCATACCCTGTAATTTCCCTTCAAACTGGAACACAGTGATGTTGTCACTTTTCTTGGCGCTAGAATAAGTGGTAAAATATACATGTTTACGAAAATGTATGTAATCTGTCATTGTATACAATTCCTAGGAAACGTAGGGAATTCCTAAAATCGCCCGGAAATGTCTGAAATAAATTATATTACACACATTTCCTAGAAAATCTATACGTTTTCTAAATGCCAATCGGCAATGTTGTAAAGCATTCAAGTAAGCCCGACTCGGAGCACCCCGACTCCACCTAGTCTTGTCGCTACTTTCCCTAGAGTGTATTAAATCCGTAGTGGAGCGTAGACCGAGTATGAAGAAGCGACACTCAGGCACAGATAAAGAAATAGTCAAAGCTTACAGTTGAGCTTCTGGCGGGAGTCTACCCGGAGTCGAATCTCAGTGATAGACTCTAATTGGACATTCTAATAACGTGTTTTATTACAAAAAACATTATTTATACATTCTCTACTGCAATATTGTTATTATATACAATTTCTAGGAAATGTTAGTATACATACAACCCTGGATAGGATTTATCCCTTTCTCTATCCCTGTCTATCTCCTTTAAATATAAACTTTGCTTAATTTAGGATTAGTTATTGTTGTGTGAAATATCCAACAATAGTGTCCAACAATACCTTTAAAATAATAGTATTAAGCCGTTAGTAGATACCATCACAAAAATAAGTGGTGTGATTACCGAATAAATACAGGATCATAAATAAAAAACCGACTAAGGGGTTCAGTAAAGTTTTGCATGATGATGATGATGATATACATCAAAGACAAAATTAACAATTAATAAGAACAAAATTAAAAATTTCGATTAACCCCCGACTACCTCGGATTTGTTATCTGAACAACAATCCACTAGTCAAGCACTTTCATTTGATACCCATATTATGGGACGGAGCACATACGCGCCATGAAAAATGTAGATGTTAACGGCTCTGCGGTGGCGGAACATGCTCTTAGGTCGGACGCCCAACATTTTATTCGATTCGATAAGGCGGAGGTCCTGGCACGGGAGAAGTTCTTTGTACCCCGTAAGGTCAGGGAGGCCATCGAAATCGGTAAGCGTCCGACCTTTAATAGAGATGGAGGATGGCATGTGCCGCCCGCTTGGAAGCCGTGCCTCCATAGTGCTCGGTATGGTGTTCGCGATATGAGTGAAGACACAGTGAGCTCAGTGTGCTGCAATGTTCCCGACTCGCAGCTTACCAGTGATGAAGAGTTCGAGTGTATACCTGCGCAACCCTCTCGCACCCCCTCACCTACACCCCCGCAACAGCCGTTGAGCTTGCGTGCGCGACGTGCGGCAGCCCGCAGTGCCAAACGGGCAGCCACCGCGCGTGTGCACTCGCCTTGAAAAAGGCCGCCGGACGCGGCCGAAACTCGAGTCGGAATGACCGACCGTATATACGTGAGTGTCCCGTTATCCAATTAAATACATATTATGGGAGTTGTGAAAAAAGAAATGTATTCGCCATTTTGTGGTAGCAGCCATCTTGGATTTGAAATTTGCCATAATGCAAAGTATTCTACTAGTCAAGCAAGCCCTTTCGTTTGATACCCACATTGAGGTAGTAGTGAAAAAAGTAATATAATTCACCATTTTGTGGTGGCGGCCATCTTGGATTTGAAATTTGATGTAATGTATAGTATTTTACTAGTCAAACTCTGTTATTTAATACCCATAATGAGGTAGGTTGTGAAGAAATATTTTGTCCGCCATTTTGTGGAGGCGGCCATCTTGAATCGATATTAACCAAACATAGCTAAGAATGTAAGAACATTCAACATAAGAACCCTTTCATAATCTGGACGATTCTAATAAAATTAAAATAATAAAAAAAAACCGACCGCACAAGTGCAAGTCGGGCTCATCCACCGAGGGTTCCTTCTAATTTTATGTGTATCATATGTTTATCACATCACATCTATTTGTTTTAATACACCCGTGTTAAATAGTAGCCCGTAACCTTTAATAACAAAACTAAAGAACAATGAGAAATACACAACACATGCCTACCCGCTTCACACACTTTGGGAACTATAATTATAACACCGAATGACGAAAATTTACAAAATTAACTTTGCGGTCGTGCTTTTGGCGGGAAAAAAATATTTTTGGTATTTTATTTGAAAAGTTATAGATAGATAGATAGATAGATAACTCTTTATTGTGACACAAAACAGGAAAAAAAATACAGTAATACACAATTATGAACTATACCCATTACTTTGGTTTTAATGACGTCTGCTTGAACCAGTCTTTATTTTCAGACAAACCAAGTTAAAAATAACGTTCATTTATACAGATAAATCGTTAAATAAAAAAAAAAACCAAAAAAAATTGTCGAGAAAATGGTCCCGAAGCATTGAATTTAAAAAAAAAAAACAATTTATGCTATCGAGTCCAGTTTTTTGTTTTTCCGTGTTTGTTATATCGTATACAATTAATTTAAAATATAAAATCAAAATGTCTTCCTTATAGGTAATTTAAGATGTTATA
Organism: Ectropis grisescens; assembly: GCA_017562165.1. NCBI lineage: Eukaryota > Metazoa > Arthropoda > Insecta > Lepidoptera > Geometridae > Ectropis > Ectropis grisescens. Next base: position 17,220,397 of record CM029789.1, on the reverse strand, counting down.
GCTCTAGAACACTTGAGAATTCGAAAAAAATCCGACACAAGTGTCAAAATTGTTAGTTTACATTTTAAACACATTAATTTAAACAAACGATACCGCCAAAAGCGTCTTGAAACGCTCTTGAGAATAATGGGCATAAACAGGTACAAGTTACGCGGCACTTCGTATCATCATCATCATCATCAGCCGCAAGACGTCCACTGCTGAGCATATGCCTCCCCCCTAGATTTCCACAACGAACGGTCCTGCGCAACCTGCAACCAGCGGTTTCCAGCGACCTTTGTGAGGTCATCTGTCCATCTAGTGGAAGGCCGTCCAACACTACGTCTTCCGGTTCGTGGTCGCCACTCGAGAACCTTTCTTCCCCATCGGTAGTCAGTTCTACGAGCGTGGGCCTCATAACGAAGCTCAAAGTTACACAGCGAGCTATGGAGAGAGCTATGCTCGGAGTCTAGCAAGGAGCAAGCTGAAGTGGCAATGGGCAGGCCACATACCTGCCCATTGCCACTTCAGCTTGCTTACTCTTTGAGCTATGCCGACCACTTTCGTTCTTTGGCGAATTTCATTACGGATTCTGTCGCGTAAAGAGACTCCGAGCATAGCTCTCTCCATAGCTCGCTGTGTGACTTTGAGCTTCGTTATGAGGCCCACAGTTAAGGACCACACCTCAGTTCCATAAGCCATCACTGGCAACACTTCATATGCCGAAGCGTAAACAAACGCACTTAGGTTATCTGACAGCTATTTTCCCGCCAAAATTGTAAATGTGAATCGCTGAAAGTGACGAAAGCGGCTACGTAACTTACTACTTATACATATCACTTTTGGAGTATCTATAGACCAATGAGGGTCTAAAGATCATATGATCAATATGACGATCACTACAGTGATCTTCTACTACAAGCATTACCAGCATGCTGGCGGCGTTATCGCGCTGAATGATAACGCTTATACATTGAGCCAAACTAGAATTTTGGTTAAACTACGCATGGAACTACGCAAGCGCTGGAAAAGATTTTTGGAAATAAGATGAGCTCTGTATAAATAACGATAAACTTTTCCGGAGCTTTTCCCGTTAGTCATTTTCAATAACTTATAATCTTAATATATATAAATCTCCTGTCACGATGTTTGTCCGCGATGGACTCCTAAACTACTTAGCTGATTTTAATCAAATTTGGACACCGTGTGTAGATTGATCCAACCTTAAAGATAGGATAGTTTTTTACTTCGATTAATGGGCTTTATGTGACGATATTCGGGCGAAGCCGGAACGGGCCGCTAGCTAATTATATAAAATTGTGGGTATACTAACAGTTAATATCTGAATTAGTTAGTAAATCTAATCAATGTTGTTTTTTTATTTGAATATCAAATTGTATCCAATGGTCCAGAATGTAAGTCGTGACATATTAAGTAGATACTTACACTTTTAAAAAGGTTTTTTTTAATAGTTTGCCATAAATTAAACTAAGAAACTACTTAAGTATCAAAAAAATCATTACAAACAAGTTTAATCTTGATTTATCCGATCCGTAGGCACAGATACATTCAGGTACGTCGAACTTGACTTGGGATTAATAGTAGTTGTTAATTGATTAGTACTTATATTTTAAAACCAACGAAATATTTGCATATCATCGACATTAACCAACCCCGAAAAACTCGAAATAAAAATTTAAGTGGGCTCTTCTATTTTTAAAACAAAGTCAATCGTAATTAGCTTTTTTTATTTCTAACAGCTAATCACATTTTTTAATAATACCATCTCTTCGATTTTTCTGACTGTTACAAGTGAATAAAACCAATTAATTTTCACCTGAAGAATGCCTAAATGAAAAGCGTTGCCTAAGGTTTAGAACTCATGGAGAGGTTTTCAACCGCGGACCCGCAGCTTCTCCAATATGCAGATTTAGATGTAAAATTGAAATGAAAACTCACGACGCGGTTTACGCAGTGCGCGCGGCTGCCATGCTGCTACCTTGCGTCACCCGCCACGTTCGCGGGCAAAAATCTCACCCGCGGCGGCTGTGAAACCGCAAAAATCAGCAGTCTCGTGAGTTTTGAAACAAAACTGTCGCCCGCCGTGGGCCCGCGCTCGCGCTCGGTCACGGCTGGAAACCGCTCCATGAGCTCTTAGCCTAAGGGTTTTTTTCCGGTAGATATCTTGATGTCTTCAAGACGAGGGTCGAGGGTAAATAGGTTTCCTCTAGGTAAACACGCTCAATCGTAGACCGCATCGTCGCTTAACATCAAGCAAGATAGTGGTAAATTGTAATTATATTATGGTGAAAAAGTATTGATATATATACATGACATATACATATGATATGATATATACATGACAACTTTGCATGCATTGGTGATAGGTTAGAAGAAATAGAAAAAATATACTTTTAATCGTAATAGTAAGGAGAAGGCTGTGTCATGGACAAGGCAGGTTGTTGTACGAGAATACTACACGAACCACTGGAAAACGTATTTAGCCACTCGCAAAAAAGTCACATTGCGTAAGTTTTTTATAGGTAATATAATAATAGACTACAGGCCCGTGAACAAAATGTATGGGTCATGTGAACCACCAGGAGACCTATGTAGGATGATAGAAGGGTATAAAATAATAAGATATAGCACTATGCCGTCACTTGTAAGCTGTCCAACTGAGTGCAAGTTGAATAAGAGGTTGCAACACTCGATAATTTCTCCTTGTCGCATGATTTTTGTGCGGCGTTGCGGAATAATGGATTAGAAGAGATATTGAAACTGTAGTGCTAAATCTTATAATTTTATACCCTTCTATCATCTTACATCGGTCTTCTAGTGGTTCATATAACCCATACATTTTGTTTAAGGGCATGTAGTCTTTAAATGAAAATCTCGATACGCAGCAAAATAAACACAAATTGCCGATACTTCAACCTCCACCCCGAGCGATGTTTCACATTCGTCACGGTTGTAATGTGGTCGTCCCTTACGTACATATATGTATTTACTGTCAGCAGCACCCCACAGTTTTACCTTCGTAGTTCCCGTTCCTGTTGTGTTACCAGGATAAAAATTTGCCCATCTGTTCTTCCAGACTCTTATCAAACTGTATTCTAAATTTCAGCTCGATTGGTTCAGGCGTAACAACGTGATTGAACCCGGAACGTCCAAACGTCTAAACTCCCAAACATCCAAACATTGATATTTAGAATATTAGTAGGAAGTAGGATTCAATTATTAGATTTAACGGTTAGCGAATGTTATAGGTAGACATGACAGTTATGGTGCTGGAACACCAAACTACGAGTATGTCCCTCCGATCTTGTTACCCTTCGTTTTCTACTTGACTTTGAAAACTATTAAAAAGACATATGCCCGGTTCACATCCGGTTCGGCACTGGAAAGTAATGAATTCAGTTAGCATTCTAGTCTGCCGTCTTACATTTTTCCAGTAAGCAACCCAGCGCAGGATTCGACAGCTGGACTGGAATAATGTAAACCGGACAATAATTACTGACTTCACAAAAAAAAAAATTTCTCAATTCGACCACATACACATAAATTTTAATTTTTGAGTACTGTCTAATTTCCCCGGCTAATTTCTGTACCTACTTACTTGTAAAACTTATCAACGTCAAAAGAACTCAAACTGGCAACATTGTGGCTAGGTGTGGTTTAGAATGTGAGGTTCATGTCTTTATACGTAGTATACGTAGTATAAGTGTAACCTCAGCATCGATAGAATACCACAAAAAACAACACAAAAAATCTACTAATAAGAATAGGCCAGTTTGTATGTTGGTATAAATAAGGCGGTGCGGATCTTTATTAAAGTATTTTATCTTTGGCCTTTGAGGTTATTTCCGACTTGCGCTTAATAAATATTGTCGTTTCCAAATTAGTTAATCAATAAATAGCACACAATGTGTAAACAGTATTTTTTACTTGTTGTTAGTTATATGGTGATTTGTATTACGAGCGCTGCGCCGCGTAAGTATTGCTTATGTTTTAAATTTACCATCATTATCTAATTAAATTAAAATAAAAATGAATATTGGTAGACATTTCACACACAAATAATTTCTAACTATAGCAATAGTCTTTGTTGCGCACCACGCCATAACTATTTTCTTATCTGTGACCACGCTTCGAACTTTCTTTGTATTTTTTAAATTTGTAAGATTTTGTCCATCTCAAGGTTGCTTAGAAGAAATCGCTTTCAGCGATAAGGCCACCAGTTGTTTCACAGATCTTACTATTTTCCTAAATTGTACGTATTATTTTAATGCTGTAAACAACAAAGAATTTAGATTGAAAGTATACTTTTTTGTTCCCCTAAAATTAAGTGCAGTGCAGAGTTTATCATTCATTATTCGATAACGCTGATTTGCGAAACTTCATTAAAAATATGTTAATTTAATTATTGTTAATGCCAGCAATGCGGTACCGAAATCGATAGTTTTATAGAAATTTATTTTCACTCTCAAAGTAAATACTTTAACGCCACATACAGCTTACGTATTGGCATGTATCTAGCATTAGGTACGTAGAGTTTAGGTACGTATGGCATTAGGTAGACATTTAAATTCATTCGTGTGATATTTTTAAATATCACCTAATAACAAACGGAAATAAATTTCAAAATGACCCGTTGTTCAAGAAACATAACTACTCGGAAACAAAAATAATATGTAAATAACAAGAGTACCTAAAAAACCGGTACAGTAAAAATAAACTAACTTGGTTTGAATAGAAGGAATCTTTTCACAGTCCGCGCGGGGAAGGACCTTTTGCAGTTATTTTACTGCCAAGCAAAAACATTTTCCAATTTAAAGGGCAATATTTACAGAGAAATTACGTGGCCAAAATATCTTTAATCTCCGAATAACGAGCGCAGTTTAGTGCTAGGTTAATGTTAACGAGTGATCTGGACTCTTCATATATAAACAGCTACGTGGAACCTGTTTGTTCGTTCGTGAGATTAGGACGTTAAAACAAACTCTCCAGCTTTATTTTATACATAGGTATATATAGTTACGACACGAGCAAGAGACGTGCCTGACGGTAAGTGGTAAGGTAGCTTGCCAATAACAACACTGTAAGACGATGCTATTGGAACATGAAGAGTCTAAATCACTACCTAACACTACACTGTGGTCATCACCCAGAGATCTAAGATGTTATAGCTCTAAGCCCTGTAATTTCTCTTGAAACATTGTCCTTCAAACCGGAACACAGTAATGTTTGCTCATAACTGTTTGGCTGGACTGGCAAAGTTGTGGTACTTCCCCAGGCGGACTCCGTAAAGAGTCCAACCTCTACAAATATTACCACTTTACAATATTAGTATAGGTTAAATATATTATTTATAAAAAATAAAAGCGGCCAAGTGTGAGTTGGACTTGCCCATGAAGGGTTCATAGTACATAAGTTCTTGTAGTTCGTTGTAATTTGATCGATGTTTTAATAATAGTGTATTATTTATGACGCACAAAAAAAAAATACTTACTGCGAGTAGATTGAGTTCAAACCAATTTTCGGCGGAAGTTTGCATGGCAATGTACATCTTATATTTTTTCAGTTTTATCATGGTCTTATTATAGAAGTTACAAGGGGAGGCACACATTTTACCCCTTGTTCCCCACCGCACTACTAATCTGCACTACTAGACACTTCCAAAGTAGTAAAATGCCTATTTTTCCACTTAAGAAGTTAGGAAGTGTCTCTCGCGTAAATTATTCAGTATAGAAAAAAATATGTTAGAATCCTATACATCATTTTTGAAGACTTATCCATAGACAAAGAACACGTATGGGTTTGCTGGAAAAAAAATAGTTACAGTTTTAAGTATGGCATACCTATGGTATAACTCCAAAATATGTACCTATATTGTTTTTTATATTTTTGTGTAAAAATCTTAATGTGGTTCACAGAATACATCTACTTACCAAAGTTTCAATAGTATATATAGATCTTAAAGTTTCGGAAAAAAAGTCGCTGTGACATACGGACTACGTAAGGGTTCCGTTTTTACGTATTACGGAACCCTAAAAATCAAGCTCATCAACTTCAACTCTGGATTAATGGCTATTATCGACAACCTCATTCTTCATCACTGCTATCATCGTTCTATCGTAGTTTATAAATCTAATATATAAAATTCTCGTGTCACAGTTTTCGTTGCCATACTCCTCCGAAACGGCTTGACCGATTTTGATGAAATTTTTTGTGCTTATCCGGTATCTATGAGAATCGGCCAACGTCTATTTTTCATTCCCCTAAATGTTAGGGGTAGTCCACCCCTAAATTTTTATTGTTATTTTTTAGACAAAATTTTTAATTTCATTTTTTTTATGATACAACATACAAAAATACATACAATCCTCAATTTTCACCCTTCTACGACAAACCCTTATATTTTAATAGCCATTTTAGTAATTTAATCATTTTTCCTCTCCGGTCGAAAACTGATCAATCGTCATTTAATTAGTTATCCCCGCCAGATGTCTACAGATGTCACTTCTGACCCAGTAAACATCACGATAATTTGGGGATCAAAAGTAGCCTATAGCAACTACTGGACCGATTTAAAAAAAATCGTTCACTGTTCTTTCATATGTTCGTAATCCTTGAACGCTGATATATGTACCACGGGCGAAGCCGGGGCGGGCCGCTAGTATCTTCTATAATATCCTGGTTTATAAATATCTTCTATAGATAATTTCCGCTTCGAAACAGGAAGTCGAGGAATTCCTTAGGTGGCTCCTCCTCGTTACTGAGGCGCTAAGTCGACATGATTTACAACAATACGAGATAAATGTTACAATAATTGTATTAACATAGGTAGTATTTTAGTACGTGTGTGACTCTTTGCAGAGTCCACCTGGGCATGAACCACTTTGCGTTTATCCCACAAAGACCACAGAGGTCTTTGTCAGGTTATACTACGAGTATGTACCGGATTTTATTTCAATCGATTCAGTAGTTTAGACGAAAAAGGCGTAACAGACACACAAGCAGACAGACAGAGATACTTTCGCAAATAAGCAGAACCCTGCGGTTTCACCAGCGCAGTTCTCCGTTCTCGTTATTTCCCCGTGATCATAAGTAGCATATGTTTTATTCCAGACCATAATCCAACTTTTTAAATAAATACACAGGTAACTCACGTTTGATATTATAGTCAGTCCAATCCGACTCAAATTTCGATCGCGTCCGGCGATTTTTTTCAAGAAGAGTGCGCGCTCGTTTTCGCAACTCGTTTAGCAAAGATCGCCAGACACGATCGAAACTTGAGTCGGACTGAACTGACTATACCAAACGTGAGTTACCCGTGTATTTATTTAAAACTAGCGAGTCGTCCCGCCTTTGCACGGGTGCAGTGTAAATCAAATTCACTCTGTATTAAAGGTGATTCATTCATTCATTCATAATTTAAGAGCGACGCTCTTGTCGGTGGAGTTACTTCCATGTACTTCTACAATCCGCCTTCTCCTTGACTTCCTGATACGACACTACATTTATCTTCTTCTTCGCTTGGTTAATGTAACTTCTCCTAGGTCTACCTCTCTTCCTCCTCCCTTCTAATTTACCTTCCATTATTGTTCTAATGAAGTTATCATGTCGTATTAGATGGCCCAACATCTTCCCTCTTCTGTTTTCTATTGTTTCCATTAATGTTCTTTTCTCCTCTACCATCTTCAAAACTTCTTCATTGCTCTTCATTTCCTTCCAGCTGATTCTCTCCATTCTCCTTCAACACCACATTTCGAATGCCTCTAATCTTTCCCTATCCCTTTGAGTCATGGTCCACGTGTCGCTGCCATACAATGCAATACTCCAGATTAGAATTAGATTAGAATTCAGATTAGACTAGATTAGAATCCAGATTAATTATAAGGATTAATTCTGAATTGCTTAAAATTACTTCGTATATAAGTATGTGTAATCCTATCTGTGGAATACGTTGCCTTTTTCACGGTTTTTTTTCAGGTGGTTACAATCTTCATGTCTTCAAATCGAGAGTGAATCGGTTTCTTCTAGGTAAACATGTTCCATGGTAAACCGCATCGTCACTTAAGGGCGTGTGGGCCATAATTTTGATTTTTTAAAACAACTTTAAGACCTTTAAATTAGTGTATTAAACTCTGAAAAAAATATATGTAATAGTTAAGGATCTAATCTAGTGCAATTTGCAGTCAGTAACACGATTTAATAAATTTTACTTGATAGAAAAAAATCCCAAAGTTACCCCTTTTCAAAAAGGTTTTTTCTAGTTTATGACTAAACTAATTAATTTTTTTACTAAATTTTTGTACTCAACGAAAGCCACTAAAAAGTTATAGATGCATTCGCAGAGTTTGATTTGATAAAAAGTATCAGTTATTCACTATGTTTTAATATCTACCATATATATAGCGCGCCGTTCGGCAAGCCTGATCAGTCGCGTTTCGGCGCTCACGAACGACGGGCCTGTGCTTGATTTTGCAATTTTGACAACCGATAAATTTTAAATATTACGATCATAGTGCCACAGTATAACAATATCAGTAGGTATTACTAGTGAAGCACGCTATGATCTTGATTTTTGATACCGTTTTCATTGGAATTGCAAATAGACGCTGATACTAATTAGTACGCTGTTTATAGACCAAAAGGGGAGTCTCAAAAAACTGCCGTCGATACCACATCAGTAAAAAATTCAATGCGGATGCAATGGAAAATAGATACGTATCGGCAAAATATTCGTCAGATAAATCAGAGATCGGGATAAGGAAATAATGAGAGGGGAGAAATCCCCTGCGTAAATCCCCTAATTTAAATGATACCTAACTTGCATTTATATGCCATTTAGGTAAATTCTTTGGTAGTAAGGTGCTTAGTACTTGGAAGAAAAGTCCTCACATACAGATTTTACCACTTTGGAAGAGACTTTCGCGCAAACTATTTAGTTTAGAAAAAAAATGTTAGGGACTTCAATACAATTTTGAACACCTTTCCATAGATACACGTATGGTTTTGTTAGAATTTTTAATTTTTTATACTTTGCCAAGTTTGTGACACCACCAAAATTTATTGTTTTTTTTTTTGTATGAAAATGTTAATATTGTTCGTAGAAATTTAGACATTCGACCAAATTTGATAAGAAGCCTTTTAGGCAGTAAAATTACTCGTAGAATTTTACTCTGCACTAAATTTCCGATTCGTATTTTTTTATATAAGGTTTAGAATCATTTCCTGAGCATAAAATCACAAAATAACAACAAATCCAGGTGGAGCTTCAAGCGCCAGCTCAAAAATACGTTTTTGGCTGATATTCTGAAAAGTGTTGAAGCCTATTATTATTATAGAAAATAAAATTTCCCATCTTGTGTTGCCAGTAAACTTTTTTTTTCAAACTTACCGATTACGATTTATTATGTCAAATTTGATGATAACAATGTAAAAATAATAAGATGTGAATTCTGTTCCCAGTAGCATAAACATGTCCCTTTTTACCGGAACGGAAGAAGGGTTATGTTTTTCGCGCGTATCTTTTATGTTTGTAAATCTTTTATTTACACATATCTTCCAAACGGCTGGATGGATTTTGGTAACAAAGATATTCTAAGACTAGTCTGACTCGCCAAAGTGTCCTTAGATAGTAGGTAATATTTTTTTACGTGTAGATTATTTGTAGTCGGGGTTTTTAAATCAAACTGTGTCTGGGTGTTTCTATGTATAATAAGTATGTATTTAAAACTATATAAGTATTATATCAGCTATCTGGCTGCCATCACACAAGCTTTGCTTAGTTTGGGGTCAGATGGTGTTTGTGTGTGAATTGTCCACCAATATTTATTAATTTATTTATTTATTTAAAGTTTTCTATCATATTGCTCGTTGCTCGAATAAACAGCACCGTTCATCATCATGACTGAAGAGTTGAACGAAGAGTTTGGTCTCCACTTTTGTAATAAGAACAACTAAGCTGTGAAACGCATTGCCAGAGTAGGTTTTTGTCGAAGGTTCGAACCTTGGGGTTACGAGGTACACTGTGCTTGTTTCTATTAGAGAAACAAGTTCCATCGTAGACCACATCATTTACATCCACTATTATCGGCATCATCGCAATCGTATCATTAAATGGGTTATAAATCGTAAACGGTAAGTTTTACAAAAAAAAGTTTACTAGCAACAAAAGATGCAAAATTTTGTTTTTCTACAATTATTGTCAAAATATATAGTTGCCAAAATATCGGCTAAAATAGTTTTTTTCAATTGGCGTTTGAAGCTCTACCTGGATCTGTGAGCATTTTGTAATTTTATGCTCAGTAAGTAATCTTTACCTCATAGAAAAAAAAATGGATTAGAAATTTAGTGCAAAGTTGACCAAAAAACCTTCTATTTTTACTGGCCTTTCATTACGTTTCAGCACATTTTTTTAAATTTTTGACGAACTTGTGAATTATTAGGAAACATTTTAAAAAGATGCATGAAATTGGAAAAGCCGTTCTCAACTTATAGTGTGACCAAAAAGAAAAGGTTGAGTTTTGTATATCTACGAGTATAGATAAATTTAATATTTCTTCGTTTCACTTCACAGTTCTCAAAATTGTTATCACTAGTATAAACAGTATATACAAATCTTGAACAAAAAAATGAGTTTAAATTACACAGTCCAATATTTTAATGTTATTTCTGCACTGTGGCACCGATTCCGCGGTCGGTGACGGTCGCGAGAACAAGACAGCGTTAAATGCCTAATTTGACAGAACTACATGGCCTTAACATCAGGCGAGATGGCAAAAAGTGTAAAAATTTAAAAACAAAACAACCATAAGGCATACTGTGTAGTGATAACTCTGTTCAAAGTATCTGTTTTCAACGATATTCAGTTTTTTACATCCTCTTTGACGATATTTGCAGCACACATTCTACCAATTCAATGTCAAACGTCATAAAGTTACATTAAAAAAGTTTGTTTTCCAAAACGCTACGGTTAGATAAGAAATAATTTTGTACGGTGGTTAAGTAACCTTAAATTTTCTAATGTTCCGAGCAATCTTCTTAATTTTTTCTTTCATATGATCCTTGTCTTGACAATAACATATATAAAAAAGAATAAGCGAAATCGGTCCAGCCCTTCACGCGCGATGCGTTGATATGCATATTATATAAGCATAAACCCCGAAACGTCCAGAAATCTAAAAATCCAAACATTCTAACTCACACATTTATAATGTTAGTAGAATCAAAGAGTTTTCAAATATACAAATGCACAAAATCGAGTTAGTTGTTTGTATGTTTTCGCACTCATTATGACCGGTACATTTCATGGCCAACCGGTACCGGCAAGTCTTCCTATGTTATCGTATACGTCAATCATAGCAACTTCGAGTATTATGTTAGCATAATAATTAATACTAGGAGCTCCAAGTGGTCGTAATTCGGCTACAAAGCAATATTATTCCATTCTCAATTTGAAAACAGACTTTAACAATAAACAAAATTGTATTTATGCGTGTGCGTGAAATATGTGATGTGTGCATTTTTTAATTTATTTTTGTTTATTAATGTATTTTATGCTCAATCTGTTAAAAAAATATACAAATTTCTTTTAACAAATTGAGTAGAGTAGATAATATAGTATACTACTATTTCTATTTTGTAAACTTAAAAATATATAACTTATATAACTTAAAAATAAATAGTTTATCCTATTTCTTCAAACGAAATCATCATAATCAGTCTGTATTCGATCACTGCTGGACATAGGCTTCTCCTATACTACGCCGCCGCCACTGCCTTTTGTATATCGTCGCTCCATCTAGTCTTAGGGCGTCCTACACTACGTTTACCTATTCGCGGTCTTCACTCCAGAACCCCTCTACCTCAACGGTTATCGGGTCTGCGACAAATATGACGACCGGCCAATGTCACTTCAGTTTGCTAATACGCAAAACGAAATAGTATTGTACTAATATTTTTTTAAATACTTATTCTTAAGGACTACCATAGGTAACAAATTTGTTATTCTATCGTATATCTGTAGCAATTACTTTTGGTTGAAATAGGACAATAGAATTAAATTTAGATTAAAAAAAATCTTAATACTAATACTACTTAATTTTGCATCAAATTTAAATTCATGTTTTTTCCAGCGTCATTCGTCACAAAGTGCAAAGCTGAAGATTCTAAATGCATCAAGGATTCGTCGAAAGCGGCCATCCCGATATTCGCTTTAGGCGTACCTGAGTTCAAGGTGCCTGTGTTAGATCCTTCTACCTTCAAGCTAATCAACGCAAGTCAAGGAGGCTTGTTGTTTGAGCTAACTGACGTCACAGTTACTGGGCTGCGGAACTGCGAACCCAAAAAAGTCGAGTAAGTTTTTGCCTTCTTTTTTATATTGCCGTCCATAAGCTATAACGTTTTTAACCTAACTTGACTTTTGAATACCATCACACTAAGAAAAAAAACCTCTATTGATCTATTTAACGTACTGGTTAACTTGTAACTTGTTGTACTTTCTAGCAGCTGCAGTTTTGAATTGAGAAATATGGTAAACGTCGTCAACTACCCTACCCTAACTACTACTACGGACACGACTACAACACATAAACATCTTTAACTTCCATTACCAAATTAATGACTCTAAAAATCTGTGACTATAGTTGTTATAATAATTTATTACTGGCCTCGTGGCTTAGTGGGTAGTAACTCTGCATGCGACGCCGAGGGTCGTGGGTTCGATTCCCACCCAGTGCAAATATTTGTGTGATGAATTCAAATGTTTGCACTGTGTCTGGGTGTTTCTATGTGTAATAAGTATGTATTTAGAACTATATAAGTATTATATCAGCTATCTGGCCGCCATATCACAAGCTTTGCTTAGTTTGGGGTCAGATGGTGTTGTGTGTGAATTGTCCACCAATATTTATTTATTATTATTTATTTATTTATTAAGTACTCAAATCTCAAAGGCTATTACCATATTTTTAAGTTTTTCATAAGTTGATTGATTCTCAAATAGTAGCATTTTAACATACTCCCGGTTTTTCGCTTATACTCTAAACTTAGTTTTTGGTTTTGGTAGTTAGAGACATTTTAGCTTGTGGACGACAGTATAGTATAAAGTTATGAGACGAGCAAGACATGTGCTTCATGGTGATCCACATTTCTGTCGTTATTAACAGCACAGTGACACGCAGCTATTGGAAGTAGAAGAGTACAAATGATTACCTAGAAATTTAATTGTGCTCGACACCCAGAGATATGAGATGTTTTATCTCTATCCCTGTAATTTCACTGGAAACATTGCCCGTCATACCCGAACACATTACTGCTTGGAGGTAAAATAACAGGCTAAACATAACTTCATTTTTATAAAATAGTGACGGGACGAACTACCTAAATATACGTCTGATGGTAAGCAAACCTGAGGGTCTTTCGCCTAACTAGAAATGTCTTAGCTTTGATAATGCTTTCTCTCTTTTCTTTCTTTTTGAATGGATAGAGACAGCAATAGCAAAGTGAAAGCCGATTTAGTTAGGCGGTAAAAGGGTTGTTTTCAACAATACATACTGCCATGTTGTTGTTTACACATTTAATATTAAAATCTGAAGAAGCGCATTGGGCTTGCCACCTAGAGATAACATTGTTGATTGGTTCATTTTTATTGTATTGTTCACATCACTTTGTGTAAAAAAAATAAGGCCTAGAAGAAGAACAGGAAATTGTTAAATAATACCTTGGCTTCATTGAATTAGCTCATCCAATACTTTGTTCTAATATATAAAAATCGAGTTTTTAATCAAATTAAAAATTAATATACTTTTATTGAATGCGTTCGGCGCTATTTTTACACTAGTATAAAAAGAGTTTTTTCATCTCACCACCTCGAAAAGTTTATTTTTGCTCTTCGTTATCTGAGTGCAAAAGTTGTTTTTACCCTGTAGAGAGTAAAGTAAATTTAAATTTAGAACGTCGTGTGCACTAAGTCTGTGAGCTCAAAACATTATTAAAAACATACCTACATGGTGCCGAACTTGCCGATTTGAGTCATTTTTAAGAAGCCTATACAAATATTGTAACTCTGTATTTCAAATGTTTATCTCATTACTTACTAAATAATGTTATTCTGTAATTTCAGGCGTGATTTAGCCAAGAAAAAAAATGTACGTCAACGTCTTATGTACGGGAAAGCTGGACGGCCAATACGTGCTTGATGGCAACTTGTTTGTCGTACCAATTAAAGGAAAAGGAGCTGTCCATGTAAATCTAAGTAAGTACATTTTAGTCAAATGCTTCTTATATAATATGCCTCTTATTATATTATTTATGTTTCATTATCTGTCCGCGAAAGAGCCGTAATTAAAAAAAGATTATAGTCTAAGATATGATAGAAAAAAGGGAAAGGTGGGTTTCCCTTTTTTCTATCATTGAAAAAGTGACATTGTTTCATGGTAGACGTTCCAAAGATTCTACGAAGAGATTTGAATCAATTTTTGTGAAAAGATCGTTCTATAACTCTAAACTTGCTTAAGCAAGTTACCTTAAGGTTCCCCCGTGGTATTTCAAAACGCAAACACTATTAAACTCACGGCACTGAATTTGTTGGAAAGGTCACATTATCTTGTCAAAATGTCTGGAACTTTACCAGGTTGTAATATGTCCTATATAATATAGTATGTGTAAAATCATATCCAATTAAACCACTAAATAAAAATACACTAGCAGTGCCCCGCAGTGTTATCCCCGTAGTTCCCATTCCCGTAATTTAGCCGCGATAAAAGTAAAAATATATAGCCGCGTATAAAGCCTTCTCGTTCCACAAAAGGGCGACATCGTTTCATGATTGATGTTCAAAAAACACGAACGAAGTGATTTGACGCCAAGTTTGTGATAAGAACGTCTAAGTTGTGGAATGCGTTGCCTGAGTGGGTTTTCCCCGATGGTTACAATCTTGGTGTCTTCAAATCGTGAGTGAATCGGTTTCTTCTAGGTAAGCACGCTCTATCGTAGATCGCATCATCGCTTAACATCAGGCGAGATGGTGGTCAAGTGCGAACCTATACTAGTTAAAAAAAATAAAAATAAAGTGGCTTATGTATTCTTCCAGACTATAACCTACCTGTATTCCAAATTTGAGCCCGATGCGTTCATAGGTTACGTGGTTGAGCAACAAACAACCAAACATAGACTTTTATGATATTAATAGGATACTGCATGCCACTCGAAGAAGCCAGTTTTTGCCAGTTCAGAAAATGCTTTGTAATATTTTATCTACAAACAGGAAAAAGAATTTTGTATGTGTACATAACATAGGTATTGGACACTATATAAATATATTCGTACCTACTGCATGTTGGTTATCCGGTGCAAATCAGTTTTGCAGACAATGTTATCGGTCCATGAACACTTCATGAAAGGTAATTCTTTTGCAAAGGTCTTTGTTGAAAGATCTTCGTAAGTTTCACTAGTTGCGAATCTGATCGCCATCTGAGCAGCAGGTTTACTACGAAGTCCGATAAACGATATATCGGCCGAAGTTCGACCGACACTGATTTGACAGTTTTTGTGTCAACAACTGACCGATTGTGTTTCGTGGTATAAAACGTCCATAACTTCGGCCGATATATCGTTTATCGGACTTCGTAGTAGACCTGCTGATGTTAAACGACGATACGGTCTACGATGAAGCGTGCTTACAGAGAAAAAACTCTCAATTTGAAGACACCAAGATTGTAACCATACATCAAAACTCACTCAGGCAACGCATTCCACAGCCTAGATTTCCACGCACTCCATATAAGACCGAATCTATGGTTGTTAAAAACATGAGAAATTGCTCAGACTTGAAACACCTTCGCGCCTTTGAGAGGACACCTAGTTTTTTGAGAGCTTTGGACTCGCTGAAAGATCCAAACTACGCTCAAAAATAGTACGCTCAATAGATCAAGATGGTCAGTAATCGGTACAAAAACACCACAAAAAATAGGAGCCAGTTATATAGTTCACTGCATTATCTGTACGTTGGGCGACCAACTCACCTATTTTGAAATTTAGGTGTTAACAACAAATAAATTAATATTTATAAATTGCGAATTTAATTTTAAGTTATAGCTGCTTGCGTAGTTTCCCATATTTTTACTTTTCATAAATTTCTTCAAAGCTTAGATGAGACTTAATACCCTTAAAATGTTTCAGTCCAGACATTAGCCAGAATTTGGTGACTTTGAATGGCACTAAACAAACTCAGATGGACACTGGAGCTTAGAAAGTTGTAGAGCGGTAAAAAACTTACCAATATTACAAACGAGAAAATTTGTAATAGTAATTGCATTTATTTTACTTCTTCACGCAAAAGCTACGAAGATTTCTATGACATGGATAATTACATGCAAAATTTAAGGAATTAGTTAGTCTAGTATAATAACAATCTTAAGTTTAGACATTGCTTTTGGTGCTGAAGTCATTAGCGTGGTACGAATAAGATATCCCTAGCTCCCACACTAGGATACCCTGTGTCAGAGGGAGCTAGTTTTTAACCCCCGACCAAAAAAAGGGGTGTTATAAGTTTGACGTCGATGTCTGTCTGTCTGTCTGTCTGTCTGTCTGTGTGTGTGTCTGTCTGTGGCACCGTAGAGCTCAAACGGATGAGCCGATTTCGATGCGGTTTTTTTTATTTGAAAGTTAATTACCGTGCGGGTGTTCTTAGCTATGTTTGATTAATATCGATTCAAAATGGCCGCCTCCACAAAATGACGGATAAAATATTTCTTCACAACCTACCTCAATATGGGTATCAAATGAAAGGGCTTAACTAGTAGAGTACTATACACTATAACAAATTTCAAATCCAAGATGGCCGCCACCACAAAATGGCGAATTATATATTTTTTTTCACTACTACCTCAATATGGGTATCAAACGAAAGGGCTTGATTAGTAGAATACTTTTCACTATGACAAATTACAAATCCAAGATGGCCGACTTCACAAAATGGCGAATTACATTTCTTTTTTCACAGCTCCCTTAATATGGGTATCAAATGAAAGTGCTTGACTAGTAGAATGTTGTGCAGATAACAACTTAGGTAGTCGGGGGTTAGTCAAAATTTTTTAATTTTGTTCTTGTCTTCAGAGGTGTATGTTAGAAGTGCTGCGTGTTAGAGTTAAATACGTTACGCATTATAACTTTATTACATTAATATACACATTTAATAAGCAGTATTTTTTAATTTATATTATTCGTGTATTTATACCTAGGTTATCGAGAGTGAATCTGTTTCTTCTAGGTAAACACGCTCCATCGTAGACCGCATCGTCGCTTAATCGTCGAGATGGCGGTCAAGTGTAAACCTATAAAAGTTAAAAAGGTTGCATATAGTTAAGTGGTGCGTGTGTGTATGTGTGTGTGTACTGGTTTGGAATAACACATATTATTCTATTTCTAAAATGTATAATAAAGAAATCGAGATCTATGCAGGTAATTTGAGCCATAAACACCGACCTCAAGAAACAGTATGAATTAGTTTTCCCTATTTAAATAAATAAATATTGGTGAACATTTCATATTTATTCCAAAAAATTTGTTGTACAATTTGTGACTTATTAATTTATATTTAATTCATTTTTTTTGTTTGTTTGACATTCCTGAACTATTATTATTTTATGTAGTAAGAAAATTTCTGCGGTACCTTATGTTTTCATTTTTTGTATTTTTATTTTTGTGACATATAACGACTGTTATAAATAAATGAATAAGATTATACTTTCAAAACATACATGTACCCACATATACATCGAAAACACCCAGGCACAATACAAATATTTGTATTCGTCACACAAACAGTTGCAATGGGTGGGGATCAAACGGCTTCGCAGGCAGACATTCAACCAACTAAGCCATTAGGCCAGATAATTAAGTATTTATTTGATTAACTAAATTGAATTAATACATACTCCACTTATAATTCCAGAGTCAGCTTTGGTTAACATAGAAATGGACCTCATTGACAAAAAAAGGCGAAGATGGCCAAAACCACTGGCAGATTAAGAGCTGGACGCATAATTTCGAGCTGAAAGAAAAATCAGACGTTGTATTTGAACATCTTTATGACGATAATGAACTTTTGGGTAAGTTTTTTTTTTCAAATAAAAGAGTAAAATATAAGCTAGCGCCCTGGCTTCCCCCGTGGTACCCGTGGTGATAGTCCATATTTTTTATTTATTTATTATATAAAGAGTGACGAGACAAACTGGACAAGTGCCTGATGGTAAGTAACATACCTGCTATAAAACAACACAGTGACACGCAGCTTTTGGAACATGAGGAAACCAAATCATTACCTGGCACTGCACTGCACTCGTCACCCGGAGATCTAAGATGTTATATCTCTAAGCCCTGTAATTTCACATTTCACTGGAAACATTGCCCTTCAAACTGGAACACAGTAATGCTTGCACATTACTGCTTGGCGGTAGAATAATTGCCAAAGGTGTAGTACTTTCCCAGGCGGACACTGCCAAGAGTCCTACCACTACAAAATACTCTAGGGATCACGTGTATATCCAACAGTGATAGATTATTTGAAATCGGTCCAGTAGTTCCTGAGATTAGCGCGTTCAAACAAAAAAACTCCTTCAGTTTTGTAATATTAGTAAGGCTAATCTTTAAAGACAAACAAACTGACATTTTAGCAAGTCAAAACAACAAATAATGTCATATTCATAATTAATAATATTTTTCCATTATTTTTCTTTTTTTGAAACGCCAGTTTTCACACGAGGTTTTACTGTCAATGCAAATGCCCTGGAAAATGCGAAAAGTTGCTTCCAATTTGCCAGCTTTCAAATCGCATTCCAATATTTACTAAAGAAAGGGTTATAAATAATAACAATTAAGTACCTAAATTATAAACATTATGTTTTTAAATTTCCAGGTCGTGCTGCTCGTGAATTAGTTAAAAGCAACAGTAACGAAGTGGTGATGGAAATTGGACCTCCGGTGGTGAAGGCCCTTGTCGGCAAAGTCGTCAAAGGGATCAACAACTTTTTCAAAGCTGTACCTTCCTCAGATCTAACTTTAGATAATTAAAATAAAGTTACTAAGTTTACTTTCAAGTATTTTTTTTAACTACGAATCCATGTTCGAATAAAACTTTAAAGAGTTGAACACCACCTAAAAATTGGAAGCTCTGCTGTTTATTGGATTTTTTCAGAAAGTATGCACCTAATCTGCACGATCCAGCCTCCTACTCATTCCATGTTTATGTCAAACTACCAGTCCTACCCGGCTTCGCCTGTCGTACTTAATCACTGCATAGTAGAAAAACATAGTCACTTCCCGTGCCTGTCCGACCCTATACATTCTTAAATCGTTAAAACCACCAACATATTTTGATCCGAGCTTTTTTAATAGATAGAGTGTTTCAAGAGAAAGATTTGTATGTATAATACGTGCATAAAATAGCAGAGACAGATGGATAATTTTGAAGGCTTCTAACGTAATGTTATAAATAAACACATTTTTTGCGCTTACACTGCAAACGCTGGCTGAACCCTGCGAGCTAGATCAAAATAATGTACAGCAATATTGTACCCAAAGACAATATACTTATTTGACTGATCGTACGACTGCCCCTCCTTAGCGTTTTACTAGCATAATTGCACTATACTTGTCGCGAATTCGTAGTGATTACTTACTCTGTGGTTCGGTCAGTCAGGCTTGTGATTTCGACCGAAAGAATGCTGGCAAAAAAAACGTAAAACATGTAAAATATGGGTTTCTGCTCAGTAAAATGATGTGGAAAGAATTTGTTAATTCTATTTCTAAATGTCATTCATTACTTTTGTTTTGCTGATATTTTTTCTACAAGATACTTTGTTATTGTCGACTCGACACAAAAACAAGTGTGTGCAAATTCGCCACAAATTCATTTTTTTTAATAAATCGTCCTTTATGAATTGTTGGTTCGTTACAGTTTGTATTTTCTGTATAGACAGCAGAAAAATTAAAAAGATACGTAGTACGTTAAATAAATATATTTTTCTTATAAAAAAAACGAGGCACAAAATTTAAGAAATGTAAATAGACAACATAATATACAACACATACCTACAGTAATAATCACATTTTGTTTTTTATTTTAATAGGTTTACACTTGGCCGCTTTCTCTTTTGATACTAAGCAATGATGTGGTCTACCCTAAACCATGCCCAGAAGTACAAATACAGCTGACAAAAAGTGGACAACAGCTTAAAAATATGCTATCCCGCGGTAACCTTCACTGTGTTTTAAACACAACTTTTTACATAACAGAGGGAAAATTTACCGAAATGGACACCACATACAATAATTATTGTCTTTAAAATTGTAATGATAAATGTCACAAAAACAGGTTTTCCTGGTGTTTAACTACAAATATGTAGGTAAATTTCACTTTAAACAAGCCCTGGCCAAGAAAGCACACTGTACATTTGAATGACATCGAAGAAAGAAGAGAAGGAAGACTTAGTCATCTGTGCTGCATTTGCCTATTTAAAGAAACATGATATTGTTTCTTCATTATGGAGATCGTTTCCCAGTTATTATTTAATATCTCAGTGGTTATGAATAACTAATGTATTCAAATAATAAGACAATGAATATAGCAGACGCGTGGCTGAAACGTTTGAACAAGATGCATACATATATTTATGATACAATATTGCATCTTAGATGTATAACATAGAATCTAAGATGCATTAGTTAAAACACCAAAAAATAAGCTAAAAATATAGATTTCAAATAGGATCTTAAATTGAAGAATATCACATTTGGTATATCACTATATTAGAAAATAATTATGTCAGTTAACCTTATTGCATAGGGTATACAATTTTAAACTATTGTGGATAAATACGACAACGTGTAATGTAAGTGTAGTAAGATTTTTAAGACACTTTCTATGCTGCAGCATCGACAGCAGCGACATCTTAACTTTGGGGTCTCCAGGTCGGTAGGCGCCGTTCTCCTGGCTAGACCAGCCGTAACTTTTTTTTTTTTTTTTTTTTTAATAAAGAGTGACGAGACGATCAGGACATGTGCCTGATGATAAGCAACATGCCTGACACCTAACAGCACAGCGACACGCAGCTATTGGAACACGAAGAGTCCAAATCATTACCTAGCACTGCACTGCGCTCGTCACCCAACTTACTAGGCCATACATAAAGAGAAATATAGAGTAATAAACAAATATATGCCAAATCAAATCATTACATGGGGGGTCCACACTGAAGAGTCAACGGCTAGATATTAAAATATAGCCCCGTGACAGTCCCGTAGAGGCCCGTTCCAGCTTCGCTTATATATTGTCATATTTGCAAAAGTCATTAATCAATATAACAAGAAAAAAAATACAAATTTTGATTAGCACCCGACTGTTTCGGATTTGTTATCTGTACAACATTCTACTAGTCAAGCCCTTTGTTGATACCCATATTAAGGGAGTTGTGAAAAAAGAAATGTATTTCGCTATTTTGTAGTAGCGGTCATCTTAGATTTGAAAATTTGAATAGTGCAAAGTATTCTACTAGTCAAGCCCTTTCGTTTGATACCCATATTGAGGTAGTAGTGAAAAAAATAATGTAATTCGCCATTTTGTGGTGGTGGCCATCTTGGATTTGTTTTTTTTTTTAATGTATAGTATTTTACTAGTCAAACCCTTTCATTTGATACCCATATTGAGGTAGGTTGTGAAGAAATATTGAATCGATATTAACCAAACATAGTTAAAAACATCCGCACGGATATTATTAACCTTCTAATAAAAAAACGCATCGAAATCGGCCCATCCGTTTGAGCTCTACGGTGCCACAGACAGACACACACACAGACAGACAGACAGACATCGACGTCAAACTTATAACACCCCTTTTTTGGTCGGGTGTTAAAAATCGAATAATTAAACGAGTTCAGTATTTTGAGTTTAGGGAGTCCATCGGACCAACAACGTGACACGTAATTTATACCCATTATATTTAGATTTGTGTGATAACATATTTATATACTAAATAAAATATTTACACCATGTTCACCTGGGCTTGTGCCTGGTTGATTTGGATCCACGTGTTTATACATGAATCAACTTAATGTTATTTACAAACTAGAAAATATAAAACTATTATTCAAAATGAATACAAGAACAAAATTAATAATTTTGACTAACCCCCGACTACCTAAGATTTGTTATCTGTACAACATTCTACTAGTCAAGCCCTTTCATTTGATACCCATATTAAGGGAGCTGTGAAAAAAAGAAATGTAATTCGCCATTTTGTGGTAGCGGCCATCTTGGATTTGAAATTTGTCATAGTGCAAAGTATTCTACTGATCAAGCCCTTTCGTTTGATACCCATATTGAGGTAGTAGTGAAAAAAATTATATAATTCGCCATTTTGTGGTGGCAGCCATCTTGGATTTGAAATTTGTTATAGCGTATAGTACTCTACTAGTTAAGCCCTTTCATTTGATACCCATATTGAGGTAAGTTGTGAAAAAATATTTTGTCCGCCATTTTGTGGAGGCGGCCATTTTGAATCGATATTAACCAAACATAGCTAAGAACACCCGCACAAATATTAACTTTCAAATAAAAAAACCGCATCGAAATCGGCCCATCCGTTTGAGCTCTACGGTGCCACAGACAGACACACACACAGACAGACATACAGACAGACAGACAAACATCGACGTCAAACTTATAACACCCCTTTTTTTGGTCGGGGGTTAAAAAAACTAGATTTTATTTAAGTTATAAAATACCACATGAGTACTTTTTATATCAGAACAAGAACAAAATTAAAAATTTTGATTAACCCCCGACTACCTTAGATTTGTTATCTGTACAACATTCTACTAGTCAAGCCCTTTCATTTGATACCCATTTTAAGGGAATTGTGAAAAAGGAAATGTAATTCGCCATTTTGTGGTAGCGGCCATCTTGGATTTGAAATTTGTCATAGTGCAAAGTATTCTACTAATCAAGCCCTTTCATTTGATACCCATATTGAGGTAGTAGTGAAAAATATTATATAATTCGCCATTTTGTGGTGGCGGCCATCTTGGATTTGAAATTTGTTATAGCGTTTGGTACTCTACTAGTCAAGCCCTTTCATTTGATACCCATATTGAGGTAGGTTGTGAAGAAATATTTTGTCCGCCATTTTGTGGTGGCGGCCATTTTGAATCGATATTAACCAAACATAGCTAAGAACATCCGCACGGATATTAACTTTCAAATAAAAAAAACCGCATCGAAATCGGCCCATCCGTTTGAGCTCTACGGTGCCACAGACAGACACACACACAGACAGACAGACAGACAGACAGACAGACAGACCGACAGACAGACAGACAGACATCGACGTCAAACTTATAACACCCCTTTTTTTTTGTCGGGGGTTAAAAATAACAGAAACAACAGCAACGGGAACTACGCGGGTAAAACCGCGGACACACCCTCACCACTCGCTATACGGCGTGCGATATTAACCTACTCGTTCGGGTCCACCCGGGTGTACTAAACTCACAGGGGCGCCGGCCGCTTGCCCGAGCTGACGTGCGTACGAACGCCGAGTGCGCGCATAAATAATGTCGCGGCGTTATTGTATTGTGGATGGCTGCAATAGCAATACAGTATGTTGGAAAAATTGCAATGGTATGTAAAGCATAAGTATATATATACATTTAATATATCTATTATATCTGTATGACGTGATGATAAACTTAGCCAAAATTATAAAATTCTAGAATTCGAGTAAGTATCTGAAAGTTTGTTATTTCGGAGAAAATTTAATTGTTTGTAAATAAAATAAAAATATGTATTTTTTTAGTCGTTTCAGTCTTTTTTTTACTTGCATAAAATTAGCCTGGATCCCACAAAACAGGTCACCATAGTGTAGGATCTAGTTCACACTAGCAAAACATGATAAGTATTCATTATTTGTACCTATTTATTGTCACATATATGTATGCAAAAATGGCATGCAAGTAAAATGACTTAATTTTACATCAGCTCTAATCAATTTTCGCTTTGAATAAAAAAAAATCTAAGATATATTTTCAAAGACAATAACATTGAGAAATCTCATAAACAAGGATAGATAATAATGCTTACGGATAGGTAGTTAAACCACACCCTCACCACTCGCTATACGGCGCGCGATATTAACCTACTCGTTCGGGTCCACCCGGGTGTACTAAACTCACAGGGGCGCCGGCCGCTTGCCCGAGCTGACGTGCGTACGAACGCCGAGTGCGCGCATAAATAATGTCGCGGCGTTATTGTATTGTGGATGGCTGCAATAGCAATACAGTATGTTGGAAAAATTGCAATGGTATGTAAAGCATAAGTATATAAATACATTTAATATATCTATTATATCTGTATGACGTGATGATAAACTTAGCCAAAATTATAAAATTCTAGAATTCGAGTAAGTATCTGAAAGTTTGTTATTTCGGAGAAAATTTAATTGTTTGTAAATAAAATAAAAATATGTATTTTTTTAGTCATTCCAGTCTTTTTTTTACTTGCATAAAATTAGCCTGGATCCCACAAAACAGGTCACCATAGTGTGGGATCTAGTTCACACTAGCAAAACATGTTAAGTATTCATTATTTGTACCTATTTATTGTCACATATATGTATTCTTTGTATATATTGTCGCTTTGTATTTAACATCCGGATGCGCGTGAAACCGTTTTTAATAACTTTAAGGCGGTAGACGCTAGGTGTTGTAGCTTTTCTTGTGATTTGGTTTTTGTTATTGAGATAATAAACATTTTTTTTTTCATTTTCATTCCATTTAAATAAACAATGAAGAAAATTACAATTTGCAGTTTAGGTTTTTTATCATCTTATCTGGTTGCCTGGAAGAGATTGCTCTAAGCAATAAGGCCGCCATTTGTGGTGCTAATTCATATGTGTTCTACTGTAATATTTCTATTCTTGTGTCACAATAAAGAGTTATCTATCTATCTTATCATATTTCGTACAACCCTAGCACGTTTGGTCAGTGGCGTAAGCAGACGACAAGCCACACGGGGCGCACGGTATTCTCAACTTTGCGTGTGTGCAAAGGTGTATTTTTGCTTGCAAGTAACAGTAGGTAAGTAGTTTACGAAAGTTTAGGTTATTATCGTGTAGGTATTTGCGCTTTTGTATGGCAGTGATGCATCTGTTACGAAGTAACTATTTTCTGATCTGTGCCGCGGAGTGCTGCTATCGATACCTGTCACATTTTATTGCGGGAGGAACATGACATCAGATATTTTTAAACTACTACGATGATGATTGTTATGTCATAGTTATTTGTTGTCATAGCTTAAAATTTTTTGTTTTATTTCGAGTACTTACCTAACACAATAAACATTACTTGTTAACCCTACCTTATGAAAAACTGACATAAAACGAAAATCTGTGACGAATTTACAACAACAGAACTGCATTTACCTGTGACGTTTTTCATTTGTTTATTTGTTATAACATGTGTTCACATTGAATGTATGGAGTATTCAAATTCTAACGAATTTACTTTGTGGCATATTGACAATAGAACGGTACAAAAACAAAAACAACACAAAAAAACTGCTAATAAGAATTCTGGTCTGAAAAGATCAGTTTCTGTTTGTACGTTGGTATTTAATAAGGCGGTGCGGATCTTTATCAGAGTATTTCATCTTTGGACTTTGAACATTTATTTCCGACTTGCGCTTAATAATATTGTGGTTTCCAAATTAGTAATTAGAATTAATAAATAGCACACAATGTGTAAACGATATTTTTTGCTCGTTATTAGTTATATTATTTGTATTACAAGTGCTGCGACGCGTAAGTATTGTTTATGTTTTAAATTTACAATCATAAAATACAATAAATAGTGGTGGACATTTCATACACAAACAATTTATAATTGTATACCTACTCTTTTTTGCGCACCACGCCTTGAGTCTTCCAAGATTTTTGTTAACTCCAAAATTTGCCAGAAGAAATGATTACCACCGATAAGCCCTCCGTTTAACAGGTCTCACTGTTTTTCTAAATCGTATGTCTGATTTAAATGCTGTAAACATTTGAATTTAATAAATTCGAAACGGATGTGACGGGCCCACTCCTACTTCAGTTTGCTAATACGCAAAACGAATATTAGTATTGTACTTACAAAAATACCTATTTTTTAAATACTGTCATAGGCAACGACTCTTTTCTTTTGTCGTATAGGTATCTGCAGAAATCGCTTTTTGTAGAAATAGGCCAAGAGATTTACATTAAAAAAAATCTTAATACTGCATCAATTTAAATTCCTATTTTTTTCTAGCTTCATTTGTCACAAAGTGCAAAGCCGAAGATTCTAAATGCATCAAGGATTCATGGAATGCGGCCATTCCTATATTTGCGTTAGGTGTACCTGAGTACAACGTGCCTGTGTTAGATCCTTCCACCTTCAATGTAATTAATGCAAGGCTAACTAACGTCACAGTTACTGGGCTGCGGAACTGCGAAGTCGAACAAGTCAAGTAAGTTTTTGTCTTCTGTTTTATAGCACAAAGTAATGAGACAAACGAGACATGTGCCTCATGAAAAGCAACATGGTTGCCCTTAATAACAGCACAGTGACACGCAGCTATTGGACGATGTTTTATCTCTATCTCCTGTCATTTCACTGGAAACTTTACCCGAACATAGTGTTTTCACATTACTGCTTAGAAGTAGAATAATTGTCTAATACTAACTTAATTTTATAAAATAGTGACGGGACGAGCTAAATTTGCGTCTGATAGTATATGCAAATCAGCCCTTAACTACACATGCTGCCATGCTGCTGTTTACATACATCGCACCCCCCGGTGCGACACTGTCACTCATGCAACAACATAGTTTACCAGGACAAGCATTTAAAACTTTGACACCTCACAAAACAATGACTTAAGAATATATAGATGAGATGAATAGCTCATACTGCAACGTCAACCTTTAACTTTACTTTTGAATACAAATTAATCAATGTATATTGTAAAAATATACTATAATCATTATTTAATCCTTCCAACTCCCTCAGAAGTGACGTTGTAGCTTTAACGAAAAAATATAACTGTAGTTATGTCGCAATGAGTTTAAAAAAAAACAAGAACACATTGTTTACTAAGTTTTATTTTAAATCACAAATACGCACTGTTATTAACGAAAGAAATAAAATAAGTCAAAATTCTTCAAAATAAACATAAGAAACTTTGTACTTACTTCTTAATATTTCTACATAAGAGTAGTACAAAAAGAATAAAAATTCAAGTAATGAAAAGTTAATAGTGTAAAGAGTGTGTAGAGTGGCTTGAACTCTAGATGATATGGGTTCGAATCCCGCCAGTTGATGAACATTTTTTGAACTGTTTAAAATATTAGTAAGTTAATAGTGTAAGACTGAAAACTGACTGTTCGGTTAAAGTTTATGCTATCTGTCAAAGATTTAAGATCGAAGAAATCACTGTAGTTCATTTCTCTCACCAAAGATTTCTTCGCTCCGCGTATTATGGAAATGTATTGTTCAGGAATATAGAGATGACCAGATTTTTTTGCTCTAGTAATGGCTTTCTCGATTCTGAATGCGCAGTGTCGCCTTCATTTTGTGTGTGCCCACGTATCAAAAAGTTATGTTGGATGGAATTTATGTTTAATTTTGTTACTGCTTGAACAGTGAAGATTTAGAAGATTTTTTTTGGTGGTGCTGCGTAATTTTTGTATACTTCCGACAATGTTTCCGCAAACGACGTCAGTAAGTGGGCAAGCGGGTCAGCAGGGCAAGAATGATGAGCGGACACATTCCGATGATTTGACCCTGGCCGCTATGGGTATGTCAACGAGACTTCCTGATTTTTGGGTTGACATGCCGCGGTTATAGTTTGCACAGTTTGAAGCAGTGATGGCATCGCGGAAACAGGGAGATGAGACGAAATTTCACATGGTGATCTCAAAATTGGGCAGAGACTCGATTCAGCAGGTGAATGACCTGGTGACAGCGCCACCGGAGAACAACAAGTATACGGCGCTGAAGGGCCGGTTGCTGCAAGTTTAAGAAGAGAGCGCTGAGCGGCAGTTTCAGAAGCTCGTGTCAGAGCTAGAACTGGGTTAGCAGAAGCCTACGCATCTGCTCCGGCGTATGAGAGAGTTGAGACGAACAGCGCAGGTTTCGGAGCAGACGATAAAAAGCTTGTGGCTATCCAGGACGCCAGCCTCCGTCAGAACAGTCATTGCGGTGTGTCAAGACCAGGCGTTGGACAGTTTGGCAAGTATAGCTGACCAGATCCCATTTTCACCACTTGTCCAGTGTCGGAGAGGCTGGTGATCTGTCATACAGGTTTTCCTAGTGCAGACACCAGTCTCTCACATAGATAATCTACTACTGATAAGTATACTTTGAATAAGTTGTTTAAAAAAATGTAAAACTTCTGTGTGAGAGAAAATAAACCATTTATTATTATTATTCACTCATTTAATCATTTTCTTAATTTTTAAGTTTTTTACAATAAATATAAAAAATACAAACATTATAAAAAACTAGGGTGCCGCCAGCAGCGGGGTAGGGCCCAAGCTACCGGTGGTTAGAGCTGCAGAGAGAGGAACCTCCTGACGATGCGCGCTGTGTCAAGTATGACCGCCTTCTGCATCTGGCCCTTAACCCAACTGTCTAGCGAGTCTTTTGAGCTGTTGGTCGAGACTTTTCGCTATAAGGCCGTTTGCCGACACGACTATTGGGACTATGATCGTCGAATCAACATCCCACATGGCGGTAACCTCATGAGCCAAGTCAAGGTACTTGCTAAGCTTGTCCTTCTCGGCTTTCACGAGGTTCTCGTCATGTGGTATAGTGATATCGACGATCACAGCCCGACGCTGAGACGCG
The DNA here is from genome assembly GCA_017562165.1 of Ectropis grisescens. Classification (NCBI taxonomy): domain Eukaryota; kingdom Metazoa; phylum Arthropoda; class Insecta; order Lepidoptera; family Geometridae; genus Ectropis; species Ectropis grisescens. The sequence goes on along the minus strand of CM029789.1, from coordinate 17,191,486 downwards.
TCACTTCGCCATTTCACCGACGCGATCAGATTCACATCGAGTCCCGATAGAATCGCCCATGCAGCTCCTTGCTCTTCCACACTTCCTTTCCTTGCGATCATCAGTGCTGAGCACCGATGGTTTGCGCCATTTCTCGTTTGCCAATGAAAGAGGCGTGAAGCTCCTGTCAACTGCCACAACATCGCGATGCATCCCGGACTCGCTGTTGCGGAAATAATCCCTGAGACTGCATACCTCGCGGTTGTGTAGGTTCTTGGCATTTAAAAAGCCTCGAACCCCCCACTTCCGCGGAATATACAGTCTCATAACAGACGAGCGCGGGTGTAGCATGCGATGAGTTGTGAGCAGTTGACGGACCTTTCTGTCCAGGGCGTCGAGCTCAGTTTGAGTACATCTCAGTATGCCAAAGGAGTATATCAGCAGAGGCATTACCCAACCGTTGAAAGCTCGCGCTTTGTTTCCGCCTGACAGAAGACTTTTAAGTACTTTTGTCAGCCGGCAAAAGAAGCGCTCCTTCACCGATTTCTTAATGTCATCTGCTGATATACCCAATGACTGTGACATACCGAGATATTTGTAGGTCTCGTCTTCGGAGAGAGATCTAAGAGTTATAGTCTCGGAAAGTTGTAAATTCTCTGAATTTACTACTTTCCCTCGCTGTACATGCATGACCGCACACTTGTCTACACCGAACTACATCTTGATGGCGTTACTAAAAACCTCCGTGGTTTTTAATAGCTCCAACAAGTCTTGGCGTTTTGGTGCAAAAAGTTTGAGGTCTTCCATGTACAACAAATGAGATATAACCTCACCTCCTCTACAAAGACGATAACCTAACTCTGAATCCTTCAGCAGAGTGCTGAGAGGATTCAGACTTAGGCAGAACCATAGAGAACTTAGACTGTCACCCTGAAAAATGCCTCTTTCAATCTTTACCAAGTCCTCCGAATCAAACGAGCTGTCTACGCTACCTGGTTGACGAAGGACTGTGACCCACTGTCCCATGCACTTGCTTAAAAAAGATTTTAGAGTTGGATTTATTTTGTACAACTCTAAAACCCTTTCCAGCCATGAATGGGGCACCGCATCATAGGCCTTCTTATAGTCAATCCAAGCAGCGGAGAGGGCTCCTTTGTTTCGTTTGACTTGTTGACAAATGGTCGTGTCAATGAGGAGCAGCTCCTTAGTACCACGGGACCCAATCTTACATCCATTCTGAGTGGAGGCCAAAATGTTATTTGCGGCTATATGCGCGTAAATTTTTGCTGTCAAAATGGATGTAAGCAGCTTATAGGTGGTAGGTAAGCACGTAATGGGTCTGTAGTTCTTCGGTTCCGTGGTACTACCAGACTTATGGAGCAGGAAGGTGACTCCGGTGGTCATGAAACTGGGAAGGGAACCCGTCTCGAAGGCCTCTTGGAATTGTGTTGCCAAACGTTCATGTGAGGATCGAAACCACTTTATCCAGAAGTTGTGCAACCCGTCCGGCCCAGGACTTTTGCAGTTCTGAGCCGTCCGGATAGCACAACTAACGTCTACGGAGTCTATCGTAATAGACTCCATGGTTTCGATAGACTCAAACGCACGTTCGACAACACGCATCCAAGTTCCCTCCGTGTGCTCGACAGGCACCGACCAGATGCTGCGCCAGAAGTTTTTCATAGCGCTGGCATCTGGTAGCTGTCCATCTTTCACACATCGACTAGTTCCCTCCCAGTTTCTATAAACCTTCTTTTGATCACTCTGGAAGTCGCGATTCTGCCGATATCGATCCACACGCTCTCTGTAGCGGCGAATACGGTTTGCCCACGCATAAACTTTCTGCTTCAGGTAGTCAATACGTTCCGTAACATTGGCAAGGTAGTGCTGGAGACTGATACCAGTCCCAGCGAACGCCTGTGTTACAAAACGCATGACTCGGGGACGACTGTTTCCCTGTCTGAAGCAGATTAGCTTTGCAATAAGAAACCTGAATTTGCTGATACGCCGTTCTATTCGCACTTGCCATGCGGGTGCATCTCCGGCGGTTCGCGTTGTACGGTCAGTGTCTGGGAACTTGACACGTGCAACGCGACACACCGCGATAGCACCACAGTACAGAATAGAATGGGTATCAGTCAAATCCTTGCTAGTTCCTAGGTAGGGCACTAGCAAAGTATTCAAGGCTCCCATCAAAGCCAAATTACGTCTATGTGTGGGCAAACGCGGTAAGCGCGGCCTAGAGTTAGGTGTGGATCTATACCGCAAAAATGCGTCTTCCAGAGTGCTCCTCAGTTGCTCTATTACCTGGTCGGATACATTACTACTCGCTGAGTCTTCCTCCTCGATGTCGAGGTCGACCGGCGCCGCAAGTGTTGCCACTGACGTCGGCAATGAGGCCGATGAATGATGTGTCAGGGTCGACGACGCGGCAGGCGGATCCCGAGTCGAGGCATAAGCCGGGCGAGTAAGCTGCTCCTCCAGGCGTAGCTGATCAAGTGCCGAGTCATCCAACAGCTTACAGCGCCGGATAGCTCGGGTTTGATCGGAAAGTCGTTGTGCGGGTACGGCGACGGTTGGTTCAAGGGCCTGAAACAGAAGCAGCATCCTGGCACAGTACGCGGTCAGGTGGGTTCCTCCCTCTGTAGCCCTGTAGTAGGCGCGCATGCAGTTCTCATTCATTTGCTGAGTCCATCACATTGGACGCACTACACCACGGGTAGCGGGGGCCGGGCGCGAGGCAGATTGCCTCACAGGCCCCAAGTGTGCCGGCAGCGGAGGACGGCCACGCCGCCCTGGTTTTGTGGGCGGCGGGGTCCGCGTCGTGTCCTCGTTGCTCGTCGAAGCGCTCGTGTCGGGGGGAGTAACAAACACTTCATCTTCCGACGACGAACTCGGTGGCGACGGGACACGAACTGATGATGAACGTGCGTTTGGATCCGCTTCATGTCTTCCTCTCGACCTTGTTATCATTATTGAGCTACATTATATTCATTTCTTGCGTTGTTTTCGTGGTAAATACATGTTTTTTTGTTGATTTTTGGTTGTCATTCGGTTGTCAAAATGCATGTCTTGTATTTTTATCTAAACTTAGGTTTTATATGGTTCGTTTTATATATTTTCCGTATTGCTTGATGTTTTTCTTGAAAGTTGTCCGTAAATATTGGGTATAAAACTTAAATAAAAGGAAAAACTCAATAAAATTGAACTCGGTATAAAAGAAACGACTAGCAGAGACAGCGGTTTTATTATTATTTTTAAGTTACACTTTTGTGATCTCTCCAATTACGGAGGTTATATAGAGACACGGGCCAAAGCCAAGTGTTTTTAGACGTTAAGAAATTTTCTAACAATTCTGCAAGTGTTTAAAATTACTGCTTTTTGTAAGAGTTTGGAAGTAGATTTGTGGATGTCGAGTAATTCAAGGCTAGTGATGAGTGTTTTGGGAATGACACCTGTAGTAGAGAGAATTATAGGTATTGTCCGAATGTTATTTATGCGCCATTGTGTTTTTATTTCAATTGTTAGGTCTGTGTATTTAGCAATTTTTTCTGTATGTGTTGTCTGTAAGTTATGGGTGTTGCAGATTGCTATGTCTATTAGAAAAACTTCTTTTTTGTCTTTATCAAGAATGGTATGGTTTTGTCAGTAATTATGGTTCTATCCCAATATAACTTAACATGCGGATTTTCAAGTACGGATTCAGGTTTGTATTTGTAATAAGGTTTTTTTGTCAGTTATGAGTTTGTATTTGTAGGCCAGCAGTTGGTGAATACTTGCGGCTACTTGGTCGTGTCGATGTTTATAGTCAGTTTGTACTATTGCTTTACATGCTCCAGTTATATGTTGTATGGTTTCAGGATTACTACTACATCTTCTACAACTGTCGTTGATATCAGGACGTTTAATTATATACTTTCGATAGTTTCTTGTGTCTATAACCTGATCTTGGATTGCCAGCATGAAAGCTTCGGTCTCAGGGAAGATCTCACCAGTGCGTAGCCACGCGTTCGACGCTTCTTTGTCGACATGTGACTGCTGCAGATCGTGATAGTGACGACCATGAAGTGACTTCAGCTCAGGCTTCAGGTTTGTGATCTTTTCATTTTTTTGCATATTTGGATTAGCTAAGTTTAAGGGTGTGAGTTTTTTATCGGATTGAGCTATTATTTTGTGTAGTGGTGATTGCTGTTGGCGTTTTGTAAAGAAATGTCTTAGAGTTGTGATTTGTTTATTATGTAGGTTAATGATATCTATGATTCCCTAGGCAGTGTGAGTCTTTGGACGCAAGATCTTGGGTGATGCTTGCGGTGTGTAGTTAAAGAAGTGTTTATGGTTCGTTGAAGTTTCATTAGATCTGTTTGGGATCAATTTATAATACCAAAGGTGTACGTAAGAACCGGGACTGCATATGTGTTAATTGCTTTTACGAGATTTTTTCCATTCAGCTGAGATTTAAGAATAGTGTTCAATCTTTGTTGGAATTTACTTTTGATATCAAATTTAGTTTTATCGTGGGGAATCTGGTGATTTTGTTCAAATCCAAGGTATTTATAGTAAGTTTCTGGTTCCATTGGATCAATTTTGTCTCCTGTGTTAAGAGTATATGGCTGAGATGTAACTGATTGTTGTCCTATGGAGTAAGTTTTACATTTTTCAATTCCAAATTGCATTTTTCTCATTTGAAAAGGTCTGTGTGATATCTGCTAATTTGTGAAGTGCAGTTATTGTGTTGCTGTAGAGTTTAATATCATCCATGTACATCAGGTGACTTAATTTGTGATTATTGTTGCTATTGGATATAGTTAGGCCAGCGTTCGAAGAGTTGAGCATTTTAGATAATGGGTTTAATGCTAGACAAAACCAGACGGAGCTGAAAGTGTCTCCTTGGAAGATTCCTCTTTTATTTTGTTTTCTTCTGTGACTATTGTTTCTTTACCGTTCTTGGTTGTGAGTTTTGTTGTCCAATGTTTCATAGCACTCTCCAGAAATAATATCAACACCGGATGGATTTTGTAATGACGTAAGATGTATAGAAGCCAGCTGTGAGGTACAGAATCATACGCCTTGCGGTAGTCAATATACATTGTCAATAGGTCTTTTTTCTGTTTGAGTGTATGTTTCATTGATATTGCATCTATAATAAGTTGTTCTTTGCAACCTTGGCTATTTTTTCTATACCCCTTCTGGTCTTCCGCCAAAATATCGTTATCTATGATGTGTTTATTGACAAGGTGTGATATACAAGACGTCATGATTTTGTAGATTGTTTGTAAGCAAGTTATTGGTCTGTAATTTGCGGGGTCATATGTGTTTTGGTCTTTTGGGAGCATATAAGTAATACCTTGTGTGATGTAAGATGGCATGGTATTAGGTGATTCAATGAATTGATTTATGTAGCTATGTAATAGGGGGTGAGTTGAGGTGAATTTCTTGTACCAGTAGTTTTGTATACTATCTGTTCCGGGTGACTTCCAGTTATGAGTCTTAGCGATAACTTGCTTGAACACATCTACTGGGATTATTTCGTAGTGCATGTCTGTGTAGGCTGTATTTTGTAGATCTGAATTTATCCAATCGGCTTTATCGTTGATGTATTACTTTACTCCAAATATTAGACCAAAAGTTGTGCATGGCGTTCGAAGTTGGTAGTTCTGTATTGGCCGTATTGTTGGTGGTGTTACGATTAAGAGTTATATTTCTGTAAAAAGATTTTTCGTTGTTTTGAAATTGGATATTTTGATGTTTTCGTAGGGTACAGTTGTTGTATCTTCGTAGTCTGCTGCTGGTTGCACTTAATTTTTGTTTCAAACTATCTACTACCTGTTCATTTGTTAAATTCGGTTCTTCGTGGCGTGAGTGTGTGTAATATTTAGAATTTAAGGAATCTATATGTGTTATAAGCTTACGGCTTCTTATTCCTGCAATGTATTGTGTCATTCGGGCAATGTCTCTACGAAGATTTCTGACTTTGGTTTCTAATCTCTTTTTCCATGACGGGGTTGAAATATGACTACTGTTGATTTTGTCTGTGTCACTAGTATTGTGTGATGTTAAGTTTTTTATTTTTGCTCCGTTACATGTCACTGCTGTATGAGCAGCTGCATATATAATTGTTTGGATGTTAGTGAAGTTAGCGTTTTGCGATAAACACTTTGGTAGTATGTCGGTATTTATATAGTTCACAATGTACGACAGTTTTTTTGATGTATTTTGTCGTGGTATGTAGGGTCGTTTTGTTGGATCTGTATCTATGAATTTTTCAAGATTATCTATGAATGTTTCATTGATTTTACAGTTCAGTTCTATATTATTAGGGTACGAATGTTGCAATGTATTACATATTTGTGGTATGTGTATGTTTTCTGTTAAATGCGTTTGTTGTGGTGTTCTTATGTTAGTATCGTTTGGGGCATTTGATGTGTTATAAGTACAAAGACTAGTTATTGGCAGTACGTCGTTATATGTGGTGTTTTCATCGCATGCGTGGATTAAAGTTTGAAGGCGCTGAGAAGATATTAGATCTTGACGGACTTCCTCTTTTAGTGTGTAACGGTGTTCAATTCCACCGTTCCCTTAAAATAATCAAAAATAGACTTGCCGTCTTAGGAAACCTTTAAATCGTAAAACGGCCGTAGATGGTAAACGGAACGGTGTCGCGGACCAATCGGGACGCGACAAATTCAAATCACCCAATGGCGAGAGACGACGCCGAAGGGCATACAATTATAAAAGAAAAGCTGACTTGAGGCAGAAGCCATTTTACAAATAATTTTTCTAATAACTATAAAAAGTGAAATAAAACTAAATACTGTCCGAAAGCTTAAAAGTTATAAGTGCAACGAAAACCCCGTAGGGTAAGTGTTCCAATTTACATTATATATCGCTGTTGCATCACTGTTCACATTACGTGTACAATTGTGTAAAACATATGGTGTATGAATTGTGTTAGTTTTACTGCTCATCGAATTTGTCTGCCGATGATTTACGGGAGACCCCGCGACAGAACGATGTTCGTTTGGATTCAGCAAATTACTTATGACAATCGAACACGGGTCAACGGCCGGCGAGTTCGATAAGTCGGAATCGAAGGTCATTGACCTACCTGCGTCTAGAAAAGTGAATGACGGTTGATTTTCCTTCGACCGTTATAAACTTTCCTGCTATTTCTCATACTTATGCTTCTTTATGTAAGTGTGACTTACTCAGTGTACAACCAAAATGTAAAGATGACTGCCTCATCATAATTATCAATCATGCGCGGACCACTTTGGGTTCTGTTCTGCTTCGACGAAGCAGGCCGCGGATGCCGCAGTTATCTTCGTATTGGGGGGCAACATTCTAATGGTCACCTTCGACCAATTCCAGGGTTCCAGCACCGGGTTGAGTCCCTAACGGCCAACTCTTATGGCCGGCTGATATACCAAGGGAACTACAAATCTTGAGGTAGCAGCCCTCCACTCCCTTCGGGTGAAACAGAAGAGCTACCCCGTGTAGGACACAAGGAGCACCATCGCCATGTCCAGCTGCCACCACTGAACCCCCGGAAGGACTGCGACCCGACTCTCCGCGGCTTACACAGGCCAGTGTGTTCCACCAGAATTGCACTATAATTCCCTCGATTTGCAGACGACCCCGACCCTCTCTTTAATTTCAACTTATACTACCCCCAGAACTACTACTACATTTAGACCACCCATCCAGTGGTAACTGTAAACTTTATACGATAATAAAATCTAATTAGTTAAACTCGCGGTTTTTATTAACAACTCCTTTAATTACTTCTACTCATGTTCACCGGAGCTAGCTTGGATACTCTCTCTATCTTTTAACTCAACCAACTAGCGAGGTTTCAAGTGCTTGGAGTCTTTGATCAGTAATTAATTTGTTATTCACGATCACTCTTCTGATTGTATCGTAGCACACGTATCATAACAGCAATTCGCTGTTCTGATACGTGTGCTACCTGTGGGAATAGTTCTATAATAGTGCTGTGTAATTGTTTTTTGTAAGCTGTTTTATTTTGTTCTAAATGTGTGATTTGATAATATGTTTTTATTATGGCCTCATTGATATCGTCAGTCCATCTTAGTCTTGTCTGTGTTGTTATTGGTTGGTTAGTTGTTGGGTTATTGTTATCGGTTACGTGAGAATTATCCCTGAGAAATTCTTCAACTTCTTTTCTAATGTTCTGTAAAGTGTTTTCAGACAACAGTTTGCTCCTCAATATGGCCCTACGCTGATCACCTATCCTTTGCCGTGATACATTCATGTCCGGGAATTTTTCTGTGAAGTTTCGGTGAAGTTGCTCTAAATATGTTCTAGTTTTAGTTTCGTTTTGTGTTATTGTTAGGTAAGTGCGCCATATAAATTCATTCATGATATGTGTCCATTTTTTTCGCGCACGTATAGATCCTGAAGTGGGTGCATTATTGTCGGCGACTGCCTCTTGTACAACATCCTCGGATGTAGCTAAGCTTAATAAAGATGGAGATCTAAAATTAGTTGTAAATGGGTGTGGTGATGACTCTGGGGAGTCGAACAGACTCATACTAGATGTTGGTGATGAGCAAGATTGTGTTTTATCTTCAATTTGTTGGTAACTGAGGGTTACATCTGTAGACATAGATGTTTTTGAGGCCCTTTTGTTGTAAATTTGTTTAGGACGTGTATTTGATCTTAAACTGTATCGTTTATTAGTCTGCCTTTCATATGCTTGTTCAGATTCCGTTAGACTGGTCGAGGTCGTTTGATGGTTTGAGATTCCCGCCCGGAAATTCTTAACTCTCCTAGCCCCAGAGGATAACAGTGTACCATCATCATGCTTCCTCCAGAACTCCCGAGCACTTGGGTATGGGGTATCGGTTTCATTTTCATCATTAAATTTTGGACGTACAAAACCTACACATTTGTCCAAAATGTGTAGATGCGCCGTAGACAACCTGACTGAGTCCGTGAGTGCTACCGTTGGTATCCTAGTACGGACTCTCTTCCGCTACCACCCTTAACTGATATCCTGCGCTAACACCAGTTGTTCTACCTAAGCCTCATTAAGATATTTACTTCTAAGAGCCTTAAAGTAGCTTGCCCAGTTTTCCTCTTCACCTCTAACTACTCTCACTAACAACTACTTTTCTCCTTCTACCCTTCATCTCTTCCACTTCTCCTCTCATCTCCACCATTTCACCTCTCATCCTGCTCCTCTCCTACTCCTACGTCCCAAAGCCACGTTAGCCGCACCAGTAATTTCTCATAGCGTTGTCCGCCCCCCACGTGATCAGATGGTCGATCAGGACGTGTGGTTGGTCTTAAAGGGGCTTATTATTATTATTATTATTTAATTTTATTTACATACATATATGCGTATTAAAATTTTGACTCTGACCATGTATTGTTATCCTAACCAAACACTTCGTGGAAACGTTATGGCGGACGCGCGTATGATGAGCTGATGTTCAGCAACGTATGCAACTATAGCAGATCTGATACTGCAAGTTGAGTCAGTTCTACCATACACCAAGAAAGATATTGAATGGAAGAGACAAGGCCCGTCTTTGAGCATACCAACTACTTTGTGGCCAGTAAGTTCATCGTCGTCTTTTGATATTATCGACATTTTATCTTGCGAAATTTAATTTTCCAACTTCTTTGTGCGAAATCAAACATACACAGATTTCTAAAATTGTTTTAGAAATTAAATTAATAAAAATCCTTTTGTTTTAGAAATCTGTGCAAACACAAATAAACTCTACGACGACAGCGACTGATAAAATTGACTGCCAGCGTCATAACACGAAATGAAAAGTTTTCCTTTAATTTTATTTGTATGCGTATTAAAAGCAGAAGAGGGGAGGCATTCGCCCAGAAGTGGGAAGCAATAGGCTAGGTTAAATTAGAAGGTGTGTCCCACTATGCTGGATTTTTGCAATTACAATCGATTTTTTTATGTACCAATAGTAGAGTGGGGCATTACTATATCTCTAATATAGCTGAGACAAGCTGAGGGTTCTTCATCAAATAGTTCAGATCTTCGATTTTTGACATCAAATGAAGAGGCAAACAAATATTATATTTTTTGTAAAGGCGGTATGTCGATCTTTAAGAGTTTGGTTGGGCTCTTGTGTTTTCAAATAAGGGGCACCAGGTACTCCAGATTTTCGATATTTCTAGTTTTTATAGTTTTCTCTTTATGTGGCCGTTAAACCCTAAGTCTGTACCAAATTTCAACTCTCTGAGTTTATGGGAAGTACTAGTTATATTTTGATGATCATAAGTGAGTGTTGAAAATGCGAAATTTTGCTTTCGCTTAACTTCGGAACTAAATGACGTACAGACTTGAAATTTTGGATTCTAGGCATGTGATTATAGCTTACTAGATGACGAAAGTTTCAGCGTTCTTGTCTTATCCAAAGGTTCTCAAATAGGGGCCTGAAAATGCAGTGGTACGGCAGTGTTTGCTTAGCGCTCGAGATTTGGCAGGGGCACTACCGTGCCCCCAAATTTTTTTCTACCCAATTTGCACAGATTTCTAAAACAAAAGGCAGATGGAACGTGCAGAACACAGATCCTTAGGTCCAGAAAACAAATATCAAACGCCAAAGCAAATACAAACTCCAATCAGTACGAATCGGACTTCCGTCTCGTATGGGAGTCCCGTGTGATTTTAAGTTTTGTTTAAGATTATGCCGTATTGTGTCTTCAAACATTGCAAACATTGTTCCCAAAAATAAGAAAAGGAAAGAGGAATATCATTTCATAGGAAAGTTTGAATATTTTACTGCTATTTATATAAATTAGGCAATTTCATTTCGTTTAATAAATAGAAACACAACACCTCAACGAAAATTGATTAGTGTTGCTATACTAAATTGAAATTATTTTCCCTAAAGTTAAGGTAAAATATAGATTATGATTTTTTTGAAGATACTCGTAGACCAAATTATTTATGTAGATTGTATTATTCTATTTTAAACCCTATTTTTATAATCAATAATAAAGTGTTGATGAAAACCATAGTTATGAAGCAAGTTTTTATACTTGTAAGTAGGTATAGTGGAGCTTAAAAAAATAGGCTAGTTCTTTTGAGAGATCTAATCGTTTTAATTAACCTCATGTTATCTGGTCGAGTCAGTAGTGACATTGTCGAAGATTTATACGGTGCTAATTTGTGCGTATATACTTACCCAAAAAAGATGTTGGGATCAGACCAATCGCTGTTGGCACCACATATACTGGCCTTGCTGCTAGGTTAACTTTTCGTTTGCGACACATGTCCAGACAAAGATTGGATACTAAACAAATTGAATGATCTGGCCCCCCAACATCAAATCAGTTGACAAAAATTCTCTGCACTTCCTGTGTTCACCGATATTAAATGAGTAGTTGCCACCTTTTGTCAAGCATAATATTCAAAGTTTTGCAAAAAGCTCCGATAGAATACTCAAAATAAACACACACATGACTTTTACTATTATTCGGCGTTGTCTTTTTATTCCGAATTATCTGTACGAATATTCGAATTTTTAGTTGCATGCAAAATCAAAATTCTTAATTTCATAGGATGGAAATTACTATTTCTATCATAACAAGAAATCCTTGCATAATATATAATCGGTGTAATAATAAATTATTTTGACATTATAATATATTTTATGTGTTTATTATACGCGAAGATTTCCGAAGCTACGACAACAATAGTGGGATTTTTTTCTTAAGACTGGGAACATTAGACGCACGCCAACGTGAGTAATTTGACAACGTTGGTGAGAGCTGTCACGCATACATAACTAATTACTGGCCTCACAGTGTCGTTCACGAAGGTTTCATCTGTTTAGAAATCTGTGCCAATTTGAGTCATTTTTAAGAAGCTTATACAAATATATATAGTTTAACTTTGAATTTCAATACATACTAAATAATATTATTTTGTAGATTGACGAGTCATTTAGCCAAGTCAAAACTGGCCGTCAAGATTTTATGTGCGGCACTTACGATGGAAGGGGACTTCGCCGTTCCAGGCCATTTGATAGTAATACCATTCGAAGGACGGGGAAAACCAAATATATCACTGAGTAAGTACATATTAGTCTAATACATCTTATTATTTACCATTTTATTATTTTTATTATCTGTCTGCGAAATACCAGTATAATTAAAACAAGAACAAAATTAAAAATTTTGATTAACCCCCGACTACCTTAGATTTGTTATCTGTACAACATTCTACTAGTCAAGCCCTTTCATTTGATACCCATATTAAGGAAGTTGTGAAAAAAGAAATATAATTCGCCATTTTGTGGTAGCGGCCATCTTGGATTTGAAATTTGTCATATTGCAAAGTATTCTACTAGTCAAGCCCTTTCGTTTGATACCCACATTGCGGTAGTAGTGAAAAAATTATACAGCGTGGCGCTATGGTGCCGACATTAAATGAACACACGGGTAGGGTTACTGAACAGTAATCATACAAAAGGAGTGAAAAATAAATATTCGCTTATTTAAAAAAAAATTGTTTCTAACAAACTAAATAATTGTATGAAGCGATCGAATGAAAATCACCATGTGCACTAGATTCATTCAATAATTTCCGTTGTGTGAGTAAGTTGCGTGTGAGTAAAGCTGGCAACGCCGCATCTATCACGCCTTCTACCGCCTAACTAATTCGGCTTTGGCTTTGCTATCGCCATCTCTTATCATGTCAAACGAAAAAAAGAGAGAGAGAAACTACAAAGCTATGACAGTATTCGTTCGTGCGGCAAGCCCCCGAGTACCTATCAGCCGCCGCCGCCGCCGCGCCAAGCGGGGTCGTATGTACCTATCTACAGATACGTTTACATAATTTTTAGTTATTTAATTCTGATTAATTTTGAACGTGAGTGAGTAGGTACATCATGAAACAGCAGATTCAACATCTGTACACCACTAATAAATCGAATACCTACCCAATAATAAACAACAAAGGTAAGCACACAAAATGTAAATAAATGCGTAGGTACCTAACCTATTGTGATTTTGGCGAAACATACCAAAATGTTGACTTTGAAATAATAAGATGCGTATTGTCAGTACTCATATCAAGGGCACTTCGCATTTTTTCATTATTCCCACTGGTGGGACTCGGGGCCTTCTCTAGCAAGGAGATAGCCAGCTAAGGCCATAATCCTGAAACCTGCTGAATTGGTTAGCCTACAACATTCTTAAAAATAAAATAAAAACAACTTCTCGCGATAGGTTTGGCTTGAAGATTTGAATTTCATAAATAATTTAACCAACAAAACCCTTTCAAATAAAAGATAAATTTGTTTGAAATCTAATTACGATTACGTAAGTAAATAAAATTAAGAATGCCTTAAAAACAGTAATTAGGTAGGTACCTATTAGTTGTAGGGATAGTTGTAAGTTGTAAGTACCTATACACCTCTACCTCTACATGCCTCTACGCACTCGCACGGAGCGGCAACACCGCGCCTACTCCGGCGCGGCGCCGCGCCGGGTAATCCTTTGAAATTTTAGGTACAAACATCGGAGCGAAACTTTTTTGATCTGCATTTTTAAAATGGTCTACGTGACCGCCACTTTCGCGAACACTAAACCTTATTAAAAAATGAAAATGAAAACGAATGCTTGCCAATAAGTGTCCAAGTGAAGCCGAAATCTGTGATGCTGTGGGAAACTTGCACTTTGTCGATGAACTTGCTTTGGGCGACAAATCGTTATCGCAAAGGCAGCAAACAAAGAAAACAAAGTTAATACGCGGCTGCACTCCTTGATCCTTAAAGTGCACCTCGAGAACATCCGAGGTCTGCACTCAAATATCACAGCAGTCCACCACCACCTGGAGACTGAGCAGCCATCACTGTTGTTTCTTACGGAGACGCAGATAGGACGTCCGTCAGACGTGGCGTACCTAACATATCCTGGGCACACGTTGGAGCACAATTTTAAGCCACGTGCTGGAGTCTGCCTGTACGCCCGTGACGATATCTGCTGTCGGCGTCTCCGTAATCTTGAGGACACCAGATTCTCTGTTGTTTGGGCGCTGGTAGACACAGGGATCACCCAGAAGCTTGCCAAGCAGGGTGATTATTGGCAAATCCCCCCTATGACGAATACACCCAACAGACGGCCCCCAGTCCCCGGCGGCTTCGCTATCCCTGGCAAAGGTAGCTGCCATGGTAACGGCGGAGCAGGGGATGTCTAACCCGACACTACACAGAAGACATTCCGGACGTAAGCCTGTACGAGATACGAGCGGCTCTCAAACAGCTTAAGAACAACAAGGCACCGGGGGAAGACGGAATCACGACAGAACTTCTGAAAGCGGGTGGAACACCGGTACTTAAAGTCCTTCAGAAGTTATTTAATTCCGTCATCCTTGAGAGTACAACGCCAGAGGCGTGGAGCAAAAGTGTGGTGGCGCTGTTCTTTAAGAAGGGTGACAATACCCTCCTGAAGAACTACAGGCCCATTGCGCTGCTGAGCCACGTCTATAAGCTGTTTTCGAGAGTAGTAACAAATCGTCTCGCTCGTAGGCTTGACGACTTTCAACCTCCCGAACAAAACGGGTTCCGGAAAGGGTTTAGTACCGTAGACCACATCCACACGCTTCGGCAGATTATACAGAAGACGGAGGAGTATAATCGGCCGCTCTGTCTAGCGTTTGTGGACTACGAGAAAGCCTTCGATTCAGTCGAGACCTGGGCAGTGTTACGGTCGTTACAGCGGTGCCAAATCGACTATAGGTATATCGAAGTGTTGAAGTGTTTATACAACAAAGCCACCATGTCTATCCGTCTTCAGGACCAAAGCACAAATCCGATCCAAATGCAAAAAGGGGTGAGACAGGGAGACGTTATCTCTCCGAAACTGTTCACCTCTGCATTGGAGGATATCTTTAAGCTTTTAAACTGGAACGGATATGGTATCAACATTAATGGCAAATACATCACTCACCTTCGATTTGCCGACGATATAGTAATTATGGCTGAATCGCTAGATGACCTTGGCTCAATGCTCAGAGACCTCAATGCTGTCTCCCAACAGGTAGGGCTAAAAATGAACATGGGTAAGACAAAAATCATGTCAAATGCCCATGTTGCACCCGTACCGGTCCATGTTGGAAACGACAGTATCGAAGTTGTCGACCATTATGTGTATTTGGGTCAGATGATCCAATTAGGCAGGTCAAACTTTGACAAGGAGGTCAGCCGACGAATTCAACTTGGATGGGCAGCGTTTGGGAAATTGTGTCACATCTTCTCGTCAGAAATACCACAAACCCTCAAGACGAAAGTCTATAATCAGTGTATGTTGCCAGTGATGACATATGGTACTGAGACGTGGTCGCTAACTATTGGCATGATATGCAAGCTCAAAGTTGCGCAACGGGCAATGGAGAGAGCTATGCTCGGAATTTCACTGCGTGACAAAATCCGAAACGAGGAAATCCGCAGAAGAACGAAGGTCACCGACATAGCTCTTAAAATTAGCAAGTTCAAGTGGCAATGGGCAGGCCATATAGCTCGCAGAATCGATAACCGCTGGGGAGTAAAGGTTCTCGAATGGCGACCACGAACCGGCAGACGCAGTGTAGGACGGCCCCCCACAAGATGGACCGATGATATTGTCTCGGTCGCGGGAAGTCGGTGGATGGAAGTGGCACAAGATCGGTCATTGTGGAAATCATTGGGGGAGGCCTATGTCCAGCAGTGGACGTCTGCAGGCTGCAGATGAGATGAGACACAGGAATAGACAAAATTGTTTATGCCTGTGTCTATCGGTCGCACAGTGGGGATCTGGAGACAACTAGGCTCATGGAATATTTGAGTGAGGCGGCGGATGCGGCTCAGCAAAAGTACCCAACAGCCCAACTAGTGTTGCTGGGGGATTTTAACGGCCATCACAAGGATTGGCTGTTCCCATACCGAGACACTGACCACGCTGGGCTGGAAACGAGAAAGCTAGCTTTATCGTTACACCTGACCCAGCTGGTCCAAGAGGCCACACGGGTACCTGACGTTGAGTCGCATACTCCTTATTGTTTAGACCTTCTGCTAACAACTGACCCAGATCGATATTCCGTGGCGGTATCTTCGCCGTTGGGCAGCTCCGACCACTGTCTGGTGAAGTCAGTATCAATGTACCATCCACCCGATCCCAGCCCTAGAGGCAACCGGCGGTTGTGGCGATACAAGTTAGCAGATTGGGATGAAATGCGTTCTTTTTTTGCGTCTTACCCATGGCAGTCATTGTGCTTCTCTTCTGGTGATCCTTCAACTTGCGCGGATGCTGTGACTGAAGTGATACAAACAGCTATGGAATATTTTATATCGTACTCTGACGTCCCAGTATCCAGCAAAGCTCGCCCTTGGTTTGGCCCGCAGTGTAAAAATGCTGAGGCATGTAAGCATGGGGCTTACCTAGCTTGGGTTGATACTCGACAACGTAAGGCAAAGGACACACACCAGAAGAAGAAAGCGTTTAACAAGGCTGCTAAGGCATGCAAAAAGGTTTTACAGAGGGCTCGTTTCGACCATATTAGTCGAATAGGGAACAAACTAGCTTCATACCCTGCGGGTAGCAAAGCGTTTTGGTCCCTAGCTAAATCGGTCGAATTGAACTTCTATCGCCCCTCACTACCTCCAATGCTAAAACCTGATGGGACGTTGGCTCACACCGCAACGGAGAAGGCAAACTTGTTCGCATCTCAGTTTGCGGAATCTTCACGTCCAGATGCTGGTTGTGCGATACCTCCTACACCACCTGGCAGTCCGACTGTAATGTCTGAATTACATATTCGCCAAAAGGAGGTTACCAAAGCGCTACGCAATCTGGATGTGAATAAAGCCAGTGGCCCGGACGGAATTCCTGCCATAGTACTGAGGGTTTGTGCACCCGAGTTGTCTCCAATACTAACGCGCCTGTTTAGACTTTCTCTCCAAACTGGGCAAGTGCCGAAGTCGTGGAAGCTTGCAAACGTGCAACCTGTGCCCAAAAAAGGTAGTCGTGCTGACCCTGTCAACTACAGGCCCATCTCAGTCACGTCCATACTCTGCAAGACTATGGAACGTGTCTTAAACCACAGGCTCCTGACATACCTAGAATCGAACGACTTCCTCAGTGACCGGCAATACGGGTTTCGCCGGAACCGGTCCACCGGGGATATTCTAGCGTATGTCACCCACATCTGGAGTGAAGCTATCGAGAAACACGGGGAAGCACTTGCAGTCTCCCTGGATATCTCGAAGGCTTTCGACAGGGTTTGGCATGATGGTCTTATAAGCAAGCTTTCTGGCTATGGTTTGTCTCCTGGGTTTATTGCGTGGATATCGGACTTCTTGAGGGATCGATCCATACGAGTCGTCATTGATGGCTGCTCGTCGGATCAAATGGCTATCAATGCCGGAGTCCCTCAAGGGTCGGTACTCTCTGCGACACTCTTCCTGCTACATATCAACGATCTGTTGAAGCCCGGTATTTTTGGGTACGCAGATGATAGCAGAGTCGTAGAGAGTTATATATCTAGCGCAAGAGCCAGTGGGCAACAAACTCAGCTATTGAGAGAGAATATGATCGGGCGGTTGAACTTGGCCCTTGAGGCAGTCTCTAAATGGGGCGATGCCAATTTGGCCACGTTTAACGAAGGAAAGACACAGGCGTGTTTGTTCTCTGCTAAAAGGAGTCCGTTCCAACTGGCTCCTACTTTTCGAGGCGTGTCCGTGCCGGTTACTGACCATCTCGAGCTTTTGGGCGTTTTTCTGTCATCGACGCTCAACTTTGGCACTAATGTAATGAGTAATGTAATGATATATTGAGTCTAAGGCTAAATTAGCCGCCAAAAAACTAGGTGTCCTCTCAAAGGTGCGAAGATACTTCAACTCTGAACAGTTGCTCACGTTATACAAAGCACAGATTCGCTCCTGTATGGAGTACTGTTCGCACCTTTGGGATGGATCGGCTAAGTATCAGCTGGGGACTCTGGAATCGATTGAGAGACGTGCCAAAAGACTCATAGGCAATGACGCTCTTGTGCGTAAAAGACTTCAAAGTCTTGATCATCGCCGCAAAATCGCTAGCTTATCGGTTTTTATCGGATACACTTCGGAGAGTGTGCAACTGATCTGCATGATCTAATACCACCTTGCCCTTTCTTCTATCGGAATTCTCGTTCCACAAAAGGACGGCATCGTTTCATGGTTGATGTTCCAAAAACGCGAACGAAGAGATTTGACTCCACGTTTGTGATAAGAACGTCTAGGTTGTGGAATGCGTTGCCTGAGTGGGTTTTCCCTGATGGTTACAATCTTGGTGTCTTCAAATCGAGAGTGAATCGGTTTTTTCTAGGTAAGCACGCTCCATCGTAGATCTCATCATCGCTTAACATCAGGCGAGATGGTGGTCAAGTGCGAGCCTATTATAGTTAAAAAAAAAAAAGCTATTTGATGGGTTTCTGTTTAAACTAAAGTCATGTCTGCATACTATGGAGTTCCACAACACCAATTAAAAAACGACTCACAAAACAAAATCACAACACAAAAGTACATAACAAAAAGGCGTCTTTATCGCGGTATCTAACCTAATCTAATTGACACTGACTCGTACAATCAATTACACTAAATAAACGACAAAAATAATGCGTAAGTCTTTTTCGCGAATAATTAAGTTACTTAATTACCTAGCTAACAATTTAAAACAGTAAATTATATATTTACAATTAAAGTTTTAGCGCGAGGTATGTGTCAAGGACAACGGTCAACTAGTGGAGAGAAGGAGATAGACAAAAAAATTAGAGGAGCACATCCTCTCTGCATTTCATTAACTCGCACACAAACGCATGTGTTGTCTTATCTCTTTCTATTGTATTTGCCTTACGCCTGATTTTCATTGATAAACATATGGATCTGAGGTCTGCGACCTAATGACCTCGTGACTTACATTTTTAGATACAGGTTGATTTGATTTGGATTTTTTGAAAATTGCAAATAACTCAGTGAATAACAACGATACACGAAATTTAATTTTACAGAATGCCTATAAATATGATGTGTGATATGTGGTTTCATTTAATGTCGGCACCAAAGCGCCACGCTGTATAATTCGCCATTTTGTGGTGGTGGCCATCTTGGATTTGAAATTTGTTATAGCGTATAGTACTCTGCTAGTCAAGCTCTTTCATTTGATACCCATATTGAGGTAGGTTGTGAAGAAATATTTTGTCCGCCATTTTGTGGAGGCGGCCATTTTGAATCGATATTAACCAAACATAGCTAAGAACACCCGCACGGATATTAACTTTCAAATAAAAAAAACCGCATCGAAATCGGCCCAACCGTTTGAGCTCTACGGTGCCACAGACAGACACACACACAGACAGACAGACAGACAGACAGACAGACAGACAGACAGACAGACAGACATCGACGTCAAACTTATAACACCCCTTTTTTTGGTCGGGGGTTAAAAAAAAGATTATAATCTAAGAGCGGTAAAAATCTACTAATATTGTAAACGTGAAAGTTTGTAAGAATGAATGAAATTTATCATATATATCTTCAAACGAGCAATTCTTGTAGATTATACAGAATCTGAATCTCGGAAACGGCTCGAACGATTTTCATGAAATTATGTATACAGGGGGTTTCGGGGACGATAAATCGATCTAACCAGGTTTTATTTTTAAAAAACGCCGTTTTATACACGTTTTAGACACTGACATATAAACTTAAAAACTGTTACATAAAGATTAGAATGCGACGGTAAATTTCGCAACGTCAGTACATTAGCTCAGTCGGGAAGACGGGCAGTCACAATATGGTAGGTCCGGGTTCGAATCCAACCAGCCGCTTTTTTTCAAGTTCTTTTTTTTTTAGAAATTCAGTATAAATAAATATGTAACATACTACGCTCGGTCACCCAGGTACTTAGACATTTACAAACACTTCAAGTTCACATATTAATACAGATTATCTATTCTTGATTGGTAATTGGTAATTTGGTTGAGGTTGATAAGCATTGTTAACCAAGCTAGGATTAAACCTAATGTTATGGCGTAACAATCTAACAATACCCTCCCCCGGACATTTGAATTAGGAAAAACAGATAATTATCTATACTAATATTATAAAGCTGAAAAGTTTGTTTGTTTGAACGCTAGGATCTCGGGAAGTACTGGTCCGAATTGAAAGATTATTTTTCTATTAGATAGTCCATTTATCGAGGAAGGCTATAGGCTATAGAACATAACGGTACTATCAGTAGAAGCGGAGCACGAATCAAGAATGTAACAAAACGGGTAAAAATATTCCTTTTTGAGAGTTCAACTTAAACTTCTTGATGAATGGCGCGCGCTGTAACTTAACTGTCACATCTCTGCCAATGTCCGTTTAGTTTTTGAGAGTTTTCGTAGCGTACTTTGACATGACAGCATGTGTCTAAGATTAGGTACATCAACTTCAACTCAAATTTTTTATTATTTTGGCTTCCATTCGGTAATGTTACCGTAATTTCGCTAATGTCAAAGATTGCGTCATTGAATATAAACCTTTGTTAATTAAATTTGTTTCTAAATCTGAGTTGGTACGACCAATTTCCGATAGTTGGGGTAGCAGGTAGCTGAAGAGGTTTTTTGTTTGAAAGCGATATTATCAGGAATGACTGAACCGATTTCAGTCATTCTTTCACCGTTGGATATGTACGGGATCCCGATGAGTGCTATATAATTTACCACGGGCGAAGCCGGGGCGGACATCTAGTTACAAATAAAAGAGATGAGTGAGCGTGATGAATGTACGTTCGTATGTTTGAGTGGGTAGTGTGAGAGAGCGTAAGTGGGTGTGTGCGTGCGAATATGTATGTATGCCGGCGAATAAGGGTGGTTGCTTGTGTATGTTTGCGCGCATGGCGTTAATGTAATGTCAATCTTTCTGTTAAGCATGTTCAATTATGAATGGATGTAAGTTTGTTACTCTTTCACCCAAAAATTACTCTGAAGATTTGGAAGACATTTGATACACAGATAGATAATGAATGGTCTGGAATAACACACACATACATGCTATTTTTAAAAGGAAAAACAACCGAATTAGGATCTATGCAGGTAATTTGAGTCCGACCTCAAAAACATAATGTTAAATTGTTTTACTCGTTTTAGAGAAATAAATATTGTTGGACATTTCATACACAACAACATCTAGCTCTACACTAAACAAAGCTTGTACAACGGGAGCCCGATAGCTAATATAGTACTTACCTGTATATTTTTAAATACATACTTAAGATACATAGAAAACACCCAGGCAAAGAACAAATATTTATGTATCCATCACAGAAATATTTGCACTGGATGGGGATCAAACGGCTTCGCAGGCAGACTTACTACTAACTAAGCCACCAGGCCAGCCATTTAAGGATTTATTTAATTAATTAAATTGAAATCTTAAATACTTTATTTATAATTCCAGAGCGAGCTGTGCTTCATGCAGAAATAGACTTCATTGACGAAGAAGGCGAAGATGGCCAAAACCACTGGCAGATTAAGAGCTGGACGCATAATTTCGAGCTGAAAGAAAAATCAGACGTCGTATTTGAATTTTGAACGTCTTTATGACGATAACGAAAGTTTGGGTATGTTCTTTGTTTTTTTATTTTATCTAAAAAGTAAAATATAAACAAGCAATTCGCCCTGGCTTCGCCTGTGGTACCCGTGGTGATAGTCTAAAGAACTTAGTAGTCACGTAAATATCCAACAGATTATTTCAGAACAACAACATTTAACAAATAATCAGAAAGATAATTTGAAATCGGTCCAGTAATTCCTGAGATTAGCGCGTTAAAAATGTAACAGATCGCTGTCTGTACATGGAAGATAGGTATGTAAGAAAAAATATTATAGGAGACCTTTATGAACGCAATAGCACCCAAAACAATGATTGTTGGAGTTTTTGTCAGTTTATTTGTTTCTATGTATGTATGTCTGTGCACGCTAATCTCAGACACGGCTTATTCGATTTAGATGGGGTTTTCACTTATAATACATATGTATGTTGTATTAAGCTTCATTTAACATTTAGTCCTTGTTTCGTGTCATAAATAATAAAGTTACGCCAATTTAAAGAATCACGTCGCTGGTCTTTTATAAATCGTACCTACATGTTTTAGCTATGTTTTGATCTCTGATGATCCATGATGGTGGCACACGTCTAATATCGTATATAGATTATAAATTCGTTTTGTTTATAACACCCAAACTACAGTGTTTATAAACTATACTTATATTAAATAAAAGTCATCAAGTGCGAGTTGAACTCGCCCATGAAGGCTTCCAGATGTCATTCAAACCAATTTTTGTTGAAAGTTTATATGGTAATGTCAATCATACTTTTTTTAGAAGTTACAGTGGATGCGTCACAAATCTTACCGCTTTGGAAGTCTCTTGCGCAAAATGTTCAGTTTAAAAAAAAACGTTAGAAACCTGAAAATCATTTTTGAAGACCTATCTATAGATACCCCACACATGTTGTTTTGCTGGAACTTTTTTCATTGTTTTTTTCTATTTTTGTATGAAAATCTTAATGCGGTTCACAAAATACATCTACTTACCAAGTTTCAATAGTTCTTATAGTTTCTAAGAAAAGTGGCTGTGACATTTGGGCGGACAGATAAACAGACAGACAGACAGACATGACGAATCTATAAGAGTCCCGTATGTTGCCATTTGGCTACGGAACCCTAAAAAATGCTACCCAAAGTCCAGTGACACGCAGCTATTGGCACAACATGAAGACTCCAAATTACTACCTAGAACTGCACTGCGCTCGTCACCCAGAGATATAAGATATTTTATCTCTATGTCCTGCAATTACACTGGAAACATTGCCTTTCAAAGCGAACACAGCAATGTTTGCACATTTCTGCTTGGCGGTAGAATAACAGGCAAAGTTTTGGTACTTCCCCAGGCAGACTCCGCAAAAAGTCCTTCCACTATAAGTTAATAAATAAAGTAAATTTTCTTCGGTGCAGTCTCGAAGATAATAGTTCACACGCTACATTCAAATTCATCGCTCATTCTTTGTAAAGGATTAAACATAAGCTTAGCTATTCTCACTACCATCGAGTCCCAGCAATTGGAACAAAATGTAGGTTGCTTTCAGGGATACAGCTTTCTAGCTGTAGCCCTCGGTTGCTTTCTCTTACCTCGCCTCTCGAATTCAAGGCCATCCACCTCGCTGCCCAAGTGCGTAGTAGCGGATGACGAATGTCCATTACAATTTTTTTGTTGAAACGTACCAGTTTCCACACGATGTATTTTTTTTTTCATCGTTAATGCCTTGAAAAAATGCAAAAAAATGGTTCCGATTTGCTTGCTTCTCAATTGCATTCTAATATTTAGTAAAGAAAGGCAGATAAATAAAAACAATGACATTATTAATTAAACATTAGTAGTCATTGGAACTGCCGATAGAAGTGAAAAAAAAACTTAGAATTTGATAGTTTATTTTGGAAATTACGCGAGTGAAACCGGAGGGCGTGGCCATGAGCATGGCCATCCAGAAATGCTCATGTATTCTTAGAAATCAATGGTAAATGCTGATGCATTTCTGGATGGTTGGATGGATGGTAAGATTTCTTATCATTCCCGAGCGTGACGCTAGAATTCAATTCACAGCCCACGAAAAATCTATCTGTGGCGCTCCAAAAGAAGTTTTCACTTCAATTATGTTTTTACATTTCCAGATCGCGCTGGTCGTGAATTATTTGCCAACAATAGTAACGACATGGTGATGGAAATTGGAAATTCGGTGATTAACGCCCTTGGCAGCAAAGTCGTCAAAGCGATCAACCAGTTTTTAAAAGCTTTTCCTTCCTCAGATCTTACTTTATATAATTAAAATAAAGTACTACTTAATTTTACTTCAAAGTATTTTTTATAATTACGAATACAAGTTGGAACTTTAAAGTTATGAACATCACCTAAACCTTGGAAGTTCTTCGGTTTACCGGATACTTTTCAGAAAGTGTGCAGCTAATCTGCGTGATCTAGCAGCATCCTGTTCTTTTTCTATATATGTTCTATGTTTATATTAAACTAGCAATCCCTCCCAGCTTTACCTGTGGTACATAATAGAGGTATATTATAACCTAGTACCTGGGTGACCGAGCCTTGCTCGGTTACTTAGATACGAACTGATTTTCTCAAAAAAAAAAAATAATTTGAAAAAAGAAAGGCGGCTGGTTGGATTCGAACTTGGACCTACCATATTATGACCGCCCATCTTCCCGACTGAGCTAATATACTGTCGCGCGACGTTGCGAAATTTACCGTCGCATTCTAATCTTTGTGTAACAGTTAGATTGTCTAAAAACGCGCATAAAACAGAGTTTCTTAAAAATAAAACCTGGCTAGATCGATTTATCGTCCCCGAAACCCCCCTGTATACATAATTTCATGAAAATCGTTCGAGCCGTTTCCGAGATTCAGATTCTATATATCTTAATGTATAAAATTCTCGTGTCACAGTTTTTGTTGCCATACTCCTCCGAAACTGCTTGACTGATTTTGATAAAACTTTTTGTGCTTATCCGGTATCTATGAGAATCGGCTAACATCTATTTTTCATCCCCCTAAATGTTAGGGGTAGTCCACCCCTAATTTTTATTTTTTATTTTTAGACAAAAATTTTAATTTCTATTTTTTTTATGATACAACATACAAAAATACATACAATTTAATTTTCACCCTTCTACAATCAACCCTTATTTTTTAATAGCCATTTTTCATCCTCGGTCGATAACTGATCAATCGTCATTTAATTAGTTATCCCCGCCAGATGTCTACAGGTGTCACTTCTGACCCAGTAAACTGCACGATAATTTGGGGATCAAAAGTAGCCTATAGCATGTATATAGTTTGAACACGCTAATCTCGGGAACTACTGGACCGATTAAAAAAAATCGTTCACCGTTCTTTCATATGTTCGTAATCCTTGAACGCTGTAGGTTATGTATATGTACCACGGGCGAAGCCGGGGCGGGCCGCTAGTATACCTACAAGAATTGCTCGTTTTAAGGTATAAGATAAGATAGCACTCAGGGATGACGGATAATACATTCAACCAGTAGTTTCTTAGATTAACATATTCAAACAAAAAAATGTTTAGTTTTTTTTAATATAGTATTAATCTTAATATAATATAGACTACGTGTCACGTTAGTCCTTGATGGACTCCTAAACTAATTATACGATGTTAATCAAATTTGCACAACGTGTGCAGTTTTTTAATTTAAAGCATAGAGTGAAAAGACGAGCATGACAAGTGCCTGATAGTAAGCAACAAGCCTGCCCATAACAACACAGTGACACGCAGCTATTGGAACACGAAGAGTCCAAATCATTAACTAGCACTGCACTGCGATCGTCACCTAGAGATATAAGGTGTTTTATCTCTTAGCCCAGTAATTTCTCTGGAAACATTGCCCTTCAAATCGGAACACAGTAATGTCTGCACACTTACATGACGGAAGAATAACTGGCAAATGTGTGGTACTTCCCAAGGCGGAGTCTGTAAAGAGCACTACCACTACAAAAAATTTGAAGCAACTTGAAGGATATGATAGTTTTTATTTTGATTAACAGTTTTTGTTTGACAATGAAGCCGGAACGGGCCACCAGTTAATTTATATTTATTTATCTCAAAAAATCAACATCAGATCATGCTTAGTTTTTTAAAAATCTGAACGGAGAAGTTTAACTACACTTACTCGTACAAGAACGACCCACGTTTATACATGTAACATAAACTGATGCCATTTAAAACGCATAATTTTATTTTTCTAATTTACTTTGTCTTAATGAATTTAGTTTAATATATAGTGTTATAATGTAACTTTTGCACAATAGTTTTTTGGCACAATGTGTTTTTGTATATAATGTGTAATTGTACTTCATTCAATTCGACTGCTGATTCGAATGATGAGACGCATAATAGTCTTTAGGCATTTATTACATATTTGTCGTACTTGTTAGGACTCAGATCAGACTCGGAGCACCCCGTCTCCACCTAGTCTTGTCGCTACTACCCACTAGAGTGTATATAAAAAATGCGGGAGCCAGAAACTCAAGGGAGGTCAAGTTCAAGGCTACCTCCGTAGTGGAGCGCGGGCCGAGTTTGGAAAACGACACTCAGGGCTGACCGCAGACCTTCTGACGGGATCCCACCCGGAATTAAAAAGTGCACCATATTTCTAAGGTGTACCTTTAATCATTATGCTAAGTTATCCTTATGCGATATATGATTATGTGTTTAAACATTATGATATGTTATCCTTATGCTATAAATGATTATGTTGGTAAAAAATATGCGACAACAGTTATGCGTTTAGTTGTTATGGTAAATAATCATTAGTCCAAAAAACGTTATACCCACTTAAATAAGTACAAAAATTGTTATGCTATCAAATATAGACCCGATATAAATATCTAAAATAAAATAAATATAATCTAAAAACTCAAAAAACCCGACTGCATCAAAAAAGATCCATTATTATTTATTCTACATCCAATCTCGTTGTTCAATGGATCCCGACTGTTCAGTTGTTATGTTCCTTTACTAGAATATATTTTATTTTCTGCAATAGTATTAATTGAATAACATATCATAGAATTATAGACCACCAGAAATCTAAGTGCTTGTTTTATTCTTTTCAGTTTTATAGTATGTAAGTATGTATGTAGTTTGGTTCATTGTTTATGAATAAAAAAATCGACTGTCATTGCAAAAAACCAGCATAGTGGGACACATCTTCTAATTTAATCTAGCCTATTGCTTCCCACTACTGGACGAATGCCTTCCCTTCCCTTAGAATGTAATATAGCCCTTCTGCTTTTAATATGTATACAAATAAAATTAAAGGAAAACGTTTCATTTCGTGTTATAACCACAGACTAAGTAGAGAGATACACTGTTATGACGCTGTCAGTCGACTTTGTCAGTCGCTGTCGTCGTAGAGTTTATTTGTGTTTCATTTCGCACAAAGAAGTTGGAAAATTAAAGACAATATCATAAAAAATGTCGACAATATCAAAAGACGACGATGAACTTAGTGGCTACCAAGTAGTTGGTTTGCTCAAAGACGGGTCTTATTTCTTCCATTCAATATCTTTCTTGGTGTATGGTAGAACTGACTCAACTTTGAGTATCAGATCTGCTATAGTTGCATACGTTGCTGAACATCAGCTCACAACATGCGCGTCCACCATAACGTTTCTACGAAGTGTTTAGTTAGGATAACAATATATGGTCAGAGTCAAAATTTTAATACGCATAAATGTGTGTAAATAACATTAAAGGATCAATCTGGATAAGGCTAGACTGGCTTTTATTTATTTGCAGTCTTCTTCCAATCTTCTAATGTTCTTTGCCTATTATGGAGAGTCCACTTAGATAATGAACGTGAATGGGCAATACGAAAAACTGTTTTTACTGTACAAGAGTCAGAACCGGAAAAAATAAAAAAGTACTCCTAAAGAGAAAAAAAATGTGTCAAATAATACAACTGATATAATAAATCAATAAGTCCACGTTTCTAAAAAATAAGTGAAATCCCACCAAAAACATTCTGTAAAAAACTAGCCAAGTCTCGATGGAGCTGTATATTTATCTCTAAAAAGTAATGAAATCTAGACAAAGCCGTGCCAAGTCTAATGTTCCTTACTGCGATTTCTTTATTATTATAGTTAATGTTGTGTGACTTGGCCGTTGAAGGGTATCAGCGGCTCGCCTACACATACATAAGTATTATTGAAATTTTTTTTGTTCATACCATATAGGATACATACAATTTAGGGAAAATAGTGACACAAAAACAATTGACTGGTTTTTGAATCAACGTTTTCCAAGTGGCCATTTTTCATCGTCAATGGTGTAGCGGTTCTGGCAACAGATTGGTGCAATGGTGTCATGGAGCACCTGGTTTTATACCCTTGTGTACCCTTCAATGGCCAAGTCACACAACATTAACTATAATAATAAAGAAATCGCAGTAAGGAACCTTAGACTTGGCACGGGTTTGTCTAGATTTCATTACTTTTTAGAGATAAAAATACAGCTCCATCGCGACTTGGCTAGTTTTTTACAGAATGTTTTTAGTGGGATTGTTTTTTCCCAGAGACTTGAACGATGATGCAAACTTTTGACACCATAATCTAAACGTTTGGTCTAGGATTCCGCAACCCAAAAACCGTTAAACTTTATAAAAAAGTGTTATCTGTAAAAAAACATTTGTGACGTAAACAAACGCTAAGATACAGGATTGAGCTTAAGTCAAGTTTGATAAAACAGAGATACTTTTCGAAATACAGAATGCTTTTGACGTGACAACGTCTTATAAATTGGTTTGCCGGGTGACACTTCAAGAAACTGCGTTACGCTTCGCTCACGTTATGCGCTCACAACGATAGCGAGTGAGAGGCACGCGTCCCTTCCACTCGGGCATGGTTAGCCCGCCTAAGAGCGAGAGAGACAGGCATAAAAAGTGAAAGGCACGCGTCCCTTCCGTAAAATTATTTTACCACTCAAAGTCGTTGTCACGTAAAACTTTCGTCCGTATACCGACTTTACAGGCAACCAATTTTTTTCCAAAAGAAAATACAGTAGAAGATCATCAAAATAAGAAAACTAATTTTAATTTTTTACTTCGCCAGCGTGCTTTCTTCACCTTGACCGTTGACAATTTGGATTAGGGTTCCTTTGCTTGATAATCTCAAAGTCAGGGAAACATTTAAAAAGTAAAGTTTAAAGTGTTTGTGTAAAACTGTGTGCTTTTTTAAAAGTGTGTATCGGTTTTTGTTGTGTTTAATTATTTCGGGTTTCGGTGGTCAACTTTGACATTATGTATTTTTTCAATCAATCACTAGATATTATGTTCTAATAATAGGCCAGTTAACAAGAATCAATAAGCGGACATCTGTATGGTAAATCAGGAACCAGTCAGCCGACACAGAATTAGTCTTTTTTCAATGCATTTTTTTCAAATAATAAATTAGCCAGCCGTCATCAAATAACTATAAGAATTATGGTTTTAGGCTACAATCTACAATTCAGTTAAAGGTGCCAGATAATTCCTTGCCAAGCCTGTACAACACCTCATTTGGAGAGGCCACGTTGTTTCTTGTTTTTCTCTGTCGGCATCCCTAGATTGTTCTGTCTAAGGTGCTTTTGCGTTAGTCGTCGTACAATGTGTTGTAATCGTTGAGTACAGTATGTGACTGGTAAATATATGGAATGCACAATGTATGCTCTTCGTATGTGTGTAAGTATAGTTCTTCGTAAGTTTAGGTTAGCAAGGCTTTTTTCACTAGTCTAATCTGAGGTTAACTCCCATATTGTCACTCTTATATCAAATAAAGTATTAATGATATGTCATCTCATATTATGTAAAAATATTGGTAAATTATTTTCCCCCTGTCACACTATACTTGAAATTATTTACGAGTACGTTTGTAATTAGCTGAACTAATCGGTAAACTCACTGGTAAAAACTTTAACGCTGAACTAACTGGTAAAAACCTTTCTACAACAAGACGAAAATGACGGTTACGAAGTGCACGCTATGAATTTAGAAATGCAAAGTGAGTGGTTAACCATAGGTGAGTTCTGTATCCCATTAGCTCTAAAGTGGCGGATTTTGATCTATGACTGGTCTCCTGCCTTATTAAAATTTTATCTAAATGCATTCCAAATGACCCTCCCTGACCAGAGTAACTTGGTAAGGTGTGGAAAAGCCTCTGAAAAACGTTGCTATACTTGTGGAGAGGCGATATGTACAGCAAGGCACATATTGGTGGGATGCAAGGTGCTCCTTAATGGGGGTCATTACTCACGGCGCCATGACAGAGTACTTGAAATCATACGTGAAGCCATGAGCCTTTCAGTAGCTAGAGCCCAAAAGGGATTGACGACAAACAAAAGACAAATTAACTTTGTAAAAGAAGGCTCAACTTCAAACTCCAGGCACAAGCCTTACTCAATCCTGGGTACAGCGCCTGATTGGACTATTTTAATGGACACGTATGAAAGGCACTACAGGATCCCAGAGGATGTGGGTGTTTCGTCATCCAGACCGGACATTTTCCTTTTTTTCTAGAGCTACGAAACGCATAGTCCTTGTAGAACTTACCGTACCGTGGGAAACTAATATACCTAAAGACCACGCGATGAAACAAAATAAGTATTACGACCTCCTAAACGAATTAACAAAAAACGGCTATGTAGTTAGTTTATACGCTGTAGAAGTGGGAGCGAGAGGTATACCAGCAAAATCTCTCTATAACCTGCTGAAAGACCTGAAGAAGACTGCACTTCTGGATAAGCCAAGGGGCTTATCCAGAAGTGCAGTAAGTTCTATACTAGAACGACTATCTAAAGCTGCACTAGTAGGCTCATATCAGATTTGGCTGGGCAGGGAGAGAAAAACGAGTGGTGAAGGTGAGTGTTGATGTACGTCAGAAAGCTTAAACCTACGCCCGAGTCACAAGTTTCGGGGTCTACTCGGGTTTTCTCTCTCTGCCACACGATGGACCCGGCACTCGCACGGTGAATCCATGGAATGCTAAGAAAATCGTCTCAAAGTTAGTCGGAGGCATTATTTTGTTTGCTGAGCCATGTTGATGGTATCTCACACTTGCTGGCTGCTAGCCTATTTAATTTACCTTTTTTATGTAATACCTTTTTAAATTTTGGTAAAGACATACGTATTTAAACTTTCACACGTGTTGAGTAAATGTAATGTTTCCACACATTTATCGATATGTTAACATTCAACTTCGTAGTCAAGTTGACTTTGGAATATTTTTGTACGGAACCACTCGCAGCATAAAACAGACAAAATAATAAGCGTACTTATTTACATGTGACGCAAAAAGTGATTCTTAAACTGGATATTTGGTAAATTATCTAATACTAATAAACCGAGTTTCACAAGAAATACGATCAAGAATTTGTTTTGACAAAAAATTTATGACATTCATTTAATAAAACTAAACTAGTCGTGCCACACGGGTTTAGCCTTTAATTTTACAACTTACTAATATTATAAATGCGCAAGGTTGTGATGTAAGATGAATGTTTGTTACTCTTGCACGCAAAAATTTCTGATGAGGTCTGGCTGAAATTTGGTTCAAAGATAAATAATATACCGGAATGCCATATCATTTTTATCCAGGGATCCATTTCATCAGAAACTACGACTGCTTTTCTTCTTGCGTGGTCTTATCGTGACCACGGCGATTGTAAAGCAGCTGAAACGTCGAGGTAATCAGCGTCGGACTGGCCATATAGTCGAGGTGGCATTGGCCAGCCTGGCCTCAGCCTAGCCTCTGCGCGAGCTCCCCAAGGGGACAGGCTTACGGGTCATGTGGTCACCGTATGATAAGGTCACGGGCTCCAGGCTTGTGATCGCCATGGAACTACCTGGGCCTTTACGGCCCTGTCCGATCCTGTGGGTAATTAATAATTTACATCCTGATTAAGTCATGTGTAACATTTACAATATGATGACCTAAGATTAAAGGTGCAGGAGAAGGTAAAAATACAAACAAAATCACAAAGCGTTCATACAAATTTTGTGTTTGTAAATATTTGCATATTTTTTGTTAGATCTGACATATGTCACCTTACTGTACACAAGAAAAGAATTGGTAGATTTGCAAAATCTATTATACCTACTAGTGTTTGCTCGAGACTTGGTACGCATAGAATTTAAAAATTTCAATATCTTATGAAACTTTATATGTTTTGGGATGAAAAGTAGCTAAAACAACTTCAAAAATGAAGGAGATGGCAATTCGATTGTATGTTTTTTTTTATTGTGTAGTATATTATATTACGTGATATCTCCGCCAATGAGGCGTTTTCCAGACGCAAAAAGACTTGTCAAAGATAGTTCTAAATATTGTCAAGTGTGGCACCACTGTTGATTTTTGTGAAATTTCCCTAACAAAATAAAACAGTGGCTTCACCTACGGTGAAATTGAGAACTGTATTTGACAGGTCTTTTTACGTCTTGAAAACGCCTCATTTTGAATCGATTTTGGATTTTGATGATTATTTCTTCAGATCTAAATTTTATCGTAACCGGTGTGGCGGCTTTTGAAATACATATCAACAAAAACTTACCCATGTAGTTCACGTTTCCGTTATTTTGCCAGGTTAAAAACCATATGAGTTCTTCCAGACAAAAATCTAGCTCTGTTCTAAATTTCACCCCGATCCACTCATACGTAACGATGTAATTGGTCAACAAACATCGATACATTAACATTTATAATATTAGTATGAGTGTGAAGGAATATCGAGAGGTAGAAGTTTTATATACGTGGCGATAAAAAGACAGTTTTACTAATTTATTAGTCTGCTAAAACGTCACAAACATTGAACATTTGTATGCTCATTTGACTTAACTAAAAATACAGGTTTATGACTCGTCTAAGTCATGTTCTACACCGCCACTCGGATCATCAGGCCAAATTCTTGAACTACGGATTTGTAAACGTAATCTGAATAGCATCAGACAGTGGTACGAAAGTGATGCCACATGAAAACTAACAAGATTGATGCTAAATCAATTTTATATCAAACATCATTAGAACGTTCTGTGTTGTTGCTAACTTAATAAGTTGCCATCATATTGTTTTTTATAGGAAAGATTGACGAGACGAGCAAGACATGTGCCTGATGGTAAGCAACATACCTGACACATTGCAGCGCAGGGACAGGCAGCTATTAGTGAAGAGTCCTAATCATTACCTAGCACAACACTACGCTCGTCACCCAGAGATCTAAGATATTATATCTCTAAGCCCTGTAATTTCTCTGGAAACATTTTCCTTCAAACCAGAATACAGTAATGTTGACATATTACTGCTTGGCGTTAAAATAACTGGCAAAGGTTCGGTACATCCCCCGGAAGGACTCTGCCAAGAGTCCAACAACCACACATTCTGTACTTTACCCTAAAAAAAATATGTAGTATATTGTTAGTGTTCTGACTTACTTGACTGACTGACTTAGTCTGTACTTAATATTTAAGTTAGTGCCTACTAAATATTTAAATTTGAAATTTACCTTTCCAATTCTTCCTAAGTTAAAATTGTCAGTTAGAGTCAGTGTCCTCTTTAACTTTAGCGCTAAATCTAAAAAAACTTGACCTAACTGTAAATTTCAAGAAAACATGTTTTGCCAGTCATTTTACAAGGGCCATAGAAGATAATATATAATAGATAGATGATTAAGAATATCTTTATATATCAACAGGCTTTGGGTGGGAGCGGTTGTGCAAGTCCGAATTAGATATTTTTTTAATTTTTGTTCTTACCATGTTCGCGAAATGTTTACTAGTGTGTTTGATTGCGTGTTCGTCTGCAGGTATGTTATAGAAACAATAAATACTTTAGTGCAGTCTTTGCTTAGTTTAGGAACTAGATTGTGTTGTGTCAAAACTATTCACGAAAATGTAGTAACTTTAGCTTGTGTTTTTTTACTTTTCTTAAAACCTTTGATTATCTTATATTTCTGTACGTGTTTAATATAAATACAATTTAAATTAGTACTATTAATTATTATTTTAAATGTCGTTTTGTCAAAACAGATGTGAAGTCAAGGAACAAATGAAAATAAGGATATTTTGTTTTTAATTAATTTCATTAAAACCAAAATTCAGTACATAGTTTACTAAAATCCTTAATTTAAAATTTCAAACTCTAGTGACATAGACGATGAACTAACTTATTTATACATTGCTTGTTTTAGTAGTACGTACTTTTAACAATTATATCAAAGTCAAAAGGCAACGTTACGAATTTACCAGCGTTTTGGTTATGATAAAAATTAGCATATCGTTATTTTTATATCAGATAGATAAATATATTTTATTGACACACCAAAGAAATAACTAACATAAAATGTTAAAAAATAATGCCTTAGCAGGTGTCCTGATTACTATCGCGCAAGATATAGTGGTTAAAATGCAAAAAAAATAATTAGACAAAAGTTTTGGTTCGATAAGATTTTTTAGATACGAGTACAACCAGATGTTAAAGAAAATAAAAATTGTAATAGGATGTACCTATTTATTGGATCGCATTTGAATACTTTTATAAAAAAAAAGTGTTTTTATTCAATGAGGATATATATACCTATAATAAGAGGAGATAAGCATAAATTTCCTGGTTACGACAAGACTTACAGGAAGTACTAGTCAGGTCAATTTTACTGCGCAATATCGTCAGAAAATTAAATTAAAATAGCAACAAAATGTATACACAATTATAAGACAATGTTTTAGAATAAATGTTTAAGAGACATTATTTTTAAAAAGTATTACGAACATCCATACTTATATTTTTTGTAAATATAATTTAACAAGCCTATGATTTGATTTTCTCAATAAATTACACGTAAGTATTTAAAAGACATTGGTAGACCAATAACCGTACAATATGACTAAGTTGAAAAAATCTTGTAATTTACGTACTGTTCTTCGTTTTCTAGCACCACCAATACCAGATTTACAGAAATGTAAGCTTGATGATTCAAAATGCATAACAAAATCAACACAGGCCTTCCTTCATACATTTACAAAGGGCAATCCGGAATGGGGTGTGGAACCTTTGGACCCCATCTTCATGAAAAGCTTAGATGCGTCATCTAAAGACCTTAAACTCCTTCTGAAAGACGTCACAGCCACTGGCTTGAACAAATGCATAGCCAAAAACATAGAGTAAGTATATATAAAACATCACACTATTTTATTACTGTCGAAATTTTGTTTGTCTATGCTACTAATAATATAAATGCGAAAGTTTGGATGTATTTGAGCTCAATCACGTTGAAAGATTGAGCTCAAATATCTACAATTTAGATTGATTATTATTTGGAATATTTTATAGGAATATGACTTATAGGTTACTTTTATTCCAAAATATGCTGATAAAAGCTATTAATAGCCTAAGGACTATTATAGCCCTTTTTTCTAAATTCTACGCAAAAAAAGTGGCGATCAGATACTAGTGTAACTGTAACTTTAAAAAAAAAACTTCATATTTGAAACTTATCTGTCCCAATGTAGTTGGAAAATAGAATAATAGTAGTTGACAGCTAATAGATGCGTCACACACCTACCTGTTTTATAAATAATACTCGTTCTTAAATAATGGAGTTTACACTAGTGTGCAAATATTTAAAAGCAGCAAAACTAAGTAAGTACCACCAATAAAGTGTTTATTTACAATTGTAAACAATAAGTGCTAAGTAGAAATGAATAGTTGTTTGTGTTGGATCTTTGACACTACGTTTTGGAGTTAACCCTAAAGTTGTTCATAAACAATTGTTTAGCAAAAATATTGCTTGCCCTTTGCACCTGATCAAAGGTGTGTGTATCTTTATGACAAGGCGTTCCAAAACTTTTTAATTTTGTTTCATTATGCCATCGTGATGTAACGACATGGAAAAATAAAGAATATTGTCATAATTCGGAATCAAAAATACGACTTTTAAGGTAAAAGTTTGCGCTGAGACCGCGACAGGAGACCGCGACAGGTACTTGACTCTATAGAATTATATAGGCACAGAATAAATACTATAGGCGCCAGTTTGCACCCAGACCGCGACACATGTCTCGCGACACGTGTCTCGGTCTCCTGTCGCGGTCTCAGTGCGAACTGGCGTCCATACTATTCCATAGTGTGAAGTGCCTGTCGCGGTCTCCGGGCGAACCGCTACCTTTAGGCGTTTTAACCGATTTCCAAAAAGGAGGAAGGTTCTCAATTCCGTTATATATATTTTTGTATGTACTCGTACCTATGTTATGCAATAGCGCCGACAATTGTGAATCGTTTTTTTTTGTGATTTTTTATGTTTGATACGTCATATTACATTGTGAATTTAGACGATGCGACATAGTGTTTTATTCTTATGAAATTTGGTCGAGTGTCAGAATTTAATTTTAAATTGAAGCCGATTTTGTTTTTTCGTAAAAAATAAACTATTTTTACTTTAGGAAAGCGTTAATTCTTCTTTTAAAACATCTAGGTATATTATTGATAGTTTTACTCTACTCCTGAAATAAATGATGAAACTTACAATTTGACAAAATTTATTTTGGGGTCAATATTGTCACTTTGATTTGCCTGGCTTAGTGGCTTAGTGGGTAGTAGCTCTGCCTGCGAAGCCGAGGGTCGTGGGTTCGATTCCCACCCAGTGCAAATATTTGTGTTTAAAACTATATAAGTATTATATCAGCTATCTGGCCGCCATATTACAAGCTTTGCTTAGTTTGGGGTCAGATGATGTTGTGTGTGAATTGTCTACCAATATTTATTTATTTCGTTTAACAAATGTGGAAGATTTCTTACATTTAAAGATTTACCTAAAATTTCGCAAGTTCTTAGCTCAGGTAACCCTTGAACAAATCTTTGGTATAAAGTGGTAACATTACCATAGGTGTTGCTAGTGCATTAACTATCTCTAAAGACTGAGTAAATCCTTTCTTATTCGCTAGATTAATACTATTTTAGAAGTTAAACTTAGAAAGTTAAACCTTGAGTTGGAAGCTGGATAGGTGATAATATAAAAGGAAAATTGAGGGAGGCAAGCGAGCTCAACAGTTCTAGGTACCTCACCTAGGTAAGAATTCTAAGTACCTAACGTGGCAGTAACCGTCAATTTAATTGAACAGTGTGTTAATGTCGCTCATCCATACTAATATTATGAAGCTGAAGCGTTTGTTTGTTTGTTTGAACGCTAGGATCTCGGGAAGTACTGGTCCGAATTGAAAGATTATTTTTCTAATGGATAGTCCATTTATCGAGGAAGGCTTATAAGCTATAGAACATAACGCTACTATTAATAGAAGCGGAGCATGAAATGAGGAAAAATAGCATTTTTAGAATTTTCGTACGTTTTGTGTTTTGACTTGACACATGACAGCATGTGTCTAAGATTGCGTCATTGAATATAAACCTTTGCTAATCAAATTTGTTCCTCAATCTGGGTTGGTACGACCAATTTCCGACAGGTGGCGTAGCAGGTAGCTGAAGAGGTGTTTTGTTTGAAATCTATATTCTCAGGAATGACTCAACCGATTTCAGTCATTCTTTCACCGTAGTATATGTACGAGATCCTGATGAGTGCTATATAATGTACCACGGGCGAAGCCGGGGCGGACATCTAGTCTATTATAATGCCCGAGCTAGTTTTTCAAGCTAGGATAACAAGCTAATGTTAGCTTCTAGCTTCGTGTACACAACGCTACGCAACGTCAGTTTTGTCTAAACGAAGTTAGAAGTACTAATTTGCTAGCTTACTGACACTAGTTTGCTATCCTAGCTTGGAAAATTAGCCTCGCTCGGGCATAAGTGAGCAACATTGGTGGTCAGAACGAGCAGCATGATGGTAAAATCGTAGCTATTCTAAGATTTTTACACGTTATTTTTTCCAGGTTTGACAAAGTCAAATCGAAGCTTTTCGTGACTGCGGAATGCACCGTTGACTTAGAAGGTCAATACGAAATGGATGGCAGTATTATTCTCCTAAAAATTCAAGGAAAAGGACACGCTCACGTGGTTCTTAGTAAGTAGTCTATTTTTTTGTTAAAATATTGTTTTTTGTGATAATTCTAAAGGTGTCTAATGTAATGTCACAAATAACCACATGTTTTGCGTTTGCACTGCGCTACGAGATAGATCAAAATAATGTACAGCAGTATTGTACCCCTTCAAAAGGTTTACAAAAAAGCCTTCAATATTATACATATCTATATCTGTTAGGAATAATTAACAATATCCATTTTTATTTGTATGTTTAGTATCAACATTGCACCCGTGCGAAGCCGGGGCGGGTAGCTAGTTATTAATAATTTTGAAATCGTGAAAGTTAATCATCAGATTCTTTCTTTCACTTTGGGAGTTGGTATCAACGTTCCCTTCCTAACCGAGGGGTCTGCCACCTAACTAACACTGTCTTTACTTTGGTTTTCCTCTTTTTTCTATTCATTTGAAATTATAGAGATGGCAATAGCAAAGCCAATGCTGATTTAGTGAGACGGTTGACCGCCCAATGATACAACCGCAGTAAGGTATTTGCACGTGGTGTTCGCTTCCCGTTGCGTGCCAAATTTCGTCGCGTCGTAGCCAAGTATAATCAAGATGAGGCCGCACACAACACAGTGACGTTACGGCGTCGTAACGCAAAAATCAACGACGCAACGCAGTGTTGTGGCTTCGCTCTTACAATTGTCGCGCATGGCGCCCAGTGGTTAAAATCCAAAGACAAAAATAACCCACTTAACTGATCCTTCGCCGTTTAGTACCACGACTTCTCAGTTCAGCACAATGAGAATCCGTTGATGTCTTTCTTTGCATTCTGGTCTGTCCTTCGAAGTTCGTCTAACTCGTTTTGACCAATCGTTCGTGGAAAGTAGTGCACGTCACATGGATGTTCGCTAATCACAAACGCGGTATCCTCTGGTATCCGGTATACCTCGTCCTGCGGCCCTGCTGGTGAGTTGTGATAGTAGGCGAAATTCGTGCCATCGCCGATCAACAGGGTACCTAATCTGTGTTAAAATCTAACTAGGTTTTTTTAATTTATTCTGTAAAAACGTCGGCCAGGAACAATACATAGATTTTATCAAACAACAAAAAATACCCTACGTTTCTACAGCCCAACAAGTGAAAAGTGACGTTGGTTTATCTATCAGTTAAAAGCCGTTAGTACCGTATGTAGTTAGCATAACTATATAGATACCGTACAGCGTACAGTAATAATTGACATTTTAACGCATCACAATCTAAAATAATAATTCAATCAATATTAAGAACACGTACTACGGTATAATTTTCTTTTGTATCGGAATAAATTTTAGTCATAAAACATTCATCAACTTCAACTCCGTATCTTTTTCTCATTGAGTGGGGTGAGCACAGCACGATTGTTTTTTCAATTTTAATCTACCATACGTCATCATATCACTCGAATAATTTTAGCATACCGTTGAAATAAAAGATACGCAAACAATTCGTACACAAAAACACTATGAATTTCATAGCAGCTAGCGAGCCTTTTAATTGGCAGGCACATTGTAGTCAACATACCACAGAATGTTTATTATCTATATTCCTACTAATAAAGCTGATAAGGATTTTGTTTAAACGCGCTAATCTCAGGAACTATTAAGCGGAGTTTAAAAATTCTTTCACCATTGGGTATATATAGGCTATATTATAGGCTATTATATTATTATGTACCACTGGCGAAGCCGGGCCGGACTGCTAGTATAGAATAGAAATAACCTAGACATGTATTATTCCAAACTACATTAACTCTAGATAGCAATAAAATGAAATACTTAAAGTTACAAAAATATTCGAAATGTGCTACTTAAATAGACACTTGGACCAGAACGCCCAAGATACAGGCTTAGCCTAGTTTGGGGCTCAACGTTAACTATGGAGCCATTGACAAAGTAATTACCTATAAACTCTTAGCAAAAATGTATGTATTTAAGGAATAAAAAAAAAGATTATGATAACTGATAGAGAACACCGATATCCGTGATAGGGAATACCGAGTTTTCCTGTTATATTGAAACGTGTGAACTAAAACTACAACCCAT
Source organism: Ectropis grisescens (assembly GCA_017562165.1). NCBI lineage: Eukaryota > Metazoa > Arthropoda > Insecta > Lepidoptera > Geometridae > Ectropis > Ectropis grisescens. Next base: position 17,151,844 of record CM029789.1, on the reverse strand, counting down.
AGCAATAATTTATTAAACCATTCTTTAAATTGTAATTTAGTTATGTTGAAGGCGCAGTTACACGGCTTTAAAAAGAAAGACAGACAAGTTTTTCATGTGTCACTTCTCTATATCTTATGAGTATTAATATAAATTTGAATTAGTTATATACTGTTACTGGCAAGTAGTAATGTGCAAACATTACTATTTGGTCGGTTCGAAAAGCAGTTACACAGAAGTTACAGGCCAAAGAGATAAACCATCTTTCTGGGCGACAACTACAGTACAGGGAATGCTAGGCAGTGATTCGGATTCTTCATGTTCAAATGTCTGTATGACGCTAATTATGGGCAAGCCCATTGCTTACCTTCAAGCACATTTCTTGCTCGTCCCGCCACTCCACATCACTCCACATATACGATCATATATCTTTTTTAATATTTAAATTTATCATCCACATAACATGGGAACTGGCCGCTATAGTCTTGGTGTTAAACACGTCCAAACTCACACGTTGGAACATCTGAATGGATTGGGTTAAAATTTAATACACACATTATATTCTGGAATAGTAGATACGCTACTTTTTTATCACGGAAAAATAATGGGAACGGGACCGAACGAAAAATGTCCTAGCTTTGATATTTCTCTTTCTTTTCTTTTCGCTTGCAATGATAGAGACAAATAATAGCAGAGATAGATAGCAAAGCAATAGCCGATTTAGTTAGGCGGTAGAGGAGCGGGACCTGCGTGCATACCTCAATCTGCGGGGCGCTTCTAGTATAATTATAATACCTACTAGTTTTCCAATGACCTTGAAAAAATAATGTACCTCTACAATCAAAATAAAATATTAATGAAAACCAATATTCACTACATCCATTCTGGTAACTGCCTAATATAACGCCGAACCTGTTTGCCTAGAATAAAAATCATGCAAATGTTAAATAAGTATGAATTATTAAAACAAAGACTACATTAATAGTGTCATTCATATGCTAGAAAATTATTTTACTGCCAAAAAGTTTACCTATTCACATTACAAGGCTATTGTACAAAACGTTTATTTATTTACTCAAGGAAAAAACGTCATTTAAGAATTATACATAGAGCGATGAAAGTCTAAAGACAATCCATAATATCAAGCCGTAAGCCGGACACCAGCCGGAAATCTGCCTAGCTTGCTGGAAGCAAATTACCTTATTGTATAAAATGTACCTTGAAATCTCTTCTTATTTTAAAGAAAGTGGCGTTTTTAGAATTACAGTTGCGAGTGACATGTGGTTGAGAAAACATTATTGACTGACATGGCTGGTTTTTGACCTGACTGGCACCGACTTCAAATAGATGAGTAGCGCTTTAATTGTGTAAATTTTAATTGTGGTTTTAATTTATTTTTCGCTTTTGAGTGCCTATTTGTGGTTTTGAAGTCGGTTTAATTTTTTGTAAAAAAATTGTTTATTCTTTATCTAAGGGACTAATATTATAAAGCTGAAGAGCTTGTTTGTTTGAATGCACTAATCTCAGGAACTAGTGGACCGATTTGAAAAATTCTTTCACCGTTGGATATTTTCGTTATCCTTTAGTCCTGTAGACTATAGGCATAATTATGTACCACGGGCGAAGCCGGGGCTGACCGCTAGTTGTTAATAAGCCGCATAATTTACATTTACGTATCAAGATTTACTGAATTATTCTACGAGCAACAATATGGAACTTTAACCCCACCTGTGGCGCAATTGAAAATGTTTTTTTAACATGGCAATCATCTGAAGTAATGAATACTCCTCATTGTTATTGCAATTGTTTTCTTTTAGTTGTTTTGCCTTTTTTCTATTTGGATAACTGTACTTACTCTCTTTCGTCTGATAAAACTCTGTAAAATCTGTGTTCTGTAAAATCATTTTCTTATTAATATTTATGTATCCAATTGGAATTTTTATTTAGACTATATTTGTGTTGTAATCATGTATATGGTCAGTAAGCATACTGATAGTTATTTTGCAAGATTTCATCATCATCATCATCATCCCTAGCCGTAAGACATCCACTGCTGAACATAGGCCCCCCCCCACTAGATTTCCACAACAAACGGTACTGCGTAACTTGCAACCAGTGGTTTCCAGCGACCTTTGTGATTATCATTTCACTCTGTCACCTGTCCTGTTTTAAGATTTAATCAGTAAATTTTTATCACAGTCAGATTTTTTTTTTTTTTTGTCACAGGAAAGGCCGTAATTTCCGCTGAAGTGGACATCGCCGAGGTGACCGGTAAAGACGGGCTTAAACATTGGACTATGAAGAGATATACCCACTCATACGTGTTGAAAGACAAGGCCACAATTGAGCTAGAGAATTTGTTCAATGGAAACGAAGCTTTAGGTAAGCTACACTTAATGAGGCAGTCACCAAATCATTTTTTAAGAGCAACGCGCAAGACCTCAGGCCTCAATGAAATTAGCGATTGAAAAAAATGTATGTGATCGTTTACAAGTATCTTTTATGGAGATTTTAACTCAGTTTAGAAAATAATGGCACCGCCGTTTAAAATGCAATGTTATCAACATCACTTATTTTTTTATTAATTTTTTTACGGTACGCTGTGTTTTATACCTAGCTACTTACACTAAGCACATTGTAATTCACCTGAACTACTCGTAGATAATCCCATCTAGAAAAGTACTATACCTTTGCCAGTTATCTTACGAGTATTGTCAAACAATAATGTACAAAAATATCTGGGTTCTGCTCTTGAGCCCAATAGGCGTGACGACAGGTCCTGCAATTTTATTAAATTATTTGATATAATGACAGTATTTAAATATGGTAAAATATGTACCAATTTTAATTTTGATATTTTTTAGTTTAACTTACTTTCTGATCATTCAAAGCTGGATGGGCAAGTCCATTCTAAAAGTACGTAATTATTAGAAAATGTATTTACCATTGGATAACCCATTAAATTTTAAGTTACTTTTGTTATGAAACCAGTTTTCTAAACGCAATATTTAATAAAGCTACCATACAAACTTTACGTGCGACGCATAGAAAATACGGCACTGTGACGTCACGTTTCTGTAGCGATTTGTATGAAGCGTTTTTGGGAGAGTCCAAAATTGTGATTTAAAAATAGTGATATCACAGGAAGTTTTTAAGATAACAAAGTAATTCTTTCACCTGTGTTTCAGTTATTGAGTAGCCTTTTGATGGCACTTTAAATAAAAAATGAGTCGACATGCCTATTATACTGGCAAAATTGCAAGGCTAGACAGTAATTAGGACTCTTCATGTTCGTAACTGCATAGAACAGTGCTGTTATCTTTGACGTATAGCTTACTATCGTAAGCTATACGTCGAAGATATGCTACCTGATAAGGTATCATATCTTCGATCGCCTTTTTATAATGATTTTATAGTGATATTATAAAAAAATACTGATTAATTCACAGACCAAGAGATAATCAAGATACTAAACAATTGAAATGCTAATTATGTGAAGAATATACAATTTAACAAAACTAACTTTTTTTTGTTACGCATCTTGAATTATCGTTACCATAAACTGCAAATTTGAAAACTTCAATATTAAAATATCTAAAATCTGATGCTAATTTATATATTTAAACATTTAATGTTTGCCTTTCAGGTCGCGTTGCAAAGGAGCTCTTTGCCAGTAGTCCAAACGACGTAGTGAATGAGGTTGGACCACCAATCTTGAAGGCATTTGTAGACAAGATCGTTAAAAATGCCCATCACTTCTTTAAAAAGGTCCCACTGGAATATTTAATCGAACAATGATCTGGCTTGTGATACATTTGGCTATTGTAATAAATTTTCTCTCGAATTGATTGTTTTATTGTCAATTGAGATTTTTTTTTTATGTAACCCTAAAATTAACCTCAACTAGTGAGCAAAACTCTCCTCCAATTTTCTTCACTACTTCGGGTATAGGTCATGTAAGGATAATTTTTTTAAACACCTTAGTTTTCACCTTGCCAATGAGTTAGATAACGAGTAACTTTGTACAACTCCCGGTTCTGACCAGATTAAATAGATTCATACATCCCTCTTTGCAGTGTCTGTCTTGAGCTGTACGTATAAAAAAATATATTATTATAATAAATATGGAAAGCCTGAAAGTACATAATTATTTAAAGTTAGCGCTAAATAAAACAGCAAAAGGCTATCTTAGTTTCATCAGCCCAAGATATGACTACCATTTAACAAAATAGACTTTGAATAAGTGTATGAAAGTGATTGGGTATATTTATAGAGAATGGCCAAAGAAAACATGGATTAACTTAAGAGGACATGAACGCACAGAATGGGACTTAAATAACAGCGCTGGGTGAATAATGAAATCCTAACCATTAGGTATATTTATCTAGCTGTGTAAGGTCTACGTTGACCTTTGGTAAAAAGGAACTTTCAGTCTTCAACTAATAATATTTAACTAGTATATGTTTATATAGGTAATCTTTTTTTAAGTTTGAAATCCTAGGGATCCCTGAAATATACTACCTATTAAGTTTTTAGGATATAGAAACTTTTCATTGATCGATCTTGCACATTGATTGCACATTGCAAACTTTTCATTGATCGATCTTGCCATAAAATTGTTAGTTTATTGGTTTTTTGGTGGATACATCGTAGACCGCATCGTCGCTTAACATCAGGCGTGATGGCGGTCAAGTGTAAACCTATAAAAGTTAAAAAAAATACATTTGGGCGACTGTGCTAGATAATCTAAGTAATCTAATGCAGTGACTGTTTGGAGATCAAAAAATTGACTCCGTTTCATTGCTAACTTTACTGAACTGAGAACGAAGATACTTTTGCCACTTTAGTTTTACAAACAGCTATACTGTGGAATGCATTGTCTAAGTAGATTTACATTACAACACCTGATTTTACTTGAGTGAACAGTGTTTCCAAATTGGGAGTGAATCGAATTGCTTATCATCTAGCAGCGGCAGGTAAGCTTAAGCCTTAAAAATAGTAATAAAAAAAAATAGTTTTTGCGGTTATGGCCGTGACATTAGGTATAATTACAAGTTAAACTACAATTATTACCTACTCGTAAACGAGTTACTTAACTGCAAACCGGTAAGACAACTGAATAGTGGCATAAAGTTAATAATTTCAGGTACGCTAGAAGACGACGATCTTCTGTATGTTCTTCATGTTTCAATAACTGCATGTTACTGTTATGTGGTAGGCATGCTGCTTACCATCAGGCACATGTTCTGCTCGTCTCGTCACTCAAAACTAAAAAATAGTACATTTTGATGAAATAAATGAATAAAATTTACCCGGGCACATGGTGCATGAAACTGCACTGGAATATTGGAAACTCGGCCCACGATATAACCACAGTAAGCATTTCGTAATTTAAACAAGAACAAAATTAAAAATTTTGACTAACCCCCGACTACCTAGGATTTGTTATCTGTACAACATTCTACTAGTCAAGCCCTTTCATTTGATACGCATATTAAGGGAGTTTTGAGAAAAGAAATGTACTTCGCCATTTTGTGGGAGCGGCCATCTTGGATTTGAAATTTGTCCTAGTGCAAAGTATTCTACTAGTCAAGTCCTTTCGTTTGATACCCATATTGTGGTAGTAAAGAAAAATATAATATAATTCGGCATTTTGTGGTGACAGCCATCTTGGATTTGATTTTCTTATGGTGCATAGTGTTCTACTACTCAAGTCCTTTCATTTGATACCCATATTGAGGTAGATTGTGAAGAAATATTTTGTCCGCCATTTTGTGGAGGCGGCCATTTTGAATCGATATTAACCAAACATGGCTAAGAACATCCGTACGGATATTAACCTTCAAATAAAAAAAACCGCATTGAAATCGGCCCATCCGTTTGAGCTCTACAGTGCCACAGACAGACACACACACACAGACAGACAGACAGACATCGACGTCAAACTTATAACACCCCTTTTTTTTCGTCGGGGGTTAAAAATGGCAGTTATAGGAACTGCTAATAGAAGTGAAAGCTTATAACTCAGAATTTGATAGCTTACTTTGGAAACTACACGGGTGAAACTGGAGGGCGTGGCCATGGGAAATGCTGGCGCATTGCTAGATAGCCAATAGCCATACTCCCGAGTTTATCCGAAGATTTTTATCATTCCCGAGCGTGACGCTAGAATTCAATTTACAACGAAAAATCTGTCTGTGGCACGCCAAAAGAAGTTTTCACTTCAATAACACTAGTAGAGTAAACGACTGCGATAGCTTTAAACAATGCTAAATAAGTATCAATGACAGTTTTAAATGGTACTGGTTTTTTTGTCAGATATAGAATTTTGATTTTAATCTATACTTCTATACTTACTAATATTATAAAGCTGAAGAGTTTGTTTGTTTGAACGCTAGTATCTCGGGAAGTACTGTTCCGAATCGAAAGATTTTTATTGGATAGTCCATTCAGCGAGGAAGGCTATAGGCTATAGAAAATGACGCTACTGTTAATAGAAGCGGAGCATGAATCAAGAATGTAACAAAATCGGGAAAAAATATTCCTTATTGAGAGTTTTCGTACGTTTCGTGCATTGACATGACACATGACAGCATGTGTCTACGATTGCGTCATTGAATATCACAGATTACATACCTCTTGAATATAAAACCTTTGCTAATCAAATTTGTTTCTAAATCTGAGTTGGTACGACCAATTTCCGACAGGTGGCGTAGCAGGTAGCTGAAGATGTGTTTTGTTTGAAAGCGATATTCTCAGGAATAACTGAACCGATTTCAGTCATTCTTTCACCGTTGTATATGTACGGGATCCTGATGAGTGCTATATTATGTACCACGGGCGACGCCGGGGCGGACATCTAGTGCAAAAATATTAGTGTGAAAGCTAACGTGGTAGTAACACAACTTGAATTAATTCACGAATAGCTCACGTGTGCTATATATAGTCAGTGCAGTCCGAGAGTCCGTCTTAAGTGCCAAACGAGCTAAGGTCACGCGCGTGCACACTCGTTGAAAAAAACCTGTGGTACTGGTGAAACTTGAATCGGACTGGACTGACATTATAGCGCACGTAAGTTACACGAGATATAATCAAACGAAAGTTTTTCGTACTGGTTAACTGAGTGCCAATGAGTAATTTTATTGCATACCTAAGTACATATTTCAAAGATCCAAACTTTTGCATTATTAATATTACAAAGAACAAAACCAAAATGAACAAATCGTTGAACCAACTGAGACATTCCCGTTCCCTAAATCGTCTTTATCTCATAATGAAACTGTCAGCAGCACTAAACACTCCGTTGGCACAATAAACTATAAAACAATAATTATTTCGGTTCTTCACACGCGTACTCGGAACGTTAAAACGTCAACACTTCACTGAATATTCGAAGCACATGGCGGGAATGTTCGTTTATTTAAGCGCCAGAATAGGACATAAAATCAGTAGTTTCCTAATAAACAAAATACAAGGTTTATGTAAAGTTTAGCAAGTAAGTATTAATTCCATAGGTTATTCAATAGATGATTCAACCTCGATAATTAAGTATCTTCTTACATTATTTATCCCTCTGCTGGATAATAAGCTTCTCTTAGTATGCCATCTGCCTCAGTCTTATGCCAATCGATTAAATGTTTGACTCGCAATAGCGACAATTTCGTCAATTTATGTGAACTGTCTCCAAGCTGGCTATCAATGTCTATGGCCAATCTGCAATTAAAACTCAACAATGTATTACTGATTCCAGGAAAATCACAATAAATTACAAATAATCATTCCTTAACAACTCGCAATGGCACCCCAAACATGAAATAGAAGTCTCAAAATAGGCAATTTAAAGAAAATGCGAATAATACATCAAACATTTGCTGAAATATGAACCCCGAATTACGGTAGGAAATGAGGAAGAAAACCGAATTAACCGGGGCGTCACTAACAACCAATCAATAACAAACTGATTTATTCCCCAGGGATACCAATAATATCGATAGAAATCTCTTCCATGGTAAAGATTTGGGCAGAATGTGAGCGGATATTTGAATTAGTATACCTATAGTTTAGGGTCTGCGTTTTGATATTGCTCTCATTTTAAATTTACTTCTACATTACTCCTTATTATTTCCTTAATTTCATAAGAAAAAAAACAATAACAAAGGTCGTTTAGGTTAGGTGGCCAAAGAACTGGATCTAAAATGGTAAGTTTTATGCGTTTTGAAGTTTCAATGCGCTTTTGTTTTGTTCAAGAGCTAACGTAATTTAAATTTATTTTTGTTAAAATTGTAAGTTTCAATTAATATTTTTGTTATTTAACACTTTCATGTGCTTGTATAACAAAAGACTGTGTAATATAGTTACAATAGTTCTTCGTCATTTTGAATCTATTCCCTTTGTCGCATGATTTCTGCATGGTGTTGCGGGATTAGAAGAGGTAATGAAACTGTATGAAATCAATGGTGCACATAATTAAATGATCAAATTGACACTGAAAATCGCCGGAAAATCAAAACGTTTTCAGTCAATCAATAAAAAATAAATATATATATTATTTCTACAGTTTCAATACCCCTTCTAATTCATTATTCCGCAACGCCGGCAACAAAAATCATGCAACAAAGAGAACCTCGGGGGTACTAACGCCCCCCGCGAGGCTGGTCCGTAAGGGCGGTGGCAAGGGTCAGGATCGTTAACGGGAATGCGAAAAAAGTGACCCCGCGACCCTGATCCCTGGTCTTGCAGGAGAAATCTGCAAGACCAGGGTGCCTGACTGCAGGAGTGGGGATTTTAGTCGGTAAGGGCACCATGTCTGTCTTCGTCTTGGTGTCGAGCCTGACATACCTCACCATGTCCCTGCGTGGTGGGGAAACGTAACATTATTTCCCCCACATATAAAAAGAAAGGGTTGCAACCCCTATCTTCGCCTGCTTTCAGTTGGACAGCTTATGCTTAGTTTAGTGACGGCATAGTGCTGAATGTAATTATTTTATACTCTTCTATCTTTCTGCATAGGTCTCCTGGTGGTTTAAATGACCCATCCATTTCGTACACGGGCCTGTACAAACATCACTTTAACCTTGGAACTCGCTAAACGCAATCAAACGCACCATAACCAATACACAGAATTGTAAACAGCAAATGTTCCACAGTTATCGCATAGGGTAAAATGACACGTGCCGCAACCATTTGCGTGACATCGCCACAACGTTACTCTTGTAAAACGAGTATCGAACGAGCCGAGACTTGTACCGATCCCCCTTTCCAAATCACAATCCCTTTCTTTAGGGTTATTAGGACAAGACAGCGTTTAGTTGTATCATCAGATGAAATGTAGGCAAATAATAAAAATAACTATTTGTTAAGAAAAGAACTAATGTAACCAAATTACTGAAATACTTATTACTACGTGTATATATGTATATATTTTGTACCTCTAGAATTCGTCTGGGAAAAAATCCTTGGCTGGGAAGGAACCTTTGCTAGGCATTTTACCGCCAAGTTGTAAATATGTTCCGGTTTGAAGGACAACGTTTCCGGAGAAATTATAGGGCATTTTTAGGAATGGAACATCGTATATCTCTGGGTGACGAGCGCAGTGCAGTACTAGGTAATGAACTTTTAATGCTCCAACGACTGTAAGACATTGTGCTGCTATAATAAATTTGTAGGTTTGGTGATCGCCATCTCATCTGCTGATAAGCGAAAATGCAAAGGATCGATGGATGTTTTTTTTTAAATAATAAGTGATGAGGCGAGCTGGGCATGTGCCTGATGGTAAGCAACATGCCTGCCACATAACAGCACAGTGACAAGCAGCTATTGGAACATGAAGAGTCCAAATCATTACCTAGCACTGCACTGCGCTCATCACCCAGAGATCTAAGATGTTATACCTCTAAGCCCTGTAATTTCTCTGGAAACATTTCCCTCCAAACCGGAACACTGTAATGTTTTCACATTACTGTTTGGCGGTAGAATAACTGGCAAAGGTGTGGTACTTCCCCAGGCGGACTCCTACCTACCACTACTAGATTGCCTAGACAAAAACCGACACACATATTGGATTGTTTCGAGGACATCTACATTTTACCCATCATACCCAGTCACGCAACGTATTCCGTAGCTTAGATGTGAGATTCTTCTTTTACGAAAACGGAGTTTAACCTCTAATATTGTACCCTTCGAGAAACATCAACCATGAAACAATGCCGCGTTTTCTAGCGAGAAAAAGGGCAAGGTGATATTGGATCATGTTGATCAGCAGAGTATGACTGTCTTTAAATATTCAGTTGAGTTTATCCAGCTCTAAATCAGAACGTCTATTAGTATAGACCACAATTAAATTGAAACTTAATGCCTTAATGAAACTGTTCATATGTAGGGCCAACTCATTTGCAATAAATTTAAAATTAGGTTTAAACTAACCTGTTTTGATTTTTAATATAAATCTGGCTGTGATAGACGAAGGAAAACCATATATATTAAGAAAGCAGTATTTCTCACTTCGAAAAACAACAGATAACGTTAGCAAACATATACAGGTAGAGTGTTCCCTTACACTCTATGTATGTCTTTATTTTTGGACCAGACCTGACCAGTAGTAAACATACATTGTACCTAACAATATAAGTTTACGACTGGTCTAGTCGAGAGAACGGCAACTGCCGATTTGATGCCCCTGGTTCGATTCCCATGCGTACCACTGTTTCTTTTCGCAGTTATGTGTGTAACTCCGCTTACTTAAAATGAATTATTGAATGAAAACATCGTGAGGAAACCGACATACTCCTAGTAACTACAGAAATAGTAATTTCTTAATAGCTTTTTATAAAAGAAAATTATTTTGTAGGTATAATATTAGTTGTGTTATTATAAATAATAATAAAAGATTTATTAGTAATACTGTTATCATTCAATAAATTTAATCTTAAATTTAGTTGGATTTTTTTGGTTTTTGAAAAAACATATATATATATTTATAAATATATATGTTCAAACACATGGGTTCTAAACAAAATACCTTGGTATATTTTTTTATTATTATTTTAGGAGTACAATGTTTGCCCCTAATTAGATTTTAGGAGGTACCTGACCATCTGATATGGTGCACTGAATGTGCTATGATATTGTATCATGGTGGTGCGACCATGCTCTACACTTACCTTTTATGTTTTATACACGAATCGGTGGCTATAACCCGCTTTCGACAAAACAGTATCTTATATAAATATCCCTGCAAAGGTTAGGGGAAATTCGATGCTTTTACGGCCAAATAGAACAGATTTTATCTTTTCACTGAATGGCAACAAGATAACGAAAATTTAATTTCAAAAAGTTATTATAATTTTACGGCAAAAGGCATAACGTAAATGTGAATTAAATACAACTTTGAGGGAATGAAGGAGATTAACTGGACAATGTATTTTGTGCTGTTGTTTTGACAAAAAAACTTTGTAAAAAATAATTAGATACCTAGTTAATAGTAACGTACATATTAGAGTAAAGAATATAATTGATTATTTTCAACACAAAGATTGTCAAAAACTACGGCATACAATAACAAGAGATACGATTAAAGTATCAGGGGATCAATATTTCATTGCTCTTTAAATTTTAGGCGGCAGTAATTTTCTCTGAAAATTCTTATAAAAAACATGTTTAAATATTTTACATTCCTATTCTTGATATTTTTAAAAACTATCTACCCCTCTCGGTGTCACAACTCGCGGCTAACCTGAATATATGATTTTTTTACAACATAAAAGTAGCCTTAGGTGCTTCTAGTATTATTATAGCCAAGGAATATCATTTAATTTGGCAAATTAAAGAAAATGTGAACTTAAAAGTTACTAGATTTATAATTTAGCTGGCATTAAATTTAGCTGTATCAATTTTTCAAAACTTTCATTCCTTTCTGTAACTCGATGTCTAAATCTTAGTACCTACAAGACCTACATTAGTTCCTGCGTCACCCGTAAAGCGTTTCATCAAATATTTGCTCGATTCAATCAGGCAGTGACTACCCTGTTAATAATTCATTGCCGCCGCAAATCACAGTAACCAAACAGACAGGGCTCGTACCGTGAATTTCTATTACTGTCTTATACAAGCTCATTTGTGCGTTTGTAAACCTTAGTACAATGACATACAAATCACAATCATAGTGCAGCCAATGTTGAACATTGGGTTCCCATAAGAGTTCAGAGTACAAACTTAGATAGCGTGTGACTTTAACGAGTAGACGCAGTACGTACCAATGATAGGAAATTTTTAATTCTCATTCCGCTTGCTCTTGCTTACAGGTGGTGAGCGAGAAAATACATAGTTATACATTAATATTAGTATTTAATTAACTGATTTATTTTAAAATACAATATCTATTTTTTCGAACACCCAATTGCAAATTACCCTCGATACAACTTATAGTCAAGTGCAGCCAACGCAGTGAGCAGATAAATGTTGAAGTAGGTATAGAGGCAAGATTCGAACCCACAGCCTCACGCTTTTAAGTCGGACGTACGTATCCCTTACTAACAGCTACAAAATTTAAGCTGAATTGACTGCGTATTTCTTTTATTCTGGAAAATAATTCGTATCTTATAGGTATCCTAGGTTTAATCACAGCGAGAGCTTTGTTTGAGACCAAAACAAATGTGTTGTTTAATTAAAGTGTACCGAATGAGCACTATATCCTTCGTCAGACAACACGAGATCTCATTTAGACTTTATTGTTTCGCAATTGATCGAACACAGACTGATGTTTAATAGTGGTTCTGTATTAAATTGTTTTTTTTTCTTCTATTTTTTTTTAGAGACTTTTGCTGGCTAATGGTACTAGCCTCATTAATATTGAAATATTTTGTATTCTACAACACAGATATTGCACACTAAAGCAGTTTAAATAGCCACTTGCAGTTTCAGTTGCTTCATTAACTTGTAAAAAAATGGTTTAGGACGATAGTTTAACATGATAACGTCATAACAAAGCATTGATAGATGCGGCGCAAGCGTACAATGAGCGTAACGGGACACTTTTTCGTGCATGCAGCCGACGTTCATCGATTTATTAAACGTTGTTACCTCAAAAAAAAAAAACTAAACGTCTAATTAAACTTACTAAGTTTTTTAAACGTCGGAACGGCTGAATACTCTAAATGCTGAATAGATCTAGCTGAAATTTGAAATACATTTAGCATACGGGCTGGAATACCACATAAGTAGGTTATTTTTTATTGCGAGAAAATAATTAAAATGGGAAGTACTTGGGTAACACCGAGGGTGCTGTTAGTTACACCTAAGTACACCTGACAGAGTGGGCCTGGCTGTTATTTTCATATTATGTAAATCATTTGTTGCGGCGGATGTAACGCGCATCCAATTATCATATACCATTCTCCAGGTCTTTCAGATGCATACTCGTACAATGGCCCACAGAGATGATTTGGTACTTCTAGTATTTTAAAACCTTTTTTCTACACAATTTTACAATTATTATATAACACAATGTTGGTGGTCTTTTCGAGTTCATTTGTACGTAATTTCGTATATATTGTTTGGGACAAAAACATGAAAACATTTAGATTCAAACACAGCTTAAACTTCTACAATCATCACAAAATATTAGTCGCATATTAGTCTTCTATCGGACTTCTCGTTCCACAAAAGGGCGACATCGTTTAATGGTTGATGTTCCTAAAACGCGAACGAAGAGATTTGACTCCATGTTTGTGATAAGAACGTCTAAGTTGTGGAATGCGTTGCCTGAGTGGGTTTTCCCCGATGGTTACAATCTTGGTGTCTTCAAATCGAGAGTGAATCGGTTTCTTCTAGGTAGGTAAGCACGCTCCGTCGTAGATCGCATCATCGCAACATCAGGCGAGATGGTGGTCAAGTGCGAACCTATTCTAGTTAAAAATAAAAAAAACGATGGGGATGGAACCCACGACCTACGCCAGACTAGATAGTAAATAAATAGACTTACCTACTAACTACCGACCGAAACACGAGACGTTTAGGTAGGCGTTGAAATGTCATGGTATTTTTTTTAAATGCGATACTTAAATAGCTATTTACATACGTTTTCCATTACGAGATACTTAATGAACTCATTGAGACAGTATTTAACATAAGGTACTGATTGATCCAAACCGATCTAATTGGTACATTTCCCCATACACCCCGGCACAGTTCGATTCAGATACAAATCGAATAACGGTATCGAAATCAACATTAATTGTTCGGATCAATTGTATACTACGTTCGATAACTACGAGTATATGAAACTGATATCCAACTTCATTCTTTGTTACGTAGGCAATAAGAACACAATCGGCATTTCATGCTAAGTGTTCTTAAGAATTAATTTAATCTTGGACTTGCCTCATCAAGACCTTAATTCTTTTTTAAATAAGCAAAAAAGGATGAAATAACATCTAGTTTTTGTGGATGAATCCACAAAAAAATTCTGATGGTTTTTTGAATAGTTTATGTAGATTTAGATTGTAAGTAACCACATAATTAGCTTCAACGCAAAAATTAGATTTACGAGCTCTCTAGCTACTTGTGTTGCTAGGTGTTAAAAATCCTACTAATATGAGATACTAACACTACTTTAGATATTTGTTTCTCAGTCACGTCTGAACTGTCTGATTGGGATGGATACAAAATTAGATTATAGCGTGAAATAACACATAGGCTCCTTTTTATCACGGGGAAATAACGAAATCGGGTATTATTATATTATCGGGTAGGGTATTTTTTTTAAATAAGAAGTGACGAGACGAGCAGGACATGTGCCTGATGGTAAGCAACATGCCTGTCACATAACAGCACAGTGACGCGCAGCTATTGGAACATGAAGAGTCCAAATCATTACCTAGCACTGCACTGCGCTCATCACCCAGAGATCTAAGATGTAATTAATATCTCTAAGCCCTGTAATTTCTCTGTTAACATGTGTTAAGTTTTATTGATGCTATGTTTTGTATTATTGTTGTTATGATAAACTAATTATTAACTGTTGAATTAACTTTTAAATTAATGCTAAGAGAATTGTTTTTTGATGTAGATTAAAAAAGTGATCAGTTTTTTAATAACACAGTTACGACATGTGATAATAAAAGGTTTTGTTAATAGTCATATATTAGGAGAATAATATAAAAAACTTTAAGTACATATATAATATTATAATATTTATAGGCTGTTTCACATAATAAACTCGTTTCTATTTGTTTAAGTTTTTTTACACTTAAGTTTAAGTTTAACACTTTTTACCAAAAATTTTATCTAATATATAAAATTCTCGTGTCACAGTTTTCGTTGCCATACTCCTCCGAAACGGCTTGACCGATTTCGATGGATTTTTTTGTGCTTATCCGGTATCTATAAGAATCGGCCAACATCTATTTTTCATCCCCCTAAATGTTAGGGGTAGTCCACCCCAAAATTTTATTTTTTAGACAAAATTTTTAATATCTATTTTTTTTATGATACAACATACAAAAATACATACAATCCTCAATGTTCACCCTTCTACGATCAACCCTTATTTTATTAGGAAATTATTTATATGGCAAAACAACGTTTGCCAGGTCAGCTAGTTTTGTATATATTTTGTAAAGCTGGAAAATGCCCCAAATACTTACTTAAGGTATAAACCACCCGTGCTATTTTTTTTTGTTAGTGTTAGTAGTTATTTTGGTCTATCTCGCATTTCACAATTAATTCCACACTTTTCGATGATAACCTGAAGTATATATTTTTTTAAGTTACACTGTGGCTTGCAAATGATAATAATAGAAGTGGTCAAGTGTGAGTCGGACTCACCCACTCGCCCATGAAGGCTTCCATAGCAGCAAGTAACATAATATAAAAGTTCTTGTAATTCGTTGTTAGGTCCTGTTTTAACAATAGTCAATTTATGACGTATTAAAATAAAACTACTAACTAGATCTCATTCAAACCAATTTTCGTTGATAGTTTACATGGTAATCCATGTAAATCAACGAAAATTGGTTTGTATGTACATCATACACTTTTTTTATTTTTGTCATTCTCTTATTTTGGAAATTACAGGAGGGCACACTTTTTACCACTTTGGAAGAGTCCTTCGCGCAAACTATTAAGTTTGTAAAAAAAAAATGTTAAAAACCTCAATAAAATTTTTGATTACCTATCCATAGATAGCACACTCGTATGGTTTTGATAAAAAAAAATGTTGAGTTTAAGTTTAAAGTATGGAACACCCCCAAAAATATATTTTTTTGCTATTTTTTGTGTCAAAATCTTAATGCGGTTCACAGATTACATCTACTTACCAAGTTTCAATAGTATAGCTCTTATAGTTTCGAAGAAAAGTGGCTGTGACATACGGACGGACAGACAGACAGACATGACGAACCTATAAGGGTCCCGTATTTTGCCATTTGGCTACGGGACCCTAAAAATAACAGAGATATATAAATAACATGACCTAATCACTTTTGACAGGTAAGATAGTTACGATTTCTAAGATAGTAGCTGCCTACTTTTCAATGCCAAATGCATATAATAGTGAATAATTTCCATGCCGGGAATGACCCTTAAATATGAAATTGAGCTTTAGTGAGATATTATCATTGAGTCAGTCTTCATATTTTTCAGAAAAAACTTATAAATTAACTCTTATATCTCAATAATCTAGTACTTATATAATTCGTAAATTAAATTAAAAGTAATAAATACGAGTATGTAACAATTTCTATTTTTTTATTACTGAAATTACATGAATAAAATATATAATAACAATAAAATAGTCATAGTTGTGATCAAAATCGTAGTCATCTTAGCTTGGACTTAGCAAATAAAAAGAAATGAACCCTGAACTCACAAACTTCGCATGAATAGTTGAGTGTACCAAAAATATACGCCCTAACACCATTAATCCATTTCCTTATTCCAATAAAACCGCAATTGCGCGTAATTAATTCAATTTATTACCGAAAGCCGTGCCAAGGAACAAATCGAAATCATTCTATATCAGTCCAACCGACTTTCTCAGAACAATAAGTTTGAAATGTCAGAGAAATATTTTAATGCGTTCACTTGTGGATGATCTATGGTTGCAGGAAATAAAAGAAGTTAGGGAAAGATCACATGGTCTTCGTTTTCCATAGAGTTGGTATTAAATGGACTGAACAAGAATCCGGGATTACTATAAGAATATAATATGATACAGGATAAGGAAATGTCGCTAATAAAGAATAAAAAATATATGCGGATCAGATTACGCGCACACACACACATTTCAATAAATATATGTGTACATAAAACTAGCAACATCGCGGCTTTTTCATGATAAAAAGTGCGTACTATTCCATCCAGACTACAGACTACTTCTGTATTCAGAATTTCAAAAAGCGACATCCAAACTTTTACATTTGTAACATAAGTAGAATGATTGTTGGATTTTACGTTGTGCCTTTTGCAGTTGGTGCTATTGCTAATTCTATTTTCAAAATCCTACTTACTACATTAGATTATTTTTGAAGAAATAAGCTCTTATTTGTTTAAGAATACATTACAATGAATATTTACCTATTTAAAAAAAACTGAATTTTGCTGTGTTTTCTATTAGTAAAGTTTTTAGGTAAGTACTCTAATTCTTTGATACGAAATGACCTTAGACAATAACTTGACCGGGATAGAACTTTCAGTTTAGTAACGTTCCCAGTAACTCTCCCCAACACGCAATTTTCGAGTGGCAAGGTATGTGCATAGAAACTCGTCTCTTCGACCGGGATTAGACATCTACTACTACTAGAACCCACCAAGGATTGGAAAGTGGTTGTCTTATGCCCAGGTAGCATCACGTGAAGGTTCTTGAGCCTCGCACTCCAGTACACTCCGCGAGGTATAAGCTGACCTTTGCATTAGTGTGAGTAATCACCAATCAGGCAGGAGCTTGAAATTTTGTCCGCGAGGTATAGGCTGAGCTTTGCATTAGTGTGAGTGCTCACCAATCAGACAGGAGCGCGGCGAGACAGAATGGCGCCGCGCCTAAGGCCGGTTGTCACACCTACACTATCCATGTACACTCACACAAATGCAAAGCTGTTATTTAAGGAACTTCAGATGTATTAACCTTATTCTAAAAGTACTAAAATTATAATATACTTACTTTTTAAAATACACACCGACAACGTCTGAAACGTATGAGTATAAAGCCTACATCGGCTGTCTACTGATTTGTTTATCTCTGTTACCACCCATAATTAGTCGCATGTCTTGAATGATATGACCGTTTGCAATTTGCCGTTTTATTGATTACTTACAAGAAACGAGGAGGACTGGCAACTTGTCATAAAGAACCAATGCAGAGACTGTGTTGGACAGTTCTGTTGCTATTGGATTTAAAACGATAAGATATTTTTTCTCTTTGATTCTCTCTGGTTCTCTATCTTACTCATCCGACAAGAGAGACACAGAGAGACTGATTTACCGCCGTACTGCAGTGTACCTCTTTCTTCATTCTACGGTTACCATGAAGACTTTGCTCTAGAGATAAAAGACGTAATTTATTACTTTATTTTTAGTTTACAAATGTTTGTGTACCTTGGATTTGGAATTCAGAGCAATAGGTAAATAGTTAATCTATCTAACTCTCAACTATCAACAGAACATTTATACCCCTAGAGCTAAAAATATAGATTAATTATTTTTCTTTGGACAAGATATACATACATAATATGTTAAATATATAAATAAATAAATATAAATATTGGTGGACAATTCACACACAACACCATCTGACCCCAAACTAAGCAAAGCTTGTGTGATGGCAGCCAGATATATATAGATAGCCTGATATAATACTTATATAGTTTTAAATACATACTTATTATACATAGAAACACCCAGTCACAGTGCAAACATTTTGAAGACGATTCCTTTCGCTAATGCGTAAAATTTTCGTAAATGCATTAATCTCCCCTTTAGGATTAGCAGTGAAATAATTGATACAATTACAGAGACCACAAAAGCTAATGACCTCAGAAGGGAACTACATGTCTAACCTATTTATCATCAGCCACAATATGCACTCTGCGTCCCCAAAGACTCAGGAAGTAAACTCAGAGATGTTTCAGATGACTACAGAGAGACAACTTTTCATTTTTGAAGAAACTCGAGGTACAAAACAGATTTTGGTCTCGGTCTTGGACGTCAATCATACGTGGTCGTAGTAATAAAATATTTTACAAAATGTTCGTTTTAAATCTGGATTGAGATTGTATCTAGAAAGTTTGAGTATGTCACATACTTAATGGTAAACAAACAACACGCATCCCACCGTAACTACACAGTTCACCTCTATCGTCTTCTAAATTTAGAAATTTTGTTATCAATATTTGCTACTAGCGGACCGTCTCGGTTTCGCCCGTGTTACGTAATATTAATAATACTTAGCGATCACGTACCTGCATATCCAACGCTATTTTTTTTAATCGATCCAGTAGTTTATTTTAGTAGTAAACCTCTTCAGTTGTATTACATTAGTATAAAAAGACATAGAGTTGACATAGCTCAAAGAGTAAGCAAGCTGAAGTGGCAATGGGTAGGCCACATCGCTCGCAGAACTGACAACCGATGGGGAAGAAAGGTTCTCGAGTGGCGACCACGAACCGGATGACGCAGTGTTGGACGGCCTCCCACTAGATGGACTGATGACCTCATAAAGATCGCTGGAAATCGCTGGTTGCAGGTTGCGCAGGACCGTTCGTTGTGGAAATCTAGGTGGGAGGCCTATGTTCAGCAGTGGACGTTTTGCGGCTGATGATGATGATGATGGGTATAAGTAGATACAACCCAAACATATACGCACAACTGTACCTACAAGTTTGTAGAAATGGAAGATTAAAAAAGCTGCAGTGTTATGTGCCATAATTTGATTGTTTGCTGATAATATTTTAATTATTTGAACTGTTTTAATTTACTACGTTGCTTTTCAATGTTATTATTGAAAATAAAAATAAAAACAATTTGACAACAATAATTTTAGTTTTTCGTTAGTTATTCTTGGTTGTTGATGTTAGCTTATTTACTTAAATATTATTTGTTAAACATCTGTGGTTTTCTCTAGTCCGTGGGCATAATACCATAAGGAACCCTCACATACGTCACTGCGAAGGTTATAAATGGCAGGGGAAGATAAGGGTGCAAGACCTCGGGATTAAGGGCCTTATGATATGTGCGCGGATCTCTAACTATTTAGCAATTAGAAATAAGGTTTTTCATAGAATAGAGGAATGCATTCAACGGGAAACATAAATTGAAATGTAAATAATTAAGATTATCACAAGCACCGTAAAATTAGGAATAATGTGTGATGTTTTGTACTCATTACAAATTATTACCAGTTGATTATGTTTTTCTTAACGCAAAGTCACAGAAACGGCCAAGGTTTTCTGAAAAAAAAAATATGAGTGCATATTTGTAAAATCAAGATGTAATTTACCTATCTACCTACTCCTATTTATATTATAAATGCGAAATTAACTTTGTCTATCTGTCTGGTACGCTCTCATGACTCGAAATTTTATCGAAAAAGGTGTAGCAGTTTTGAAAATATGAACAAAAAATAACTTTAATTTACTTTCGTTGCGTTCGACTAAGTGACTGCTTCCTTTTGAATTTGGTGGTATACCTGAATTTAATTTTAAATTGAAGTCTGTTTTTTTTTCGGACAAAATTAATTATTTTATCGGCAGTAGGTACTCATATTGCGCCGTGTAGGTACATATCACCGTAATATTGCCAATGCTGTCAGTTTACAGTAAAACACATGATTATAAAACTTTGGTAGTTTAGGTTAGGTTAGTTTGTAAACAAACGTCACATCATTAGATTATATTTTGTTTTTTTTTTTAATTTTTTGCTGACAGAATTATACATATGAATAAACATAATTGCGGGAATAATCCCTAAGCCAACTGCTATGCAGTTCACGGTAGCATTCCGTTTTTCGAAAGGTCAGGTTCATGATTTACTCGTTCCAATATTACACGAGTCAGGTGGGCGGGACGGCGGCGATGGAATTAAACTCCCCCAGGAAATATGGCCTGCCTGTGTCCTGGGAAGCTGGGAAATTGGCAAAGTACTCGCAGGTCTTTGGTGTTTGTTGAAAAGCTTTGTAAAGATCGATGGGAAAATATAATAATATCATTTCGGTACTATGTAGGTTCTTACTTCTAAAAACGTGTGTGAACTTAAATGTTTGTACCTAAATATATGCTCACAAGAAGATAATACTTCTACTCTTTATTCTTGATTCGAAGTTCAAATTCAACCATAGAATCTAGAAGTCGTAATATCTCGAATGCAAGAAGAATGAATCGGAAATTAATACAATGTTTATGAAGTAACTTCATTGTGTCGGATTTTCGTGATAGTGCGTGGGTGCATGGTAAAAAATTACACTCATATTTTTTTCAATTGAGGCCAACAGCGAGAAGCTAACCAAATATAATATTAGCAATAGCAACCGGCGCGGCACATACAATTTACCACAAAACCAGAACATTCTTCATTCATGACATAACATTTGTTGAACAAATAATATTTAGAGTTCGTAGTTCCATGGTCACTTTAGTCTCACATCTGTAAACACTTATTTGTAAGTGTCCACATCAAAAGCAATATAAATATTAACCAAGCAATGGAGATTAATGTGATGGTCAGAGTAGAACTTTTTTCTTTCTGGGAATACCTTGATTTTAAAACGTTTTGAGATGGACATCCCAAATGTTTTGTTGAAATAGTGACAAAACTTACCTATTACGTAAGTAATAATTTATTGAATCTGGTAAAAAACCGTGTTCTAGTCACGATAACGTGTAATTTCACAACTGTGAAGTCCTAGAAAGGATCCCAACATTGCAACCCTGATTTTTTTAAGAGCTGCTGTAAAAGTGTTTTATCATAACTGGTCTTAACGGTGAAGAGATACATCGTTAGGAACCAACAAAAAAAAACTACATCTGCAAACCCCAAAAACCTGCATCCTTTGAAGACATGCATCATCCACTAATCCGCACTTGGGTAGCACGATGTATTGATGATTGTATTTTATAGTTTTGATTGCTTCCTTGTTAGAGAAGGCCCCGAGTAGCAGAGAGATCGCTTACAATCTATTTTCAAAATGCCAAAAAAAACTTTAAGTAATGCCAGTCTATTGCTGTTAGCATTCTAATTTAGTTTACTTTGTTAGTCTAATTTAGTCTTGAATGGAAAGATGTGACAATTGTGAATGAAATCTTAGTAAAATAAAAAACAAAACCAATAATTTTATTTCAACAAACAAGGAGTTCATCAATTCTTCAAAAAAACCGAACAAGAAAATCTACATAAGTTTAAAATTGTAACCAAAACAAAACAGAACAACGGAAAGGGCGAAACAATTCCGCTTTATAGCTTCCGCCCCTAGCATTATGAAAATGAAGTTTTTTATATTCGAAGAGGCGCGCAGCTTACCTTCGATCAGTTACTGAGGTGAATCATATCCTGATCTTGAAGTTAATGTGTGTTTTAAATAATGCTAATGTCCACTAAATAAATATTATCAAGATTTGACTCAATATCCACTTGACTTGCAATTGGTTTGAATCCCAAGAATGGCATTTTTTTTTTCATTTTACTCGTACGTCACATAGGTACGTTTAAACTGTTTCTATCAACGTATGGTTCTATCGACATGTACGTGTGGGCTATGGATAGGTCACCAAAAATATGATATTGAGGTTTCTAACATTTTTTTTCTAAGCTGAATAGTTTGCGCGAGGGTCTCTTCCAAAGTGGTAAAAAGTGTGTACCCCCTGTAACTTCTAAAACTAGAAAATGACAAAAATAAAAAAAAGTGTATGATGTACATTACCATGTAAACTATCAACGGAAATTGGTTTGAATGAGATCTAGTAAGTAGTTTTGTTGTAATACGTCATAAATTGTCAATTGACTATTATTAAGGCCAGGTAGTTCTGTCAAATTAGGCATTTAACGCTATCTTGTTCTCGCGACCGTCACCGACCGCGGAATCGGTGCCACAGTGCAGAAATCACATTAAAATATTGGACTATGTAATTTAAACTCATTTTTTGTTCAAGATTTGTTTATTCTAGTGATAACAATTTTGTGAATTGTAAAGTGATAAGAGTTTTTTTGATATATAAACGAAGAAATATTAAATTTATCTATACTCGTCGATATACAAAACTCAACCTTTTCTTTTTGGTCACACTATAAGTTGAGAACGGCTTTTCCAATTTCATGCATCTTTTTAAAATGTTTCCTTATAATTCACAAGTTCGTCAAAAATTAAAAAAAAATGTGCTGAAACATAATGAAAGGCCAGTTAAAATAGAAGGTTTTTTGGTCAACTTTGTGCACTAAATTTCTAATCCAATTTTTTCTGAGGTAAAGATCACTTACTGAGCATAAAATTACAAAATGCTCACAGATCCAGGTAGAGCTTCAAACGCCAATTGAAAAAAAGCTGTTTTAGCCGATATTTTGGAAACTATATATTTTAACAATAATTGTAGAAAATAAAATTTTGCATTTTTTGTTGCTAGTAAACTTTTTTTGTAAAACTTACCGTTTACGATTTATAACCCATTTAATGATACGATTGCGATGATGCTGATAATAGTGGATGAAAATGATGTGGTCTACGATGGAACTTGTTTCTCTAATAGAAACAAGCACAGTGTACCTCGTAACCCCAAGGTTCGAACCTTCGACAAAAACCCACTCTGGCAATGCGTTTCACAGCTAAGTTGCTCTTATTACAAAAGTGGAGACCAAATTCTTCATTCAACTCTTCAATCATGATGATGAACGGTGCTGTTTATTCGAGCAACGAGCAATATGATAGAATAACTTTAATTTAAAAACCCCGACTACAAAAAAATCTACACGTAAAAAATATTACCTACTATCTAAGGACACTTTCGCGGGTCTGACTAGTCTTAGAATATCTTAGTTACCAAAATCCATCCAGCCGTTTGGAAGATATGTGGAAATAAAAGATTTACAAACATAAAAGATACGCGCGAAAAACATAACCCTTCTTCTATTCCGGTAAAAAGGGACATGTTTATGCTACTGGGAACAGAATTCACATATTATTATTTTTACATTGTTATCATCAAATTTCACATAATAATCGAAAGAAAATCGTAATCGGTAAGTTCGAAAAAAAGTTTACTGGCAACAAAAGATGGGAAATTTTATTTTCTACGATAATAATAGGCTTTATAACTTTTTCAGAATATCGGCCAAAAACGTTTTTTCGAGCTGGCGCTTGAAGCTCCACCTGGATTTGTTATTATTTTGTGATTTTATGCTCAGGAAATGATTCTAAACCTTATATAAAAAATACGAATCGGAAATTTAATGCAGAGTTAAATTCTACGAGTAATTTTACTGCCTAAAAGGTTTCTTATCAAATTTGGTCGAGTGTCTAAATTTCTATGAACAATATTAACATTTTCATACAAAAAAAAAAGAAAAAACAATAAATTTTGGTGGTGTCACAACTTGGAAAAGAAATAAAAAAATAAAAATTCTAACAAAACCATACGTGTATCTATGGAAAGGTGTTCAAAATTGTATTGAAGTTCCTAACATTTTTTTTTCTAAACTGAATAGTTTGCGCGAAACTCTCTTCCAAAGTGGTAAAATCTGTATGTGAGGACTTTTCTTCCAAGTACTAAGTACCTTACTACTAAAGAATTTATTTAATGTATATATAAATGCAAGTTATCATTTATGATACCTAACTTGCATTTATATTAGAGATTTACGCAGGGATTTCTCCTCTCATTATTTCCTTATCCCGATCTCTGATTTAACGGACGAATATTTTACCGATACTTATCTATTTTCCATTGCATCCGCATTGAATTTTTTACTGATGTGTTATTGACGTCAGTTTTTTGAGACTCCCCTTTTGGTCTACAACATAAAATAAACAGCGTACTAATTAGTATCAGCGTCTATTTGCAATTCCAATGAAAACGGTATCAAAAATCAAGATCATAGCGTGCTTCACTAGTAATACCTACTGATATTGTTATACTGTGGCACTATGATCGTAATATTTAAAATTTATTGGTTGTCAAAATTGCAAAATCAAGCACAGGCCCGTCGTCCGTGAGCGCCGAAACGCGACTGATCAGGCCTGCCGAACGGCGCGCTATATATACGGTAGATATTAAAACATAGTGAATAACTGATACTTTTTATCAAGTCAAACTCTGCGAATGCATCTATAACTTTTAGTGGCTTTCGTTGAGTACAAAAATTTAGTAAAAAAATTCATTAGTTTAGTCATAAACTTGAAAAAACTTTTTGAAAAGGGGTAACTTTGGGATTTTTTTCTATCAAGTAAAATTAATTAAATCGTGTTACTAACTGCGAATTCCACTAGATTAGATCCTTAACTATTACATATATTTTTTTCAGAGTTTAATAAACTATTTTAAAGGTCTTAAAGTTGTTTTAAAAATTCAAAATTACGGTCCACACGCCCTTAAAACACTGAATGTAACAACGAACAAAAGAACTTGTTACTTGCTGCTACGGAAGTCTTCATGGGCGAATCCGACTCACACTTGACCACTTTTATTTTTTTTGTGCAAATGCTTTTTTTTATATTAAGTGTATACATATACACTCGTATAATGTTTAAAATAATTTCTCTCGAAATACTACTCGTAGAACTGGTTCGTTACCTCGGCTTCTAATTATTACATTCCGAGAAGAGAGAGAGGATTCTCAAAAATACAGATTATTTTGGTTGGACTATATACTTTCCTAGTGAGCTGAATTGCAAAATAGGGATCCATTTTGCCCCACTACTCACCAGAGCCAGGTCTACACCTACGTTTTCGTGTATAATAATAGGAGAATTAGTACGTGACAAGTTTTAGCTCGCCTCAAATACTTATCCAAAATTTGATACCATCTCTCTTAATATTATAATTATCAGGTTATAAATAATGAATTATGCAACCAAGTATAGTAAAAAGGTTGCCTGAAATAGATCAGTGTTTTGCGGTGTAAACATTGCTTCCTTAATTTAATAAAATTAATTTTGACGAAAGTCAAATCACAGAAGTTTAACTATGTATCTACATCCAGAAATCTAGAAACATTTAAAAGTATATGTAGTTTTTGCAAAAGACTGTATTTTCTTTGATTTGCCATATTTTAAAATATCTGTTTTGAGTCTCGAGCCGAGGACATTTATTTTTATACAGACGACAGTGACAAGACAAGATAGTTTTAGGCGATGAACATGTAATATTGTAATACCTACGCCTGCTCAAAACAGCACAGTGTGCCGTAGTAATTTGAACATGAGAAATTACAGGGCTTATTATATTAATTAGAGATATAACATCTTATATCTCCGGGTGACGACTGACGAGCGCAGTGCAGTGCTAGGTAATGATTTGGACTCTTCATGATCCATTAGCTACGTGTCACTGTGCTGTTATGTTGCAGGCATGTAGCTTACCATCAGGCACATGTCCTGCTTGCCTCGTCAATATTTATATTTAAAAAAATTAAAACCTTAAATTACCGCCTATTGATACACCGACCTTGTCCTTTTCATAAGTTGCCTTTGCCTTGTAATTTAGAAAAAAAACCTACAATGAACACTAATGTAACATTGCTCCTTGGGTCTAGAACTTCTGATGGGCGCACGATACTTCCCTAGAAGAATCCAGTTAATAATAATTTACCACTACAGATGATTTAATTATAAATTCATACGCTAGCTTTCGGTGCACGTATTAATTGCATAAGCAGCTCACGAAATGTTCCCACAGCTGGGACTCGGGCCGTCTCTCAAAAGGAGAGAGCCAAAGCCATAATCCACCAAGCTGGTCCAGTGCATGTTGGTAGATGAGACATAACCTCAAAAGATTCCAGTTACATATCGGTTTCCTCGCGATGTTTTCCTTCGCCGTTTTAAGTTAGCGACATTAGGCACTTCACGGTAGTCATGTGCGTAATGCCTCTTACATTTAATTATTTTAAATGTAAATTTAAAAAACCCTGATAATAAATAATCAATTTCTTTACAAAATCTCTAAGTGACGATCGTAGTGCAGTTCTAACCAGTAAAAGCATTATTTACGTTCAAATACTCGTAGCTGTTGCATAGCACTGTGCACAGTGCTATGCAACAGCTACGAGTATTTGTTTTTATAATATTGTTTGTATAATGAGTACCTAGGCGTGGTGCTTACCATCAGGCACATGTCTTGCTCATCCCGTCACTCTATACTGTAAAAAAAACTTGTTAGGCATCACAAATAGTCCACATAATGTATTTCTTATTACTAGGACCAACTTTAGGTATAGTATAGGAAATAATTGTAACAGCTACACGCAACTATAAAATAATGATTCATTATCCACTCTATATTTTGAAAAAATGTTGTTAGTACTTCTCTTATAAACATGTACTTTACTTATTGAAATAAATGTATGGAGACCGTTAACTGTCTAGCTCGTGTACTAAAGTCGAGAAGGGCCATTCACATTCTTCGGATTTCGCTTCGAATTAACACCGAGCAACGTTTATGATTTATATCCTCGTACTGTATGCTTGTGTCATTATGAAGAGGAGAGAACTGACATCCTGGCAGAGCAGTATGTGTTTGAGAGATAATGTGTAATTATTTTTGTTTAATTTCTATCTTAGTTTATAGAAATCTAGTGTCATGATGTTCGTTCTAAATGAACTCTTCGGCAAGTCAACAAATATTCACGAAAGTTGACATTACACAATTACACCATTATATTGTAATTTGGTCCAACTTGAAAGAGGATTTTATTTTTATTCGTGGTCTTCATGTGACAATATCCGAGCGAAGCCAGAACGGGCTGCTAGTATCTACTTGTATTTGTTTGTAAAATATTATGAAATTACCAGTTGTGTGCTGCGATTTTGCTCGCATAGTTATAAATATTGGTGGACAGTTCACACACAACACAATAGTAACGCTTACCTTTGTTTTCTAGTGATGAAAAATAGTCTATTAGTATGTTATTTCGATTATTTTAATCTAAACACTTACCAATTTTCAGATTTCTTTAGTAGTACTTGCATTAAGCACCAATGAACACCTAAATATCCATGAATTCATATAAACTTCAATAATTGTAATAAGTAATAGTAAACTAATACCCAAGCACTACTAAAATACTAAATACATTTAAACATTCCTGTGGCATTGGTTTCCTCAAGCTTTCTCAATCATAAAAAAAATCTGTAAAAACACACATCTGCTTGATAAAGAGACGAAACATACGAGTACGATTCGAGGCGCATGTTTCTTTAATGTTTGTTCTATAAATGCACAGGAGCATAAATTGAATGATTACAAAACACGATGTACCTACGTAAAAAGTAATTCAATATGATTTTTAACATATATTTCGAACTATGAATATTCGTCCAAAACTGATGGAAGTGCAGACCCTGACCAAAGATCGATTGTTCCTCATACAGGGTCCCTGTCTGTGTGCATATTTCAGTCAGTTTATTTGGTTATTTCTGATTGTCCGCATCATATTAACATTATCAGAGGCAGTACTAGTGGTAGGACTCTTTGCATAGTCCGCCTGGGGAAGTACCAACCCTACATAAGTACCTTTGACAGTTATACTGCCGCCAAGCAGCAATGTGCAAACATAACTGTGTTCTGGTTTGCAATGTTTCCAGAGAAATTACAGGGTATAGAGAAAAAACATCTTATTTCTCTGGGTGAAGAGTACAGATCATCAGTACTAGGTAAATGATTCGACTCCTCATTGTCCAATAGCTGCGTGACACTGTGTTTTTATAAGCAGCCGTGTTGGCTACCATCAGGTACAGGTCTTGCTCATGCCGTCACTCTATACTGTAAAAAAACTTGTTAGACATCTCAAATAGTTTAGACAAATTCTTCCTTATTTCTAGGACCAACTTTATAGCATGTGAAATGATTGTAACAGCTACACGCAACCATAAAATAATGATTCATTATCCACATTGCTGCTCTACAGATTTCTTAAAAGCGTAGAAAAACAGAACAGCCGTACATTTTTCTGAGGCAGGAAGAGTTATAAAGAGTTGGGTATGTGGGTAGTTAAACAGTGTTCCTGTTGAAATAACTCTCCCACAGGCTAGCGTCTAGGAATCCCTCTAATTGTGAACATAAAGTCATTGTACAGTCGACTTTAGCGAGCTCCTACGGGAGTTCATAGGTTAATCACTGCGGGATTAAAATGTTCATTAAAAGTTTTCGTATGGAAAATATTACTTTTAATATATTAAATAACTGTATGAATTATTATTGTCGTAATTGTTACTGGAAGTAAGTACTGACAGTATATGTAGTAAACATTATACTAAAAATTATTGGAGATTATTGATCTCTATTACAAAAGATACCTAATAGATTAGTGTAAATATGATCACAATTAGTTAATTAAGCAATCATTGAGAGTTGTAGTAATGTGGCTAGCAATTGTTATATTTTAAATGCCATACTAAGCAAGGAGTTATTTCGAAGGGGTTTGACTTCACTTAAATTTTGAAATGCATTGCTTAGGTGACTAAAATTGTCATAATTCAGTTGTAATCAAATCGATACTATTCGATTATTCTGTAAAAGCATGGTCACGCTTAGAACATCCATAACGATTGGTACATTGTTTACTAACCCTGAGAACCAGAGCAAAATTTTAATTTAACACCATTTATTTCCTATAAATTATTTATAAACCTTTTGTCTTCAATCGTCACCCTATCCTGTTTAACCCTTTCGTGCACGACGGTACTATTTTCAGCGGTAATTGGTGTAGGTCCTCACGCGAGCGATGTCAACTGACAGCAGTTACTACGCTCGCAAATTGCTGCCAACTGCAATACGGAACCGTTATGTTGTGTGGCTGCCTAATTGTGGATACCCGTATTGCTGCAATTTACCGTTTTTCTTTGTAATTCGGTTGCAAAATTGTAACAGTATACATTTTTCTACGCATTATATAAATGTTAAACTTTTAAACTACCAAATTACTCGCAGTTAGCGCGTGCTTATTTATTTAAATACACAGTTTTAGAGCAGTAAAGTGCAGTTTGGTAATGGTCTAGTTATTTCTAATGTAAGTATTAATATAGGTAGGTACGCCGATATTATGATGAAACAAATCCAGTGTGTACAAATATATCGTAAAATAGAAAATTTTACATGTGATGTGAGGTGAATGCAACTAAATAAACGTTCTGGTTAGTGAATGCAACTAAATAAACGTTCTTATTAGTGTCCGTCACAAGATCAACCAAACTTTTGGCAGTTCTCTTATCAGAAATGTAAAAATATTACTGTATTTTCAAATTGTAAGACATGTTTCTACGGAACTATATGATTTGAATAATGTAGATTATAATGTAATGTTTATTTAATGTTGTTCCATCAAGGTTATTTTAAAATCTTCTGGAATGACTGAACTTCGTTTTAGTTGTTTAGTTCTGCTCGGTATTTACTTATCCATTACATAACATCATCTAGAACTATCCGCGAATAGCTCATAATTTATGTTTCGTTTTTATTTTACAAAAGTTTACCATGAAAACAACAAAACCTAAGTTTTCGGTCAAACTGTGATAATATAAACATGAGGCTATTTAAAAACCTCACTTTTGAGGAAACACTTTAACGCAATTATGAATAAAATCACCATTGAATTAATTGAGAAATCAAGCTAAATTCCAACGTACTACACGCGGTACTTAATAGGCAGTTTGTCTAAATGAATAAACATAATTGTTTATAAAACATTGAAATTTTAATGCAATGAAAATGTCGTTAATTTCACCTATAAAACTTTCAAAAATGTAGTAAAGTTTTGTTAATAACTTTTCGATGTACCAAAATGGGTTTCGTTCCGTTTCTTTGCGGGTCTATATTTAAGTTTATATGTGTTTTTAATGTTGGTCGTAAATAAAATGAGAATCTCAACAGGAATAATGTAATGCGTAATCAAATTAGGGGGTTAATCATAAAACTGGGCTGTTAACTTTTAGGGCTGCTGTAATGTACGTTTATGTATTTCTCTGAGTTTAGAAGCGTTAAAACACTCGCATGAGTTTTGGTATAATTACGATATGGGAGTACTTATGGACGCGTTTTAATGGCGTCACGGTTGACCTCAAAATTAGATATTAACATTTTTAGAGTAAACATTAATTTAAAGAGTATCATTAACGTTTATTTGTATGATGTAGAAAACGGATTGCGTTACACTTTTTTCCAAAATGGCGTCAGAGTAACGGTTTTGTTTTGCCATGGTTTTGTCATGGTGACTGCTTGAATGGTTTCGATTCGATTTAAAATTTGTCAATTTCCTCAGTTTGGCACGGAGTTTTCGTCTAGTTGGACTATAAAGTATTAGTAAAAGTTATCAAGGAAAAACATAATCACTAATGTTAGTGTTTTTAAATCAATCACCTTATTTTATGAGAAACTGTTGGTATCTCGGTTACACCTTGAAACCAACACTATAACTTTGAGGTTTACTAAGCAAGACTTTAAGTCGGATGATAGATCACACCAACATTTAAAGGCGAAAAATTGTGTGCTCATAAGAGTTAAAAGTTGTTTGTTCTCTTGTACCTTTGTAACGGCTGAATGGAATTAAATGGAATGGATTAGGTACCTAGTAAGTACTTTTAATTCCACATATTTAATTGGATAACGGGACACTTACGTATATACGGTCGGTTAATACTAAAACTTTTAGTTCTGTTACAGTTATTGGTTCTTGTGGGATATTTTATGAAGGATTTCATTTGTACAAATTATATTTGGGAAAACTAAATCGTTAAGACCTGTTAACCAACAACCAACTGTCGACCCGCGGATAGCAACACAGGGCACATTGAGTATATTCATAGGTTTGGCTCTAAAAATAAACACCATACTTTTATTATTATCTATTACTTTTCATGTTAGTTTGTAGCACAACGTCACTGGAACGAACCCAAAAAAGTACAAAAAATCAGCTGTTTCATTTCGTATTGTCCAAAGAACATGTTTTGGTCATACCCGCATCTGCCTAGCGTGGTGGATTATAACCTTGACTCTTTCCTTGTGAGAGAAAGTTTTGCGTCCCAGCAGTGGGCTGATTATGCGGAAAAAACATCGTACTTTTGTATAAGCCATTTTTTTAAATTTATTTCTGGGTAGTGCTCATAGTATAATTGTTTATAATCATGAGTAGAATGCAGATTTTAGTTTAGTGCAGATGGTCTTTGTAACTCTTTACTAAGCAAAATAATACCATGCCAATTTCACTTTAATATTACACAGTGATAGCATCGAGCAACTCAATCTTCCGCACAAGCACGGAATCCCTTCCGTGCTACTCCCGTAGCTTTAGCTAAAAAATATAGTTCAAATCTGTTTGTCATTTCTTGCGGGAGGGGAAAGTTGCATACTAGCGCAAAGCCGCACTATTAAATACAAAACATACCTGTACCGATCCATTGCCGATCATACTTACACAGCCAAATCACTAACACATAAAAAATAAATCACCATTCACAAATCTAGCCCCGCCCTCAGGCACAGGATATTATCAAACTCCATGGTCCACGCGGACTTGTAATTTGACAGAGAGGAAACGCTGTGTATGCCTACTCCCTTCCGTGTTGCTCGCTGAGTGATAGAGTACAATTTCAATCGTAAAACAAAACTGCTTTAACAAAATAACTTTAAACAGAATAATTATAACATCTGGAAAGTCGATGATCGTTCAACACCGAAAAGTTTGTCTGTCATCCCTATTATCACAGGAAATTAATCACTTAGTTAACACCAAGTGGGGGAAATTTACGAGCGATCTTGAAAATATTATAATGGAATAAGAAAGTTGGAAACTTCTAACTTCCAACAGCGAGACGCATGTTATTTATTACTTCATGTTACTTGGATGCTGCGACATTCAGTTTTAAACTGCGAAAAGTGTATTTCCTAAGTGCAATTTAGTCTTGAAATTGACATAATAATATGTACCAGTAAGTTGTTTTCGCAGTCTTACTCGTGATCATAGTGGCCTTGGTCGTGGTCATATTCATTGCATAGTCGTGGGCGCGGACGATATCGTGGTCGCGGTCGTGGTTTAGAAAAGGGTCGCTGTCGAGGTAGTAGTTACCGGAGTATATGGATTTGGGTTGATTGACGCAACGCGTTGCTATATACCTGGAGTTTAATACACTGAATGTTTATTTTATTTGTTTATTTTTCTAGTTGCGGTCGTGATCGCTGTCGAAGTAGTAGTTACAGCAATATCTGGATTTAGCACCCTAAACCTTTCTGGACGCTTGATCGACGCAACCTGTTACTATAATACTGCAGTTTATTTTACTAGACCTATATTACCTTGTTTATTTGCAAAGCTTTTTGTTTGTTTGATAACTGCTAAGTGTATATAGTTAAACATGGAGTTTTTATTGCAATTTACGTACTGTAGGCACCCATTAATAAAATACAACATCACAATGTAACGCGTTTATAGTTAAACGCGATAGATTACTTTTAAATCTAACGTAGTTAGATTATAAACATACAGTATTTACAAATTTATGGGGACATGCACAATAGGTATAAGAACTTTATATCGAAGTATTTTCACTCTTAAATGAACATGATCAGCATCAACGGTACGTAAGTAACGACGTCCGTGGGAACGACCACTTATATCTTACATTATGATAAGTAGAGCACTTTACCGCCACTTTGGCTTATCACACCGAACATGCTAAAATTATAGCGCAAACCTACATCTTAATAATTAATTGGGGGTCCATTAGCAAATCTTGTAATCTTTATAGCTCCTTAGTACGGCACCTATCCTAAATCTCTACCTCAGCTCGTAGTACGGGAGATAATGTTAAGTTTTATTTTAAAATATTTGTGTGATGAATTCAAAGATTTGTACTGTGTCCCAGACACACTACAATACAAATCTTTGAATGTTTCACTGTTATTATACATAGAAACATTTGTAATGTTTCAGACACAGTACAAATGTTTCTATGTATAATAAGTATGTATTTATAATTACTTATTATAATATACGTATTATATCAGCTATTTGGCCGCACTATTACAAGATTTACTTAGTTTAGGGTCAGATGGTGTTGTGTGTGAATTGTCCAACAATATTTATTTATTTATTTATTTAAAAATTTGAATAAGGGGGAGGTTCTATGTTCAGCGTTTTTACATTATTACAACGACGTGTAAATTGTGAAATTATCAATAAAGAACTTTGATTTTAACTTCAGCTGTATACTCTGGTCTATTCATCTGTGATGTTCTCTATTTCGATTACAATATCACTGTATAATTTGAATTATTATTTAAATAATATTATTACAGATAATTTATAAAATAAACAAATGACAATTTTCTTAATGGTAAGTGAAGAGACTCATAGGCAACGACTCCTTTGTTCGTAAACGACTTTTAAGTTTTGAACATCGCCGCAAGTTGCTACGAGTAAATTTTATCGGAAACCTTTCGAAAAATGTGCATGATCTCCATGATCTAATATCACCTTCCAGCTGGGTATTTCTTCGAGATTTTTTTATGATGTTTAAACAATAGCACGACGCTTCTGCGTTTGTAAATCTTCAGTGAAAAGGATATTACTCAACAGAGCTATTGTTACGCTATATTAATATTTTAGTTTAAAGAAAATACAGAGAAACACAAGGCTAAAAACACATGGCCTAGATACTTACCGCAGTATTCCAACCATTTATTCAAGACTTGTACCTATTAGCGAAAAACTTACCAAATTTTTGAGTCCAGTCAGATAGATACGAACTTAAGGAAGCGAAGTTGAACTTAGGTCGAAATTGAACTTAGCTGAAGTTTAATAATACGGTTAGTGATCATGCCGTTTGCTTCCAAACTTCGCCTTAACCTCGTCGCGCCTGACATTATCACAGTTTTATACCCAACCCTAATGTCTACTTTAGCCAAAATATCACGTATTCTTCAGATAAAGATGATGTATGCTCGCTTAAACTTTCATGTGTTTTAAATTCATGAATGAAGGAGTTCGACTACTTATAGATTATGGAAGAACAGAAGTTCATAAAACTAGCGAGGCATTTAAAGCATAGACAAAGCTGCAACTGTATTTTCAATACTTTAACAAGAAAAAAAACCTAATCAATATATTTTTTTTGTTTCTTGACTTTTTATATATTTATGGCATTTTTTTTTCTATAATATTTTTTTAAGTGACAACGTCGAATGTATCGCTGAACGCCGCAGCCGACTGCATGTACGAAAAACTGTCTCGTTATGTCCCGTTGCGCTCTTTGTACGCTTGCACCCCATCTATCAATGTTTTGCTATGACGTTGTCATGCTAAACTATCGGCCGTAAACCAACCGACTTTACAGACAACCATTTTTTTTTTCGGTAAGGCTAATTATTTTCATGGTGTGTTTTCTGGGATTTTTGTTTTTAATTGAACTTCAAAATACTAAAAATATACGTTGTAGTTGTTTTTGATATGGTTTCGTCAAGATAAAAACATCTGAAAACCATGAAAGCATCTACTTCTGCGTTGTAAAAAACACACGAAACAATACGAACCCTACAAATTGAATGGGCAATAGAAGAACATTATCAGAGAAATTGAGACTCACATATTTTATAATGACAGACTACTGTTGGAGTCTGCAACGAGATCTACCTAAAGCCTTTCATTTCAATACGCCTTATAAAATATCATTTGATAGAATTCAGTCACAATTTGGTTTCGATACGTATTCATTTAATTAAATATCTAATGATACTGTATATTTATAAACATGAAGTTGTCAACAGCATTTTTAAAAGTCAAGGTCATAGTTTATTAACTACTTTAATTTGTCTGATAGACGTTCCATTCTACGAAGAGATATATACGACGCTTTAGAGACTGCAACTCATCTGTTTCTTCCGATGCCGTGAACGCTAAACTTGCAGTGTTTGAGAACAAACCTTCCGCTCTCGTCTGGGTCAGTGTAGTCAAATACAACTAAAATCGCCTATCATAGTGATAATAATGTTTTAGGTCACGTAATGTTTTTACTCGTTGGAAATAACTTCCGTTTAGAAGGAATGCGCAACGTTACACTCCGCGAGGCATAAGCTGAGCTTTGCATTTGTGTGAGTGTACATGGATAGTGTAGGTGTGACAACCGGCCCTAGGCGCGGCGCCATTCTGTCTCGCCGCGCTTCTGCCTGATTGGTGATCACTCACACTAATGCAAAGCTCAGCCTATACCTCGCGGACAAAATTTCAAGCTCCTGCCTGATTGGTGATCACTCACACTAATGCAAAGCTCAGCTTATACCTCGCGGAGTGTACGTGCTCTACAACAAATTTATTGATGTGACAACTTCTTTAGGCGCTTTGGGGATTTTTGGTGATGCTAAAAATAATTGAAATAGCGACACTGTAACCCTTGTGTGTTTATAAGTATGTACATATATCATATTATATACACTAGTTTTGCTTTTTATATGTAATGAACTTTCTGGGTGAGCGGAATGCTTTCCCGGTCTCCGAATTCATAAAAAGTACAATTCGGCTCTTCACAAAATTTGTTCCCATGTTCCCATTGAATGGTCCACTTAATTTTTCCACCGCTAGGATGCGGAATCTCTCACAAGAATATCCTAATCCACCACGCTAACCCTCGAAAGAATAAATAAATAAAGAAGTCCTAGAAATATTTTGGAAACAAGTCGATTTCTTCACAACGTTTCTTTTTACCACCCATCGTCCTCATCATCATTCATTATTTCATTTCATCATTCAAATCGAATAACGATATACTTGTAAATCTTATAAAAACAATCAGGGCTGTAGGCGGGATTTGAACCTACGTTCTTATGATTCTAAAATCGCACGCTTTAACCACTGGGCCACCACAGCTTACAAGTTACGGCTGGTCTATTCGGGAGAACAGCAACTATCCCCGAACCCCGAAACGAAAACTTTTAAAAACGGTGAAGAAAAACAACTTGAAGAAACCGATATGTACCTCTGTCTGTAATCTTTCGACGTAACGTGTCATCCACCAACCCGCACTAGGCCAGCGTGGTGGATTATGGCCGTGATGAGGCCTTGCGAGAGAAGGCTCCGAGTCCCAGCAGTGGGAACATTTAGTGGACTGTTTTTTTTTTATATAAAGAGTTACGAGACGATCAGGACATGTGCCTGATGGTAAGCAACATGCCTGACACATAACAGCACAGTGACACGCAGCTATTGGAACATGAAGAGTCCAAATCATTACCTAGCACTGCACTGCGCTCGCCACCCAGAGATCTAAGATCTTATATCTCTAAGCCCTGCAATTTCTCTGGAAACATTGCCCTTCAAACCGGAACACAGTAATGTTTGCACATTACTGCTTGGTGGTAGAATAACTGGCAAAGGTGTGGTACTTCCCCAGGCGGACTCTGCCCAAAAGTCCTACCACTACATGTGTTTATGCTTTATGCACCACACCTTCAAAGTAATGCATCTGCGGCAATCTTTTAGTGAATCGAAATAGGTTACCTGAGTAAAGCAGGGTTGTTTACATGAGAAGTTTTAAAGTAAGGGGTTCCACGTGGAAGTTGTAATGAGATAAGTTCGATAGTAAGTTGGTCTATTAAAATGGTATGATATAGAATTACTTAGTTATAACAAACAAGTTGTAATCAATTACAAACTTACCGGCAAACTGAATCAGACATATTCATCGTGATAATCAACTCAATATTAAATTATATGGACTAATAATAATTTCCAGCGTTATTTAAAGGATTATTGGAATTTAATATGGCATAGCGTAACCAATCCACTTTAAATTATCTCACGAAAGGAATCGATACTTTATCAAACAGAAATAAGTCAAAACAATAATCAAAAAGAGCCCATCCGCATCTATGACTTGCATAAGAAAGGGACAAAATCGTATTATTTTTTTCACGAAATCAGCGACGTTAAACTAGATTTGACTGGCCGCGTGGCTTAGTGGGTAGTAACTCTGCATGCGAAGCCAAGGCTCGTGGGTTCGATTCCCACCCAGTGTAAATATTTGTGTGATGAACTCAAATATTTGTACTGTGTCTGGGTGTTTTTCTATGTAATTAGTATTATATTAGCTATCTGGCCGCTATAGCACAAGCTTTGCTTAGTTTGGGGTGGTGGAGTAGTTTGGTTTTAACGCCATCGTGTTATGTGTGAATTGTCCACCAATATTTATTTATTCAATAAGAATAATGGTGGACATTAGTAGATACCATTTTCTAAAACGGCTCTTACAAATAAATTAATCTTCACATTTCAAAGAAGATAGAAATTGTGATTATTACCACAGTCTATCAAATCACAGCAGTCATCGTAATATTTCTTTATACTGTGATATTAGTATCAATTATCACCACGCTACGCTCTCAATGTTATCTATTATTTTATGGATACGATTTTGTTTTGTTTTCGCCACTTGGATATGAAAAAAAATGGTTCATAAAAAAGTTTTGTCGCCGCTGTGAGAAGCAGGTGGTTTCGGCCCAGACGTCGCGTCGTGGCAAAGATTAATGTGGGAAATATAGTAGGGCCGTTTTCGAATAAAAACTAACCTTGCTGTAACTACCCAAAAGGAAAGAGAAAGCTAGTTGCGTTGGCCTTAGTGCCATGTTTTGACAACTCATTTTATCGTGAAAACGAAATTACAGCCAAAAATACAAAAGTGCTAGCAGGGTGCTGCTGTTTCACTCGCGAGGTTCGCGATTCTGATATTTTTTTCGGGATAGTAAATTAATAGTTAAAAAGAACTAACAACACGCTTATTATACAAAAGATCCAAATAAAAGTAAGAAAACTTTTTAGTTGGAAGCATGTCTTAAATTGATCGATTACGTGGTAACGAAATGTGTCATACTAAATGCATTTGTCAATAGCAGGTCAGTATGACACTAAAACATTACATTACCTACGTGAAAATGAAATTTAAAAACCAAAACAACGCCCCGTCGTTTCACGCGCGTAGTTCCAATCTCGTTATTTTCCTAAAATAAAAAGTAGCTTAAGTGTTATTCCCGACCATTATCTGTCTATGTGCCAGTTTTCATCCAAATCCCTCTAGTAGTTTTTACGCGAAAGACTAACAAACATCCACCCATACTTACAAACTTTCACGTTTATTTGTAGGATTATGTTAAGTTTCTGATACCACAGATTAAGAATTTCTGTAATCTGTGTAAGTTACCTACATTGTTTCAAAACAGTTCATATCACAAAGTATGGTTTACAAGTGCATATCACTTAAACAACTATAAAATGAAAATTATCTTCATAGATTATTTTATAGACCAATAAGCAGAATTATTTATTGTTAAATTAAATACAAACTAGTTGGTAGTTCATAATAATAATTCCAGTAGGTACGTATAACAGACTTCCCTGTGCGAGTGAACAGTAACATAATAACAAATTTAAATTAATTTAAACTTCGGAGTTTTTCTTTATTAGAAATGGGCATCCTGTTCATGTACTGTAGTAACAGAGGAAAGCAAAAAACACTTACATCTTTTAATTTCACATTAGAGTCTCCTTTATTAAAACAATAATAGGTATTAATACGTAGTTTCTATTTGTGTCACTTCTGCCTTTCTTTAAAAGTCTTTGCCCTAACCTCTCAATTTCTCAAGGCAGCCGCGAAGTCTCAATATCGGTGACACAATACCACCTGCTTCGTTGATTTCACTGCGACCTTTTTGTAGGCTTTTATATGAATACAGAGCTTTAGTGACGCTTCGCTCACACACCTTGCGCCCTTTGTTTCGGAAATTAATGAAGGTAAATGTTACCCTATTGTTTTACGCTTGATTGATTTGACGGCGACGCTTGAATTGTAGTTGGCTTTTGGTTGTTTAGTCTGAATTGCCTAAATTGGGCTGTTGTCGAAATAAGATAACTGTTTTATAAATCGTTGTGTATATTTCGTCACTTTTGATGCGATCGTGAGAAAATAGCAGTTTCTTTGATACGTTTTTATTACAGAAAAAGTCACATTAACGTCCGTTAATTAACTATATTGTATAATAGAAGTTTTATACTCCTATGTTATATTGAATCAACTACCTATCCCACTAATATTACGAGTATAAGCGCGAAACTTAGTTTAAATCTTCTTCTTACTTAGTTAATGTATGGACGTAAATGTTAAATTTAATGTATGGAAGTCTGTTTGTTACTCTTTCACACAAAAACTACTGAGGATATTTGGATGAGATTATTGGAAAACAGGTAATGTACTCATTGAATAATACACAAGTTGTTTTTTCTCCCAGAAAAATAACAGGATCGGGATTTACGCGTGTAAAACCATGAGACGCTGCTAGTTTAGTTATATTTAATTAATGAAAAGTAGTCTAGTTATTATTTTTAGTTTGTATAAGTGTAGTATTTACATTTACACATTTTTGCTATAGCTAGTAGTAGAACTATTTGTAGAGTCCGTCGAGGTGAGTAGGTACAAAAAAAGGCTCAAAGGTTCAAAAGGCTACTCAATCACTGAAACATAGATGAAAGAATTACTTTGTTATCTTAAAAACTTCCCGTGAAATCACGATTTTACAATCACAATTTTGTACTCTCCCAAAAACGCTTCATACAAAAACACTACAGAAGCCTGACGTCACTGAGTCGTATTTTCTATACGTCGCGCGTAAAGTTTGTATGGCAGCTATATTAAATATTGGGTTTAGGAAACTGGCTTCGTAACAGAAGTCCCTCGAAATAGAATGGGTTATCCAATGGTAAATACATTTTCTAATAATTTCGTACTTTTAAAATGGACTTTCCCATACAACTTAGAATGATCATAAAGTAAGTTAAACTAAAAAATATCAAAATTAAAATTGGTAGGTACACATTTTATTCTATATTAATACTGGCATTATATCAAAATAATTTAATAAAATTGTAGGACCTGTCGTCACGCCTATTGCCTTCACCAATTATGCTACCATTAAGCAATTGTAGGCAAAAATATGGGATACAGTCATAGATTATTTTACGAGTAAATCACTGAGTGGTGACAACCGCAGCAAAGTACTAAGCAGTAGGCAGTGATTTGAAATTTTCGTATTCTTCTAGCTGCGTGGCACTAAGCTATTTTGGGCAGGCGTATTCACACTCAGGCGCATTTACTCGTCGTTATTTTAAATAATCAATCCTGAATTTAGTTTAGTGTATGGAAATAAATGAAATATATAACTAGTCGATTTTTGTTATTATCTTCAAAAATACATAAACCTTTAATTTAAACTCTCGACCAAATTTACTAAGAAGAAAGTTGTATGTTTTTAATATTTTTTTAATTTTAGTTTTTTGTTCATATTTTAAAAATTGCACACTTATTTCGATTCAATGGCCTCTGAACTTTGATCTACCAAACGAGAACGTACATCAAAATTGGTTCACAATAGACGGAGCAATCGCGTAACATATGAGTACATACAATAAAAAAACACATACCTCCTCTTTTTTAAAACCGTAAAAAGGCGTTATCAGTAGGAGCAATAGGTTGTAAATTAAATAGGTATGCTCCCAGTAAAATCTTGCAATGAAATACATAAGTAATGATTTATTGCAGTTAATTGTTACAGTACTTAAATGTTAAGGTAAGTTTGTAAGGTAGTTATACTCAAACCGTGACAGTCTAGTCCAATTTTACAATCTTGACGTCACGACTTAGGTTCGAATGCCAGGTCTCTCTCAGTATTCTTATCAATATCTCTGAGTATTCATCAAGAGAAGATGTACCTACTCGTACAAAATTGTCTGAAAAAAAACACTGACACAGGAAAACATCGCAAGGAAACCAACAAGTGTGAAGAAAAACATCTTTTCAGATATATGTGTTAAACAACACACATGACCCACATATGGCTCGCGTGGTGAATTAAGGTCTTACTTAACTCTTTCGTTGTAAGAGAAAGCTTCCAGTCCCAGCAATGAACATGAAGGGAGCTAATATTGGTTTGCACCTTATTCAGAGGTATAAAATACCATTATATCATATACCTAATTATTATACCTGGGTACCCTTAAAGACAATTATAACCCTTAAGTATTGTTTATTAAATTATCTCACGTAATTTGCTATTATATTTCGAAAAGGTATAAAAGCTTCGTGATAAGACAGCTAATGCCGCTTTGGCGCCTCTATGAAGTATTATTCACAAAGGGTTGAATTTCCGTTCTAACAAAATAATAATAAAACCCTTGAAAAGCAGATTTATTTCTTAGTTCATACGAACTACGCTATGAGTTACGAGCCATTTAAAAAACTTAATGAGCTCTTACGATGTAGAAATACGAAACAATTCATCGAAATTCACGTAACGCATTGCATAAACATAAGATTTAAATTTGAAAAAATTAAAAGACGCCATTTATGTCCTGCCATCATTTTTTAACGCGTTAAACCACCAGAATGTCAAGAACCGTATCGAGTATTCATTCTCTCAACATTTGTGTAAGGAAATAAGAGATTTGCGGGAAATGGGAGCTCTACTTGGCTGGTTTTCAAAGTCTGGGAATTCAATATCAAGATTCTAAGCAGGTGTGTTTTAAGACGAGGCGTTTCTTGCGAATGTGACACACTTACAGTAAGAATAGTTTAC
The DNA here is from genome assembly GCA_017562165.1 of Ectropis grisescens. Lineage (NCBI taxonomy): Eukaryota > Metazoa > Arthropoda > Insecta > Lepidoptera > Geometridae > Ectropis > Ectropis grisescens. The sequence continues at coordinate 17,109,077 of CM029789.1, read as the reverse complement.
TTCAAGCCAGACTGCTATTCGCACTGCTACCTGATCATTCATATGTTTTTTCGTTATGTATTGCACCAAAACATCGATATGTCCTAATTGAATGGAAAAAGATAATAAATTGATGTTAATGATCTTTTTGTACTAAAAGTCGCATTTCCGTTGATATTATTATTTGGTCGATAATACAGAAACAAAGAACAGCATTTTTTTTGGCACAGCTATTTTAGAATTAGTACATGTAGTTTAAGTTCCTTATAGCTATGGGCATACATGCCACTTTTTTGCTTAAGAAATGTACTCTGCTCAACTTTGTATAAGTACATTGACTTCAATTGGTAAAGAATCTTTTGTGTGATTGGGTAAAAACTGTAGAAGTAATTATGCAAAAAATTTGGTAAGGTGCGTAACCAGCCCTCTGTCCACTGTAAAGCTAAATGTTAAATTATTGCACTTTTCTATATTAAACAGTGACAAGACGTGCAGGGCATGTGCCTGATAGTAAGCAACATGCCTGCACATAAAACCACTGTGATAGTGGCAGCTATTTGAACATGAAGAGTCCAAATCATTACCTAGCACTGCATTGCGTTCATTACCTTTGTTACGTTACAAGTACGTCATATATATATTTAATCTCTGTGCCCTGTAATTTCACAATAAGCGTTGCCTCTCACACCGCTGTTAATAATTTTACTTAGTATTACAAATAGACCAGCTATGTCCGACTTAGTTTTTCGAACTAGAATAACAAGCAAGCTAGTGTTAATATGTGCTAATACAAGTTAAGTTACGGCTGGTCTAGTCGGGAGCCCCCGGGTTCGAATCCCACCACGCGCACCACTGTCTTTTCGAAGTCATGTGCGTAATGCCGCTAACTTAAAACGGTGAAGGAAAACATTGCGAGGAAACCGACATGTACCTAGAATTTTTCGAGGTCATGTGTGCCACCAACCCGCACTTGTCCAGCGTGGTGGATTATGGCCTTAACTCTCTCCTTGCGAGAGAAGGCCCCGGTTCCCAGCAGTGGGAACATTTAGTGAGCTGCTTATGCTATTATTATGTTAGTGTTAGCAAGCAACTTCTAGCTTCGTGTAAACAACGCTACGCAACGTTATTTTTGTCTACACGACACTTGAAAACCTAGTCCCATGTAGCCGGGGCATTATGCGTAATTGTATTAGGCTGTGTAAGTACTAGTCTGGTTAACATTTAAGTTTCTAAAGTGTTACAACCGCCAGGCTCGTGTGTCTCAAAGTCGGGGGTTAAAAACGTCCGGCGTAGCTCCGTCGCCGGTCGTCGTGTCGCACTGGCGGCTTTGTCGGCACTTTTTGTTGTCACCGTGACTGTTTTAGTAATGCGATAGCGATCCGACCGCGATCAGGTAGCGATGGAGTAATATCAATGAATCCGTCAGGTAGCAATCAGTTAATATCGTCAACTTACTGATGCGTGCGTTGATGACCATATCGGGTACACCCGTTCTTCTACCGCCTAACTAAATCGGCCATGGCTTTACTATTGCCGTCTTTATCATTTCAAGCGAAAGAAAAAGAGAGAGCAGGATTAAACCATAGACAGTTTAAGTAAGGCGGTAGGGCCCTCCGGTTACGCTAGGACTCGGCTAGTAAAAAACATGTTCAGTAAGCACTTTTAGTAAATTTGTAAGTTAGTTATTGAAATTTGTACCAGCCACATAGGCAGATTATTTGTAAGGTAACCGACTACGCTTCAACAAGAATTTGCATTTGAATTAGTTTGAAGAGTTCGCAAATTTTCACAATTTATACCTACAACAATTTTAAATCACATACATGCTTATTTGTTTTAAAAAATGTCGATCTTCGCACTATTGTTTAATCTGTTGATTGTTTTTATTTGTTGACTGTAATTATTTGATTTAGATAATTCATTAATAATTACACCTTGATCATTGAAAAACCACTAGATATAACAGTGTAAGAAAATACTACGAGGAACTAAGGTTATAAAGCTAAGTTATACTAACTTAACTCTTCATCTCCGTACGACCAATGAGAAGTGCCACATGTCATGTAAACTTAAGTAAATAATGGGGAACAATACATTCTTCAGGGGCTTTTAAAAGACCCACAAAAGTAGGAACTCAAACAAAACTGAAATCAGAACATGTGCAACTGAAAACTTTCGCTCCCACGCTACTTTTCTTGTTAAGTGCTTAAGGTAAGTTTCGTCGTTACTTTTCCTATAGGTAAAGCGGCAGTTTATTTAGGAACTCACAAACAATACAGATACAATTTAGACCATACTTACTAATGATATTTGATACAAAAAATCGTTTCTAAAGTTATGACACTTTCTATCAAGTCTCATGTTCTTACAAGTAGCGCCATCTACCGAGGAGTAGTGAAACTACAAGCGAGTGTCTTGGTTCTAGTCACAGACTAAGTAGAGTGGTTCCAGTGGTATAAATGATGGTTTCTATATAAACCTCCTCAGACTTTTTTAATTATGAACAATAATTAAAAAATTAAATAAATTAGCTACTGGAAAATCATAAGTAATCTCCTCGAAATGTATGTATGTCTTGCGCTATTGCCTTAGTAAACGATTCTGTATTTCAATTTTCAGATGGTTTCTGCCTTAGTCGCAGACTGCAGTTTATAAATGTGAGGTGGCTAATGGTTAGAACTTAGAACGCGCGATTTACATTCGTACGGTCATAGGTTCAAATCCCGCCTTTACCTCTGACTATTTTCTAGTGCAGATGTCCAAGTTTAGTTTCAAGTCGTTCACTGGCTTCAAAGGTGAAGGAATACATCGTGAGAAAACTGGCATGCTCCTAGAGTCCTTCGAGGACAAGCATCATCCTCTAACCCGCAGTACGCCAGTGTGGCCTTGTGCAATTCCACGACATGTATACTAAAAATTTAATGGACTTCTTATGCCACGTACTTCTCAAGACAAGGATAACTTCAAAAATCATGATCAATGACTACCTATTTGTATTCATTTGATCTGTCCATGTCATTTATTTTATGCCATTGCTTCGTCAAGGCACGAAAAACCTCAAATTCAAGTTTCTTACCATTAAGTAGGTACATTTACCTAAGCCCAAACTACGAGAACTATTTTTATTTTCAAAGATTAAAATTATTAGTCTGAGTGAACCCTTAACAAAGCGATACGGCATTGGCACAGTGAGTTTTGAACGAGAGCCTCTTGTTTCAAATCTTGAATGACTGTTACCATTCTTCTCGAAAAGTTTCGCCAAGCCACAGCGTTTACGTGGCGAAAGCGGTCGCGGAATATTTTTTCAGTGAGCTGATGTATCCCAATGATACACAACAATCATGAAACCTTAAAACAATGTTTAGATAATATGCTTTTACGGTTTGTATTGCATAAACTCAAAAATATTTTTTATAAAGCTACATCATAAATATCTACTCAAACTTGCATGCCGAATGTAGATACAGATAGATATATTGCAAAAACATCATATTCAATAAATAATATATTAGATTATCTTTTCTTTTTATATTTCAGCAAGAATTAATTTTATAATGTACTTCCTATAGAGTTATAAAAACCGTTTTTTGAGGTATGGAATTGCTTAAAATGTAAACAAGTAGGTATAGCTTTTTAATTAACTTAAAATAACTTGCAAAAAGTGACACAAATATAGACTCAATCCATGAGAACCCGGCGGGCCCACACCGCTAACTGGGATGATAGTACTCATGCAACGAAAGTTGCTTCCTACCAAAAGAAGAAAGAAAAAAGCTTTTGTAGTGGTAGGACTCTTGGCAGAGGGAAGTACCACACCTTTGCCAGTTATTCTGCAAACATGACTGTGTTCCGGTTTGAAGGACAATGTTTCCAGAGAAATTACAGGGCTTAGAGACATAAATAACATCTTAGATCTCTGGGTGACGAGCGCAGTGCAGTGCTAGGTAATGATTTGGACTTTTCATGTTCCAATAGCTGCGTGTCACTGTGCTGTTATGTGGCAGGCATGTTGCTTACCATCAGGCACATGTCCTGCTCGTCTCGTCACTCTTTATATATAAAAAAAAATAGTTTTAAAAATTAGTAAATTCAGTTTGAAATATATACTGTGCGCTCAACATCACTTTCAATGCCTCATTACGCCTTTTTCCTACAGAGCGTGTTGGTATGTAGATTCAAATTAAACAGGAATATGTATATTCTGTACTATTTGTTCAATATTTAATGGAGAAAGAATGTAGCAAAATTTTGTAAATATCCTACTAATCTTCCATGTACTCTTTAATAGAACGACATACATGTTTAACAACTATTTACCTATATATTTCGTTCTTTGTACATTGTTATGTTTTTGTACGCTACGTACTCGTATCATTATATTTACATTCTATCCGCTTCGTTAGTGACTACACAGTCGCGTATGTTTGACTGATACTCTACAGATAATGGTATTTTCAAGAAATCCTTGATAAACTCGAGAGATTCCTTCACAAAGACTCCTGTTTACATTGTAAATGGCTGAAGATCTTTCAGTCATTTGGCACATACAATAAGAATTAAACGTGTTTGGCTTTTATCACTCGTTGTTTTATCAAGCTTTTGTTTTTTTTAATATTCTTAAGAGTATAAATAGCGCATTTAATATTTCCTCGCTTAAATCTCAGCAGATTTAAGCGTTCTGACAAAGAGATGTCAAGAGGTTAATCCTCAAGTCAATCAAACGGTTTAAGTTAGTGTATATCACTGACATTAGCAATTCAGTTTTTTAATGGACAAAGCCTTTCAAAGTCAATCTTAATGACAACGTAAAGTACACTACACTGATTATCTAACTACTTCCACGAAGCTCATCTGAAATATTTACCTATATTACTTAGTATTTATGTACGAAACTGGTACAAATTTAGAGCCGAGCATTTTTTCAAGAATTTTATTTAATAGAATCCCATTGTAAATTCCGGGCAAATACATGATCTGGATTAAAGACCATGTTGTATTTTTTTCCAAAAATAAGTTCACCTTGAAATAGAGTTATGATCTAGCATTTACCGTTTCTTTCTCAAAACGGTACGTATACGAGTATGTACAAAGCAGATGAAGGGAAAATATTTTATTACGATAGAAATGGATGGATTGGAAAAAGATTGTAGTAACGCGCTCGACTTTAATTATGAAGACGCCTGCGGAGCTGGCTAGGGAGACCACACTACATTGCACAATTAGAATTTTTTAAAGTGAAAACTTCTTTGGGCGCGCCACAGACAGATTTTTCGTGGGCTGTGAATTGAATTCTAGCGTCACGCTCGGGATGCGTCTGCATTTCCCATTGCTGACGCATTTCTAGATGTCCATGCTCATGGCCACGCCCTGCGGTTTCACCCGCGTAGTTTTCAAAGCAAGCTATCAAATTCTGAGTTATGTTTTCACTTTTTTTTTTTAATTAAGTGAGACGAAACGTGCCTGATTGTAAGCAATATGCCTACAACATAACAGCACAGTGACACGCAGCTATTGGAACATGAAGAGTCCAAATCATTACCTAGCACTGCACTGCGCTCGTCACCCAGAGATCTAAGATGTTATATCTCTTAGCCCTGTAATTTCTCTGGAAACATTGCCCTTCAAACTTCTATCGACAGTTCCTATGACTGATTTAATTTTATATGGTTAGATAGATATATTTTTTTACCAAAGATAAGCTTGTCTTCTTTCTTGATTTAAGCAACGATGTAGTATAAGATTACGCGCTAATCTATAAGAAATAAGTATATGTATTCTAGACTTGAAGACAACTACATTGCATCGTAAGTATGTTATTTATTTTGACTTTGAGCGATAATTATCTAAACATTACAATTTTCACATTTTTTATATCTGTAGGTAGCAGGATGCGAATGTTTGGATGTTTAGAAGTTTTGATGGTTATTGCTCTATAACGTCAGAAGGTCTGAACGGGTCAGGTACGGTACGTTAAAATTTAGAATACAGATCGATGACAGTCTGGAATAACATATATACTTTACATCGCGGAAAAATAACGGAAACGGTGACTTCGCAATTAAAACTGCGGATCACTCCTAGTTCATAGAATTGAATATTGATTGATGTTCCAAAGATTCGAACGAAGAAGATTGACTCTACTTTTATAATAAGAACGTCTAGGATGTGGAATACGTTGCCTGAGTGAATGGTTAAAATCTTGGTTCAAGTCTTAAGACAGCGGTCAAGAGTAAACCTATAAAAGTATAAAAAACTTTTTATTTTTCTGATGTGTTTGATAAAGTGATTTTATATGTCTGTAATACAGTCGGAAACATATCCGCCGTACACAATATCGGTGTTGGTAGCCGTCAGAGATCCGAAGGACGGGATCCGTGCGGATCCCGCTGTTTACCTTATATCTCGGCGAATTACTTATTCAAATCTCGGTTCCGACCTAATTCCGTATCGCATTGTTTCTTAAAGAACCGTTTTGATCGCATTTGGTGTTGTTAAGGAGTTCGTTTTTGACGCAAATTATGTCTGTAGTATTAAAAAAATGGCAGTCACGGAGACTGACGATAGAAGTGAAAACTTACAACATAGAATCTTAGTAATAAGTCATAATAATGTTGGTAAATAATAATGTTGTAAAACATATAGGCTTATAAAAGCTTAGCCAGTACCTTGACTTGGCTCATGAGATTACCCCCATGTAGGATGTCGATTTTACGATCATAGTCCCGATAGTCGTGTCGGCAAACGGCCTTATAGCGAAAAGTCTAGTTTAGTAGCGGTAGGACTCTTGCAGAGTCCGCCTGGGGAAGTACCTACCACACCTTTGCCAGTTATTCTACCGCCAAGCAGTAATGTGCGAACATTACTGTGTTCCGGTTTGAAGGGGCGGGGGGGGGGGGTCCAAGCTACCGGTGGTTAGGGCTGCAGAGTGAGGAACCTCCTGACGATGCGCGCTGTTTCGAGGATGACCGCCTTCTGCATCTGACCCTTGATCCAATCGTCTAGCGAAAGTCTCTTAAGATGTTGGTCGAGACTTTTTTATATAAAAAGTTACGAGACGAGCAGGACATGTGCCTGATGGTAAGCAACATACCTGCCACATAACAGCACAGCGACACGCAGCTATTGGAACATGAAGAGTCCAAATCATCACCTAGCACTGCACTGCGCTCGTCACCCAGAGATATAAGATGTTATATCTCTAAGTAATTCTCTGGAAACATTGCCCTTCAAACCGGAACACAGTAATGTTTGCACATTACTACTTGGCGGTAAAATAACTGGCAAAGGTGTGGTACTTCCCGTTCAAAATATAAACTTATGTCCTGCTCGTCATGTCACTCGTGCTATAAAAAAGTCTTGGATTTAAATGATGTTGTATTCACAGATTTTTGAAACACAATGCTAGCCAAAACAACGACTCAAGTGGGTGATAAAAAAAACATTAAGAGTTAAGTTGATCTCCGGTTTAGTTTGTCAATGTTTTCCTGCAAAGAAAATAAGCTCAAAACCCAAACCAATCCAAGTCCTCATTTGACCTATTTTTACAAAGCATGCTTTTGCTGCATACAAATTAATTTTATAAGAACCAGTTTCCATTGTAATCTGCTATCAAAAAAAAAGGTAATTACCGTCTAATTCCAAAAAAAGTTCTTGATTGGCTAACCGATTTTCTAATTTTAAACCGACTTCAAAAGAGTTGGAGGTTCTCCATTTGGTTGTGTGTTTTTATGTATGTTACGCTATAGTTCCTCTAATTGTGAATCAATTTTAGTAATTTTTTTTTTGTTATAAAATACTTCAAACACAAATTCATCCATATAAATTTCATCTAAATCGGTGTGAGGTTTTTAAAATATCAACAAATACTAACATTTACAATAATTTACCTGGACGAAGCCATCATAGTGTTTTATGACATGTGGCTGAATTTAATTTCATATTATGATAATTATGGTTTGACAGGGAAAATTTTGTTATTTTGTGTACAATTAAATTGGAATAGAAATTTACGACGTCAAACAAACTCAAAAGGACAAAAATGACTCTATGTAACTTTATGTACCTCTAATTAAATAAAGGAAACGTTGGTGGCCCAGTGGCTAGCACGTCCGATTTCACATTATTAAGGTTTTAGGGTTGACTTCCAACTGCAGTATTTTTCTAACTACAGAAGTACGACTTTGTCATCACCACTGGCTTTAAAGGTGAAAAAAACATCGTGAAAGACATGTTTGGAAGATATGTGTGGGATCATACACAATATGTGGGATTATGATCTTGATTCTCTATTTTTTTTTTACTTTTATAGGTTTACAGTTGACCGGCAGTCTACGGTAGAGAGTGTTCACCAAGAAAAAAATGATTCACTGTCGTTTAGAAGACACCAAGATTGTAACCATCGGGTAAACCCACTCAGGCAACGTATTCCACAGCCTAGACGTTCTGACGTTCTTATCAGAATAGAGTCAAACTTCTTTGTTCGACTTTCTTGTGAGAAAGTCCCAGCAGAGGCATCAAATAACCTGTTTTTTATAGGCTTCGTAATACAGCGGCTAGTTCTTTAAAATGTTCTAAATAGCGAGACTCGTCTCTTCTTGCTTTGTAACTCCACATATTGTATCATCTAAATATGATAATTATTTTGTAATGGTTGTGTAATTACATCAAATGTTATTTATGGACTAAACATCGACGTCACTTTGATTTGAACGTGTTTTCTCGTACACGTGTAAGGACTTTGTTGGTTTTTCGTGGAATTTAAACAACGTAAAGTTAATACAAGTCTGTTACATTGTAATTAATTTTATCCGATATAATAACAATGGAAACCAACTCCGAAGTTAACATTTAAATGCAAAGGCTGGAAGCGACGGTAATTAAGCTTAAGAACGTAACGTAGAAAATAATGAAGCGTTTTCAACGTAATTCAGCAAAATATAAACGCGGTTGTACTAATGAAACAGCTAATTACGGAGGCGAAGCCAACTGCTTTAAACGGTATTCTTGGAATCATTATTTTGTGGCAACTCAAACTAGTTTCATCTTATATCCATTGAAGTCTTAGATAAAGAATAAGTGTACCGAATATCCGTGGTGTAAACTCTTTGATTGAAGTATTCCAATTCTTCCTAGTTACGTCTAGATGTAAACGCAGCTAATCTTGATCCTGAGCTAATGACGTCGTACCATAAAACCGAACTTAAGCTCTATTTTCTTTCATTGAGTGTATTTTTATAAATACTTCCATATCAGTATGTCGTTCATGTTTATTTTTAAATTGAACTCGAAAAATTTACTAATTTTAGCTCGAGTAAGTATTGAGCCAATGTTTCAAAAATAATGATGAGTTATTTCGTAGGCCAAATTAGGTAATTTACCATCAGATTATTTATATGCCTACTTGTATTTACAACAATACAACGTTTTATATTCTACAAGTACAATAACAAATACAAGTACAAGTATATACAACTCCTTATTAAAACTTTCCGCCTTCCTATTCTCAAAGCTCTCGTGCCCTTTTACGGTTGCCTGAAATATATCGCACTTAGTGATAAGTTCACTAAATACTACTTTTATTTAAGTTTTAAATATAGTGAGTACAATATAATCTTAGCACATTTATAAATGAGAACTTCAAAAAATTAAATATATATGCTTTAAGGAAGACACTGTATGATAGTGTAATAAATTTTTATCTATATTAATCATTAAGCAAATTGTTTCCTCATTCGTAATTTCATTGTATATACACAGTAAATGTATTTCATTAGTGTTAGCATGAGGTAAGTATATTTTAAATACCATGTCGTCAGGATAACGATAAAAATAAACATTTGCATAAGTGCCTAGTGCAGAACAGGTTGCTAAAACCTGATATACTAGTATTTCATTCAAAAGTATGTGATATAAGATTTGCATCAAACATCGCATCGATGTCGTCATAAGTATGAGCAAAATTAGACAAGTAATCATCGAAAATGACATCCCATGCTGTGATAAAAAACAGTGATCAAATTTAAATTCTTATGTCATCATTTTTTTAGGTAACAACCACGTTTTTTGTAATTTCCACATTCTATAAAATAGCTAACTTGTGACGTAATAAAGTTATTTTCATTGTGATAAACAAATATACGATACGATGTATGTTATCGAAGTAGTACTTTTGTACTTCCTTATGTGAATGTTTCATCATAAGAACCACTAACTTCAACGGGATTAAAATCTAAATAATGTACTTAATACATATCACATTTAACTTCAGTCAAATCGAGAGATAAATAGACACAAACATACACATACAAGTGTATTTATAAGTACAAACACAGTTTTTTGCCTTTTGAATATTATAGTGTTCTTATTTAAAAGAAACTTACTACCTATTTTGGATTTGTCTTTCTTAGCAATAATGACAAAAAAATGCGATACCTATTCCAATTATTGGAATAAAAAATAAAATGTGACAATTTATTTGACTATCTGCATAATGTAGGTGACCGGTGTTCATCCACTGGTCGCACAAAAAAACTGTAGAATAATAATATAATAATATTGGTGGACAATTCACACACAGCACCATCTGACCCCAAACTAAGCAAAGCTTGTACTATGGCGGCCAGATAGCTGATATAATACTTATACAACGTGTGGCGGAAAGGCCCAACAATATTTGAACAGTTCATTCCAACAATGATGTGGAATTCATCTCTGAAGGTCTCTTTACCCTCAGCACTTTAGACTTTAAATACATACTTATCTATATATATAAAACTCAAAGGTGACTGACTGACTGACTGACTGACTGACATAGTGATCTATCAACGCACAGCCCAAACCACTGGAGGGATCAGGCTGAAATTTGGCACACAAGTAGATGTTATGACGTAGCCATCCGCTAAGAAAGGATTTTGATAAATTCTACCTCCAAGGGGATGAAATAGGGGATGAATGATTGTATGAAACTTTTTATTCCTTAGATATATTGGCATGAAATTTCATAAAAATTGAGTTTAGCTAAAATCATGAGACACGTATTACAGCGTTTAACAAAATTCAACCCTCCAAGGGATGAAATAAGAGATGAAAGTTTATATAGAAACTTTTTTATTCCTTGGACATATTTACATCAAATTTCTTAGGTACTTAGTACTGCCAAAATAATGAGAGTTTGACAGAATTCAACCCTCCAAGGGATGAAATAAGGGATGAAAATTTGTATAGAAACTTTTTATTCCTTGGACATATTTACATTAAATTTCTTAGGTACTTAGTACGGCCAAAATAATGAGCTATGTAGTACTTTTTTTTCAAAAGTCGTCCCCTAAGAGTGTTAGACAAGGGATGAAAGTTTTATATTAACGCACAGGACGAAACCTTAGGACACACTTTAAATTTCACACATATATTATTTTTATAGCGTACGTAGCCACTAAGGGAAGATTTATCTAAATTAAACCCCTAAAGCGATGAATTAGGGGATGAACGATTGCATGAAACTTTTTATTCCTTGGACATATTTGCATAAAATCCTACTTCCCTACTCATATTATAAATCTCAATGTATGAATGTTTGGATGTTTGGATGTTTGTTGCTCAATCACGCCCAAACGGCTCAACAGATCGAGCTGAAACTTAGTACACAGATAGCTTATAGTCTGGAATAACACATAGGCTACATTTTATCCCGAAATCATGCACGGTTTCTTAGGGATCAAGTATAAATAAATGAAGGATCGGAACGCCTAACTAGAATTTGTTGCAATTCGAAACACAGATTCAAACATCAAAATAAAACAGGCTATTTACTATCCCGAAAACATACACAGTTCCTAAAGGATCAAGTATACATTTAATATCGGAACGCCTTATTAGATTTTGTTGCAATTTGAAACACAAATAGTTCTTAGTCTGAAATCCTATCCTACTAATAATATTACAATAATAATGTTACGTTACGTTTGCGTAACGTTTGCGTTGCGTTTGCGTTGCGTTTGCGTTGCGTTTGCGTTGCGTTTGCGTTGCGTTTGCGTTGCGTTTGCGTTGCGTTTGCGTTGCGTTTGCGTTGCGTTGCGTTGCGTTTGCGTTGCGTTTGCGTTGCGTTTGCGTTGCGTTTGCGTTGCGTTTGCGTTGCGTTTGCGTTGTTTGCGTTGCGTTTGCGTTGCGTTTGCGTTGTTGCGTTTGCGTTGCGTTTGCGCGTTGCGTTTGCGTTGCGTTTGCGTTGCGTTTGCGTTGCGTTTTGCGTTGCATTGCGTTGCGTTGCGTTTGCGTTTGCGTTGCGTTTGCGTTGCGTTTGCGTTGTTGCGTTTGCGTTGCGTTTGCGTTGCGTTTGCGTTGTTTGCGTTTTGCGCGTTTGCGCGTTTGCGTTGCGTTTGCGCGTTTGCGTTGCGTTTTTGCGTTGCGTTGCGTTTGCGTTGCGTTTGCGTTGCGTTTGCGTTGCGTTTTTGCGTTGCGTTTGCGTTTGCGTTTGCGTTGCGTTTTGCGTTGCGTTGCGTTGCGTTTTTGCGTTGCGTTTGCGCGCATTGCGTTGCATTTTGCGTTGCGTTTTGCGTTGCGTTTGCATTGCATTTGCGTTGCGTTTGCGTTGCATTTGCGTTGCGTTTGCGTTTGCGTTGCGCATTGCGTTTGCGCCTTTGCATTGCGTTTGCGTTGCGTTGCGCCGCGCCTGCGTTGCGTTTGCGTTGCGTTGCGTTGCATTGCGTTGCGTTTGCGTTGCGTTTGCGTTGCGTTTGCGTTGCGTTTGCGTTGCGTTTGCGCCGCGTTTGCGTTGCGTTGCGTTGCGTTGCATTTGCTGCGCGTTTGCGCGTTGCGTTTTGCGTCGCGTTGCGTTACACGCGCGTTACGTTGCGTTGCGCCTGCGCCACGTTGCGCACACCTGCGCCACGCCCGCGCCACGCCCGCGCCACGTTTGCGTCACGCCCGTTACGCGCCCGCCACGCGTTACGTTTGCACGTTACGTTTGCGCCACGCCCACGCCCGCGCCCACGTTTTACGTTTGCGCCCACGCCACGCGTCACGCCCGTCACGCCCACGTCACGCCCACGCCACGCCCGTTACGCCCACGTCACGCCCACGTCACGCCACGCCACGCGTCACGCCCACGTCACGCTCACGCCACGTTACGTTTACGTTACGTTACGTTACGTTTACGTTACGTTTACGTTACGTTTACGTTACGTTTACGTTACGTTACGTTTACGTTACGTTACGTTTACGTTACGTTTACGTTACGTTTACGTTACGTTTACGTTACGTTTACGTTACGTTACGTTTACGTTACGTTTACGTTACGTTTACGTTACGTTTACGTTACGTTTACGTTACGTTTACGTTACGTTTACGTTACGTTTACGTTACGTTTACGTTACGTTTACGTTACGTTTACGTTACGTTTACGTTACGTTGTACGTACGTACGTTTACGTTACGTTTACGTTACGTTTACGTTACGTTTGCGTTACGTTTACGGTTACGTTTACGGTTACGTTACGTTACGTTACGTTTACGTTACGTTTACGTTACGTTTACGTTACGTTTACGTTACGTTTACGTTACGTTTACGTTACGTTTACGTTACGTTTACGTTACGTTACGTTTACGTTACGTTTACGTTACGTTTACGTTACGTTACGTTTACGTTACGTTTACGTTACGTTTACGTTACGTTTACGTTACGTTTACGTTACGTTTACGTTACGTTTACGTTTACGTTTACGTTACGTTTACGTTACGTTTACGTTACGTTTACGTTACGTTTACGTTACGTTTACGTTACGTTTACGTTACGTTTACGTTACGTTTACGTTACGTTTACGTTACGTTTACGTTACGTTTACGTTACGTTTACGTTACGTTTACGTTACGTTTACGTTACGTTTACGTTACGTTTACGTTACGTTTACGTTACGTTTACGTTACGTTTACGTTACGTTTACGTTACGTTTACGTTTACGTTACGTTTACGTTACGTTTACGTTACGTTTACGTTACGTTTACGTTACGTTTACGTTTACGTTTACGTTACGTTTACGTTACGTTTTACGTTACGTTACGTTTACGTTACGTTTACGTTACGTTTACGTTACGTTACGTTTTACGTTACGTTTACGTTACGTTTACGTTACGTTTACGTTACGTTTACGTTACGTTACGTTACGTTTACGTTACGTTTACGTTACGTTTACGTTACGTTTACGTTACGTTACGTTACGTTACGTTACGTTACGTTTACGTTACGTTTACGTTACGTTTACGTTACGTTTACGTTACGTTTACGTTACGTTTACGTTACGTTTACGTTACGTTTACGTTACGTTACGTTACGTTTACGTTACGTTACGTTACGTTACGTTACGTTACGTTTACGTTACGTTACGTTTACGTTACGTTTACGTTACGTTTACGTTACGTTTACGTTTACGTTTTACGTTACGTTTACGTTACGTTTACGTTACGTTTACGTTACGTTTACGTTACGTTTACGTTACGTTTACGTTACGTTTACGTTACGTTACGTTACGTTACGTTACGTTACGTTTTACGTTACGTTACGTTACGTTACGTTTACGTTACGTTTACGTTACGTTACGTTACGTTACGTTACGTTACGTTACGTTTACGTTACGTTTACGTTACGTTTACGTTACGTTTACGTTACGTTTACGTTACGTTTACGTTACGTTTACGTTACGTTTACGTTACGTTTTACGTTACGTTACGTTACGTTTACGTTACGTTTACGTTACGTTACGTTTACGTTACGTTTACGTTACGTTTACGTTACGTTTACGTTACGTTACGTTTACGTTTACGTTACGTTTACGTTACGTTTACGTTTACGTTACGTTACGTTACGTTACGTTACGTTTTTACGTTACGTTTACGTTACGTTACGTTACGTTACGTTACGTTTACGTTACGTTTACGTTACGTTTACGTTACGTTTACGTTACGTTTACGTTACGTTTACGTTACGTTTACGTTACGTTACGTTTACGTTACGTTTACGTTACGTTTACGTTACGTTTACGTTACGTTTACGTTTTTACGTTTACGTTACGTTACGTTTACGTTACGTTTACGTTACGTTACGTTACGTTACGTTACGGAACGAAAACAGAACAGAAGAACAGAACAGAACTCAACACAATACAATACAACATAGCATAACATAACGACGATAAACACGAAAGATTTTAAGGTATTTTGTATGTCAGCCGTTTTGGCGAAATAAGGTCTGCCGACGCGACGCAACGTTACTAATTTGCCAAAATTATTGTTTTGTAAGAATTCACATAAACTATGTTTGTATTCCCTGGTAAAGAGTGAAACATACAAAAATAACTACGGAGTTATTATAAAAAATTATAATAAACAAAGTAAGACAACAACTCTACATTTTTACCATTTTTTGAAAGCAGTGAATTTACACACAAAACAAATCAAAATTCTACGCGGACGAAGTCGCGGGTAACAGCTAGTTATACATATAATGTTTGTATATGTATATTGTATAATACTAAATATTTGTTCTAGATGTAAAAGCTGATTAATACAGTACATTTATTGTGTTTCTTTGTACTTCTTCCTCACAGAACAGTCTAGTTCAGATTTATGAGAGTAAAACGTTACCACATCAAATAGCTATTCCATAATGTATATCATATGGTTACTGCATTTGTTTTGTTTGTGATGTAGATAGAGTGGCTTGATAAAGCGCTTTCCTGTGGACACCGACAACGCGCGTTCTCAACTTGCCATTATTATGCAAAGGCTTTGCGAGTTTAGTTCAAGGCTTCTCAGGAAACTAGTTGCGCTTTAAAATGACACCTGGGATAAGCTAGGAAGTATCAAGGTCGCTGGAGTGACGTTTGCTGAAACGGTATGTAAATAATATGACGTTGGTTCAAAGTTTGACGTTTGAATATTCAGCTACCTCTTGCAAGACGTGTTATCTCAGTTTAACTCGAGCTCAAAGGGGTTAACGTTGGAGAGTTAAGTTACTCTTCGAAGGGAGATATGGGAGCTAAGGTTAATTGAATTGTGGAAGGAAAATGTAGACTAGAATGTAAATACCTCTAGAACAAGAGTTTCTATTCACAAACTTTAAATACCAAAAAGTTAACATATACTTTGTAGGTATAGAGTTGGCACAAACGCTTTACACTGAAAGCACGGGTAGCATCTTTCTGGCCTTGTCGCTCTTTTGGAAGTGTCATACTTTTGTCGCGGCACATCACACAGTTGCCATAGAAAGTATGTATGTAATCTGCTTTCGATTGACACAAAGGAACCGTGCGGAAAATCTAACTCTATACGTAGTATATGTAAACTCTTTGGTAAATTCGTTTCTAGCAACTGACACTAGTCAATGTCAGCTTTCATATATGTAGTGTAACCGCGTCTAACCCCGTCCATGGTATTAAAATCTACGATACCATATACTGACACGGATAAACGTACATAGTATATTCATATTTTGCATTAGGCTAATGAGGCGTTTTGAGGACGCAAATATACCTTTCAAAGATATTTCTCGATTTCTCCAAAGGTGGCGTCAATGTTTTATTTTGTTTCATTTCTATTAAATACCTTATGACATTACCATTTTGTGATAAAGTTCTTCAACAAAGGTGACACAAAATCTGATAAAAGGTAAAGGTAGCATTAGGTACTTAATTAAACAATAACAAATCTTAGATTAATACAAAGAACTATACAAACTTGGACGTACTAAAGCACATTTCAGGTGTTAATAACGCGTCATTATCATTCTTAGCTGCGGTAGGTACCAGATAGCACTTTTCCATTAAACTGAGTAATCTGCATTTTAACTCACTCCTTTCAATGCTTTGTAACAATCGACCGTTGATTGTACCACCCGCCGCGTGCCACTAAATCTCCATCCTACACACATTATCACAAACAGCAGATGGATGTTCAGATTTTTGATTCCCTATATAAATATAAATTGAAATCACTGGCCTTATACATTTGATGTTTCTGAAATTAATTATTTTAATTATCCATAAAAATCGATACAAAAAATACGATCATACGTCGTAAAAAGTATGAGAGTAAGATATTTATAATTCTCTAACAGCGCCCTCAGGTTTTTCATGCGCAGTTTCTGTTTCCGTTATTTTTCCCCCAATGTGTTATTGTTTACTATTATTTACAGACAATAATTTAACTGCGTTCCAAATTTCAATCCAAACATCAATACTTTCGAGTTAGTAATATTGGTAGGACAGGATTTACATAATAAATACACGAATATTAATTAATTAATAATTATTAAAACCTAACCATATAAAAATTTATAGGAGAAACTATTTAAAAAAAGTTCATCAATAGGAATCAATATGACTAAGACGCTGGCAGCATTCTCGCGATGAAACCTAACGAAATTCTCAATGCGAAAAATGAGCCAGGTCTCTAATCATCAATTTCACATTTTCACTCATTACTGCTTTGTTTAAATCATGAACTGATCAATTCTCGAGTTATATTATCGTTACCGTTCATTTTGGGTACAAGTTCTGCTGCAGATATAACCTGGAAATTTCAGGAAATAGCTTTATTTTTCAAAGCCAGTTTTAAAACTTTAACTAACTTTCAGCAGCTCCAATCCAACGCCCTTAATTAAATTATTGTATCAATATACAGACTACATAAAAAACAAATTTTTCGTAGAAATTACAGACAAATCATTTTGTATCTCGGGATAACGAGCGCAGCAGAGTTCTAGGGAATGAATTGAACTCTTCAGGTTCCAGTAACTGATAACACTTTTCTGTTATAGGCGTATTGCTTACACTGCCCTACTTTTCTCATCATTTTTTTTATTTAAAAAAAATTACAAATGAAGTGTACCGCAATGATAATTGTGTAATAACGTTTGTTCAAGTTATACTTCTGTTTTATCCACGCAACGCGAAACGGAATGCGCCCGAGTCGAAATTAGTCTTCTCGTTTCACAGCCAATAAATTTATTAGACCCCGGCGAGCTTACAAGCGATGATTTAAGACCACCACAGTCTCTAAAAAGACTTCGAACAAAAAGTAATTCTAATTTCGGTGACATTTAATTTAAAACACAAGAATTTGTTTATTTTTGCATCATAAAACTGAAAAAGAAGAACGAGGTTTTTGTTGTCCTCACTGGCAGTGTTTAGCTCTATTCGATGACGAAATTTCATTTATCGACCGTTAAAGAGTTGTCTTGATACGAAGAATTCAATCTACTTAGACAGGAAAAATACACTTTTTTTAATTTCGTGTGGGAAAAAAATATACGAATTCTTTAAAACTTTAGGACAAAACGACATATTTAATGTATTTAGCATGCCCGTAAAAAGATTCAGGCGAATCACTAATATAATGTTAATATTATGTAACGAATGTAATTAATGAATGTTACAATAGAACCTCTTAATGTTGAATTTGAAGGCCAAAAAATGTAAGTTGTAGATTTTTTGACTTATAGATGATTTCCACTCTTGCTGATTTTGTAAAGAACTAAAAAAATCATCTTGTAAAGGTTATGGATTAATTCCAACTGTTTTGAGTTAAAGAAGTAAAATAACTATAAATTTTAGTACCTAATAGTGGTAAAAAAGTAAAAATATTGTAATTTTCAAGTTAAATCATGCGTAGAACTATGTATTGTTTACACGTTGCCATCACATTGTTTGAATATTAATTCTTCTTTTTAAATTTTATTTTTGCGATTTAGGTTTGTCCTGATAGTAAAAGTTGTATCTCTTTTGTTTTAGACTAGATTTACTGCGTAACCCTGAATGTATTTGAATTTAATTCTTTTCTTTATTTACCAAACGTCTACACTATTTTAACACGCTTTTTTTACAAACAAACACTAAACTTGTGAAGGTGAAAATTATCTTTCGTATCTCTTAAGTATTTATTTGTTTTAAATAAGCTTAATTCGACAACGTTCGTTTACGAAGACGCATTCAATTGTTACCAAATTCAAAGGAAGACTTACTACCTCTTACGACGTCACAATTCGACTTCCGCAATTCCGAAGAAATTAGATTTCAACACAAAACTTTGGAACAAACTCCGCCATTTGTTCGACAACTTGTCCTCTATAACGGGAACATTTTTGCTCCCTCGACGGCTGTCATTGGTATTCGGGACGCGTTCCACAGACAGCGTAGGTGCCTAATTAAATACTCATCTTGGCAGAATCCCTTCTAGTCAAATCAGTATTCAGTGGGCATTCGCAAATCCATTATCTCGTGACAAGAGACACAGCTGATCCGGACCTCGGGCCCTTGCTTACAGAGTAATTAGATTCGTACATCGATGGTGTAATCAAGGCTGACACTTTGCTGCACATCTGTGACTTGCATTCTCTATGTATGTGTGCACAACACAGACTACATACGTAGAGAGATACTCTGTGTACAATACTCGACAAATAGTTTCTATAGCCTTTAAAAAACAAAAGACTCGTTTTGTTCTTTGTCATTCCGACGTACCTATAACCTGAACTACATGTAGTGATATAATCGTAGAGTGATGTAATAATACTTTATGCATATTTTTATGTTAAGTAGGTACCTATTGATGTCAATGTTTGAATATTCGTAGCTCAATCACGTCGTAACGTAGGAACGTATCAGATTGAAATCTGGTTATCTAACACAGTTAGATTATAGTCTGGAAGAAACATAAGCTTTTTATCCCAGAGAAAATAAAGGTAAAGGGACTACTATCAGTACCCCACGGTTTTACTCGAATAGTTCCTGTTCCTTTCTCGGAGTATAAAGTAGCCTATGTGCTATTCCAGTCCATGTTCCAAAAATGTTCCATATTACACAGGCCGATCAATTTAGCCGTACCAACTTCATTGAGCTACAATCATCCAAATGTAAAATGTAATAATCCAAACTTTCGCATTTAGGATAGTAGGACAGTGAAGAATAAAAATTAACTTTAACTTCTAGATAGATTATATTTAATATTTGAATTATTTTTAGTTTGGAAGCTAACAACTCAGAAAGTGAAGCAAAGATAGGTTAAACCATTGTGCATTACATCAGTATTTAAACTAATTAACCATTCTATATAACATCGGTATTTAAAGTAATTAATCAGATATCTATAATTAATTTCAATATCCATCTTTTTCCCATCTATCCTTTTTTCTGACACACAGAGGAAGTAATCACTACGTGTTCTGACATCCCAGATCTGTCTCCCAAGCGAATTCCACATTTTATTTAAATTTTCAGCCAGTAATCATGTTTTAGTAAGGAGTTTTGTACAAGCCTATTTGAACCTTACAGTATGTTTATCAACGGGGACAGTACCTGTGTCTTCAAACAACTATCTGAGAGCGTAACATTATTATTTAAGTGCATCGCAATAACGAAACGAAAACACACGTGTTTTGCAATCATTGACATTTGGCGGGTAACGGGACAATTGATAAAATGGTACTACAGTTTGTCCGAAGCCTGGTTGTATAAGCCTGGGCTTAGCAGCCAGCTTTTATACCAAAAAAACATTACTAAAACTCACGAACTGGATTTTACCTAAAGTTACCCACTTAGAGCTTGCAAAATGGTTGGAGAATATCATGTAGCCAAGGAAACATAATTGTTAGTAGCGTGGAGTATATTATAGTTTAGTCTTATCAATTTACGAGCACAGCTCTGAAAAGTGTGAAATTAAAGCTGTGCCAACATATTCGCTAAACAAAAAGCATTCAATTTGAGAATTTTATAATAGCTACTCACTCGAAATACCCACTTCGATGACACGTTTCATGACCACACCTACAAAGATACACTGCGTGTATTGTAACTGACATAAACTTAGCACTATCATCTTATAATTACTAGTAAATTATCTTCAAAGGGATCATCAATTACTCACTAACTCGTCATCTGTAGACGCTGCAGCAGATAATAAATAACTTTATCGCAAAAGGGGTGAAGTGAACGGAAGGAGCTTCGGGAGGGGCATTTGACAAATGGAATTGTGAGACTACGTGACAGTTCAATACTTGTAACTGCAAGTCGAGAATTTATCGAACACGATGCTGTGTTAGTAGATTAATTTTATATTTTATCGCATTTGTAGAGATTTATTCCTTGGACATATTTACATCAAATTTCTTAGGTACTTAGTACTGCCAAAATAATGAGAGTTTGACAGAATTCAACCCTCCAAGGGATGAAATAAGGGATGAAAATTTGTATAGAAACTTTTTATTCCTTGGACATATTTACATTAAATTTCTTAGGTACTTAGTACGGCCAAAATAATGAGCTATGTAGTACTTTTTTTTCAAAAGTCGTCCCCTAAGAGTGTTAGACAAGGGATGAAAGTTTTATATTAACGCACAGGACGAAACCTTAGGACACACTTTAAATTTCACACATATATTATTTTTATAGCGTACGTAGCCACTAAGGGAAGATTTATCTAAATTAAACCCTAAAGCGATGAATTAGGGATGAACGATTGCATGAAACTTTTATTCCTTGGACATATTTGCATAAAATCCTACTTCCCTACTCATATTATAAATCTCAATGTATGAATGTTTGGATGTTTGGATGTTTGTTGCTCAATCACGCCCAAACGGCTCAACAGATCGAGCTGAAACTTAGTACACAGATAGCTTATAGTCTGGAATAACACATAGGCTACATTTTATCCCGAAATCATGCACGGTTTCTTAGGGATCAAGTATAAATAAATGAAGGATCGGAACGCCTAACTAGAATTTGTTGCAATTCGAAACACAGATTCAAACATCAAAATAAAACAGGCTATTTACTATCCCGAAAACATACACAGTTCCTAAAGGATCAAGTATACATTTAATATCGGAACGCCTTATTAGATTTTGTTGCAATTTGAAACACAAATAGTTCTTAGTCTGAAATCCTATCCTACTAATAATATTACAATAATGTAACGTTACGTTACGTTTGCGTTGCGTTTGCGTTGCGTTTGCGTTGCGTTTGCGTTGCGTTTGCGTTGCGTTTGCGTTGCGTTTGCGTTGCGTTTGCGTTGCGTTTGCGTTTGCGTTGTTTGCGTTGCGTTTGCGTTGCGTTTGCGTTGCGTTTGCGTTGCGTTTGCGTTGCGTTTGCGTTGCGTTTGCGTTTGCGTTTGCGTTGCGTTTGCGTTTTGCGTTTGCGTTGCGTTTGCGTTGCGTTTGCGTTGCGTTTTGCGTTGCGTTGCGTTTGCGTTGCGTTTGCGTTGCGTTTGCGTTGCGTTTGCGTTGCGTTTGCGTTGCGTTTGCGTTGCGTTTGCGTTGCGTTTGCGTTGCGTTTGCGTTGCGTTTGCGTTGCGTTTGCGTTGCGTTTGCGTTGCGTTTGCGTTGCGTTTGCGTTGCGTTTGCGTTGCGTTTGCGTTGCGTTTGCGTTGCGTTTGCGTTGCGTTTGCGTTGCGTTTGCGTTGCGTTTGCGTTGCGTTTGCGTTGCGTTTGCGTTGCGTTTGCGTTGCGTTTGCGTTGCGTTTGCGTTGCGTTTGCGTTGCGCGCGTTTGCGTTGCGTTTGCGTTGCGTTTGCGTTGCGTTTGCGCGCGTTTGCGCCGCGCCGGCGTTTGCGTTGCGTTGCATTTGCGTTGCGTTTGCGTTGCGTTTGCGTTGCGCCCGCGCGTTGCGTTTGCGTTGCGTTTGCGTTGCGTTTGCGTTGCGTTTGCGTTGCGTTTGCGTTGCGTTTGCGTTGCGTTGCGCATTGTTTGCGTTGCATTGCGTTTGCATTGCATTTGCATTGCGTTGCATTGCATTTGCGTTGCGTTGCATTTTGCGTTTGCGTCACGCCGCGCCGCGTTTGCGTTGCGTTTGCGTTACGCATTTTTGTTTGCATTGCGTTGCGCTGCCATTTACGTTTGCGTTACGTTTGCGTTACGTTTGCGTTACGTTTGCGTTACGTTACGTTGCGTTTGCGTTACGTTACGCCCACGTTGCGTTTACGCGTTACGTTTGCGTTGCGTTGCGTTACGTTGCGTTACGCCACGCTTGCCACGTTACGTTACGCCCACGTCACGTTACGTTTACGTTACGCCCACGTTACGCCACGTTACGCCCACGCCACGTTACGTTTACGTTACGTTTACGTTACGTTTACGTTACGTTTATTACGTTTACGTTACGTTTGCGTTACGTTTACGTTACGTTTACGTTACGCGTTACGTTACGTTTACGTTACGTTTACGTTACGTTTACGTTACGTTTACGTTACGTTTACGTTACGTTTACGTTACGTTTACGTTACGTTTACGTTACGTTTACGTTACGTTTTACGTTTACGTTACGTTTACGTTACGTTACGTTTACGTTACGTTTACGTTACGTTTACGTTACGTTTACGTTACGTTTACGTTACGTTTACGTTACGTTTACGTTACGTTTACGTTACGTTTACGTTACGTTTACGTTACGTTTACGTTACGTTTACGTTACGTTTACGTTACGTTACGTTACGTTACGTTTACGTTACGTTTACGTTACGTTTACGTTACGTTACGTTACGTTTACGTTTACGTTACGTTACGTTACGTTTACGTTACGTTTACGTTACGTTACGTTTACGTTACGTTTACGTTACGTTTACGTTACGTTTACGTTACGTTTACGTTACGTTTTACGTTTACGTTACGTTACGTTTACGTTACGTTACGTTTACGTTACGTTACGTTTTACGTTACGTTTACGTTACGTTTACGTTACGTTTACGTTACGTTTACGTTACGTTACGTTTACGTTACGTTTACGTTACGTTACGTTACGTTTACGTTACGTTTACGTTACGTTTACGTTACGTTACGTTACGTTTACGTTACGTTTTACGTTACGTTTACGTTACGTTTACGTTACGTTTACGTTTACGTTACGTTTACGTTACGTTTACGTTACGTTTTACGTTACGTTACGTTACGTTACGTTACGTTACGTTACGTTTACGTTACGTTTACGTTACGTTTACGTTACGTTTACGTTACGTTTACGTTACGTTTACGTTACGTTTACGTTACGTTTACGTTACGTTTACGTTACGTTTACGTTACGTTACGTTTTACGTTACGTTTACGTTACGTTTACGTTACGTTTACGTTACGTTTACGTTACGTTTACGTTACGTTTACGTTACGTTTACGTTACGTTTACGTTTACGTTTACGTTACGTTTACGTTACGTTTACGTTACGTTACGTTACGTTACGTTTACGTTACGTTACGTTTACGTTACGTTACGTTACGTTTACGTTACGTTTACGTTACGTTTACGTTACGTTTACGTTACGTTACGTTTACGTTACGTTACGTTTACGTTTACGTTACGTTTACGTTACGTTTACGTTACGTTACGTTACGTTTACGTTACGTTTACGTTACGTTTACGTTACGTTACGTTACGTTTACGTTACGTTTACGTTACGTTTACGTTTACGTTTACGTTTACGTTACGTTACGTTTACGTTACGTTTTTACGTTTACGTTACGTTTACGTTTACGTTACGTTTTACGTTTACGTTTACGTTACGTTACGTTACGTTTACGTTACGTTTACGTTACGTTACGTTACGTTTACGTTACGTTTACGTTACGTTTACGTTACGTTTACGTTACGTTTACGTTACGTTTACGTTACGTTACGTTTACGTTACGTTACGTTACGTTACGTTACGTTACGTTACGTTTACGTTACGTTTACGTTACGTTACGTTATACGTTTACGTTACGTTTACGTTACGTTTACGTTACGTTTACGTTACGTTTACGTTACGTTTACGTTACGTTACGTTACGTTTTACGTTACGTTACGTTACGTTACGTTTACGTTACGTTTACGTTACGTTTACGTTACGTTTACGTTACGTTTACGTTACGTTTACGTTACGTTTACGTTACGTTTACGTTACGTTTACGTTACGTTTACGTTACGTTTACGTTACGTTTACGTTACGTTTACGTTACGTTACGTTTACGTTACGTTTACGTTACGTTTACGTTACGGAACGGAACGAAACAGATCAGAACAGAACTCAACACAACACAATACAACATAGCATAACATAACGACGATAAACACGAAAGATTTTAAGGTATTTTGTATGTCAGCCGTTTTGGCGAAATAAGGTCTGCCGACGCGACGCAACGTTACTAATTTGCCAAAATTATTGTTTTGTAAGAATTCACATAAACTATGTTTGTATTCCCTGGTAAAGAGTGAAACATACAAAAATAACTACGGAGTTATTATAAAAAATTATAATAAACAAAGTAAGACAACAACTCTACATTTTTACCATTTTTTGAAAGCAGTGAATTTTACACAAAACAAATCAAAATTCTACGCGGACGAAGTCGCGGGTAACAGCTAGTTATACATATAATGTTTGTATATGTATATTGTATAATACTAAATATTTGTTCTAGATGTAAAAGCTGATTAATACAGTACATTTATTGTGTTTCTTTGTACTTCTTCCTCACAGAACAGTCTAGTTCAGATTTATGAGAGTAAAACGTTACCACATCAAATAGCTATTCCATAATGTATATCATATGGTTACTGCATTTGTTTTGTTTGTGATGTAGATAGAGTGGCTTGATAAAGCGCTTTCCTGTGGACACCGACAACGCGCGTTCTCAACTTGCCATTATTATGCAAAGGCTTTGCGAGTTTAGTTCAAGGCTTCTCAGGAAACTAGTTGCGCTTTAAAATGACACCTGGGATAAGCTAGGAAGTATCAAGGTCGCTGGAGTGACGTTTGCTGAAACGGTATGTAAATAATATGACGTTGGTTCAAAGTTTGACGTTTGAATATTCAGCTACCTCTTGCAAGACGTGTTATCTCAGTTTAACTCGAGCTCAAAGGGGTTAACGTTGGAGAGTTAAGTTACTCTTCGAAGGGAGATATGGGAGCTAAGGTTAATTGAATTGTGGAAGGAAAATGTAGACTAGAATGTAAATACCTCTAGAACAAGAGTTTCTATTCACAAACTTTAAATACCAAAAAGTTAACATATACTTTGTAGGTATAGAGTTGGCACAAACGCTTTACACTGAAAGCACGGGTAGCATCTTTCTGGCCTTGTCGCTCTTTTGGAAGTGTCATACTTTTGTCGCGGCACATCACACAGTTGCCATAGAAAGTATGTATGTAATCTGCTTTCGATTGACACAAAGGAACCGTGCGGAAAATCTAACTCTATACGTAGTATATGTAAACTCTTTGGTAAATTCGTTTCTAGCAACTGACACTAGTCAATGTCAGCTTTCATATATGTAGTGTAACCGCGTCTAACCCCGTCCATGGTATTAAAATCTACGATACCATATACTGACACGGATAAACGTACATAGTATATTCATATTTTGCATTAGGCTAATGAGGCGTTTTGAGGACGCAAATATACCTTTCAAAGATATTTCTCGATTTCTCCAAAGGTGGCGTCAATGTTTTATTTTGTTTCATTTCTATTAAATACCTTATGACATTACCATTTTGTGATAAAGTTCTTCAACAAAGGTGACACAAAATCTGATAAAAGGTAAAGGTAGCATTAGGTACTTAATTAAACAATAACAAATCTTAGATTAATACAAAGAACTATACAAACTTGGACGTACTAAAGCACATTTCAGGTGTTAATAACGCGTCATTATCATTCTTAGCTGCGGTAGGTACCAGATAGCACTTTTCCATTAAACTGAGTAATCTGCATTTTAACTCACTCCTTTCAATGCTTTGTAACAATCGACCGTTGATTGTACCACCCGCCGCGTGCCACTAAATCTCCATCCTACACACATTATCACAAACAGCAGATGGATGTTCAGATTTTTGATTCCCTATATAAATATAAATTGAAATCACTGGCCTTATACATTTGATGTTTCTGAAATTAATTATTTTAATTATCCATAAAAATCGATACAAAAAATACGATCATACGTCGTAAAAAGTATGAGAGTAAGATATTTATAATTCTCTAACAGCGCCCTCAGGTTTTTCATGCGCAGTTTCTGTTTCCGTTATTTTTCCCCCAATGTGTTATTGTTTACTATTATTTACAGACAATAATTTAACTGCGTTCCAAATTTCAATCCAAACATCAATACTTTCGAGTTAGTAATATTGGTAGGACAGGATTTACATAATAAATACACGAATATTAATTAATTAATAATTATTAAAACCTAACCATATAAAAATTTATAGGAGAAACTATTTAAAAAAAGTTCATCAATAGGAATCAATATGACTAAGACGCTGGCAGCATTCTCGCGATGAAACCTAACGAAATTCTCAATGCGAAAAATGAGCCAGGTCTCTAATCATCAATTTCACATTTTCACTCATTACTGCTTTGTTTAAATCATGAACTGATCAATTCTCGAGTTATATTATCGTTACCGTTCATTTTGGGTACAAGTTCTGCTGCAGATATAACCTGGAAATTTCAGGAAATAGCTTTATTTTTCAAAGCCAGTTTTAAAACTTTAACTAACTTTCAGCAGCTCCAATCCAACGCCCTTAATTAAATTATTGTATCAATATACAGACTACATAAAAAACAAATTTTTCGTAGAAATTACAGACAAATCATTTTGTATCTCGGGATAACGAGCGCAGCAGAGTTCTAGGAATGAATTGAACTCTTCAGGTTCCAGTAACTGATAACACTTTTCTGTTATAGGCGTATTGCTTACACTGCCCTACTTTTCTCATCATTTTTTTTATTTAAAAAAAATTACAAATGAAGTGTACCGCAATGATAATTGTGTAATAACGTTTGTTCAAGTTATACTTCTGTTTTATCCACGCAACGCGAAACGGAATGCGCCCGAGTCGAAATTAGTCTTCTCGTTTCACAGCCAATAAATTTATTAGACCCCGGCGAGCTTACAAGCGATGATTTAAGACCACCACAGTCTCTAAAAAGACTTCGAACAAAAAGTAATTCTAATTTCGGTGACATTTAATTTAAAACACAAGAATTTGTTTATTTTTGCATCATAAAACTGAAAAAGAAGAACGAGGTTTTTGTTGTCCTCACTGGCAGTGTTTAGCTCTATTCGATGACGAAATTTCATTTATCGACCGTTAAAGAGTTGTCTTGATACGAAGAATTCAATCTACTTAGACAGGAAAAATACACTTTTTTAATTTCGTGTGGGAAAAAAATATACGAATTCTTTAAAACTTTAGGACAAAACGACATATTTAATGTATTTAGCATGCCCGTAAAAAGATTCAGGCGAATCACTAATATAATGTTAATATTATGTAACGAATGTAATTAATGAATGTTACAATAGAACCTCTTAATGTTGAATTTGAAGGCCAAAAAATGTAAGTTGTAGATTTTTTGACTTATAGATGATTTCCACTCTTGCTGATTTTGTAAAGAACTAAAAAAATCATCTTGTAAAGGTTATGGATTAATTCCAACTGTTTTGAGTTAAAGAAGTAAAATAACTATAAATTTTAGTACCTAATAGTGGTAAAAAGTAAAAATATTGTAATTTTCAAGTTAAATCATGCGTAGAACTATGTATTGTTTACACGTTGCCATCACATTGTTTGAATATTAATTCTTCTTTTTAAATTTATTTTTGCGATTTAGGTTTGTCCTGATAGTAAAAGTTGTATCTCTTTTGTTTTAGACTAGATTTACTGCGTAACCCTGAATGTATTTGAATTTAATTCTTTTCTTTATTTACCAAACGTCTACACTATTTTAACACGCTTTTTTTACAAACAAACACTAAACTTGTGAAGGTGAAAATTATCTTTCGTATCTCTTAAGTATTTATTTGTTTTAAATAAGCTTAATTCGACAACGTTCGTTTACGAAGACGCATTCAATTGTTACCAAATTCAAAGGAAGACTTACTACCTCTTACGACGTCACAATTCGACTTCCGCAATTCCGAAGAAATTAGATTTCAACACAAAACTTTGGAACAAACTCCGCCATTTGTTCGACAACTTGTCCTCTATAACGGGAACATTTTTTGCTCCCTCGACGGCTGTCATTGGTATTCGGGACGCGTTCCCACAGACAGCGTAGGTGCCTAATTAAATACTCATCTTGGCAGAATCCCTTCTAGTCAAATCAGTATTCAGTGGGCATTCGCAAATCCATTATCTCGTGACAAGAGACACAGCTGATCCGGACCTCGGGCCCTTGCTTACAGAGTAATTAGATTCGTACATCGATGGTGTAATCAAGGCTGACACTTTGCTGCACATCTGTGACTTGCATTCTCTATGTATGTGTGCACAACACAGACTACATACGTAGAGAGATACTCTGTGTACAATACTCGACAAATAGTTTCTATAGCCTTTAAAAAACAAAAGACTCGTTTTGTTCTTTGTCATTCCGACGTACCTATAACCTGAACTACATGTAGTGATATAATCGTAGAGTGATGTAATAATACTTTATGCATATTTTTTATGTTAAGTAGGTACCTATTGATGTCAATGTTTGAATATTCGTAGCTCAATCACGTCGTAACGTAGGAACGTATCAGATTGAAATCTGGTTATCTAACACAGTTAGATTATAGTCTGGAAGAACACATAAGCTTTTTATCCCAGAAAAATAAAGGTAAAGGGGACTACTATCAGTACCCCACGGTTTTACTCGAATAGTTCCTGTTCCTTTCTCGGAGTATAAAGTAGCCTATGTGCTATTCCAGTCCATGTTCCAAAAATGTTCCATATTACACAGGCCGATCAATTTAGCCGTACCAACTTCATTGAGCTACAATCATCCAAATGTAAAATGTAATAATCCAAACTTTCGCATTTAGGATAGTAGGACAGTGAAGAATAAAAATTAACTTTAACTTCTAGATAGATTATATTTAATATTTGAATTATTTTTAGTTTGGAAGCTAACAACTCAGAAAGTGAAGCAAAGATAGGTTAAACCATTGTGCATTACATCAGTATTTAAACTAATTAACCATTCTATATAACATCGGTATTTAAAGTAATTAATCAGATATCTATAATTAATTTCAATATCCATCTTTTTCCCATCTATCCTTTTTCTGACACACAGAGGAAGTAATCACTACGTGTTCTGACATCCCAGATCTGTCTCCCAAGCGAATTCCACATTTTATTTAAATTTTCAGCCAGTAATCATGTTTTAGTAAGGAGTTTTGTACAAGCCTATTTGAACCTTACAGTATGTTTATCAACGGGGACAGTACCTGTGTCTTCAAACAACTATCTGAGAGCGTAACATTATTATTTAAGTGCATCGCAATAACGAAACGAAAACACACGTGTTTTGCAATCATTGACATTTGGCGGGTAACGGGACAATTGATAAAATGGTACTACAGTTTGTCCGAAGCCTGGTTGTATAAGCCTGGGCTTAGCAGCCAGCTTTTATACCAAAAACATTACTAAAACTCACGAACTGGATTTTACCTAAAGTTACCCACTTAGAGCTTGCAAAATGGTTGGAGAATATCATGTAGCCAAGGAAACATAATTGTTAGTAGCGTGGAGTATATTATAGTTTAGTCTTATCAATTTACGAGCACAGCTCTGAAAAGTGTGAAATTAAAGCTGTGCCAACATATTCGCTAAACAAAAAGCATTCAATTTGAGAATTTTATAATAGCTACTCACTCGAAATACCCACTTCGATGACACGTTTCATGACCACACCTACAAAGATACACTGCGTGTATTGTAACTGACATAAACTTAGCACTATCATCTTATAATTACTAGTAAATTATCTTCAAAGGGATCATCAATTACTCACTAACTCGTCATCTGTAGACGCTGCAGCAGATAATAAATAACTTTATCGCAAAAGGGGTGAAGTGAACGGAAGGAGCTTCGGGAGGGCATTTGACAAATGGAATTGTGAGACTACGTGACAGTTCAATACTTGTAACTGCAAGTCGAGAATTTATCGAACACGATGCTGTGTTAGTAGATTAATTTTATATTTTATCGCATTTGTAGAGATCTAAAGTGATAACTAGAGTGAGTAAAACAGTTTTTAAACATTACTTTACAATTTTAATGCATTTATCGTTTTCTCTTTCTACTATAGGTACTTTACAGATACATGATACTAAGATGAGAACAGCAAGCGCTAAGAAGCATATTCTTTTGTTGAAGTTAAAGCTTTTTGAATGCATCGGGCATTTTTTGAGGTGGGAATAAAACGATCGAACTCACGACACTGTAAATATTACCATTGTCAACCATTACTCTTCTACCGCATAACTAAATCGGCTTTCGCTTTACTATTGTGGTCTCTATCATTTCAAGGAAAAGAGACTAACATCGAAGCTAAGACAGTTCTAATTAGGCGGCAGACCCTCCGTTACTGACAGCACTAAGTATGTATGTACCTAAAAATTTACCGAGCGGAGTTTTATTGACAAAACTAAATTATGTACTATGGAGAACTATAAACACTATAATGCATACTACTTAACTACTTATGCTAAGCACATCTGAATATCCATATACCAATGAAGATCTTAATATGTATTATAATCAAGACGATCAAGCGTGTCCAGCATTCTGGCGGCATCACCATAATGAATAACAATACAACTACGTTATGCCAATGAAAGTACATTCGTTGTTGTGTGGAAAAGACAATGAAACTCTAAATACTGTTACCGTTATCGAGGCCTCTGTGTGTATTAGTTGTATTGTAGTTTGCGCCGCATCTATCAATGATTTGTTATGACGTAGTTTTGTAGTGGTAGGACTCTTGGCAGAGTCCGCCTGGGGAAGTACCACACCTTTGCCAGTTATTCTACCGTCAAGCAGTAATGTGCAAACATTATTGTGTTCCGGTCTGAAGGGCAATGTTTCCAGAGAAATTACAGGGTTTAGAGATATAAGATCTTAGATCTCTGGGTGACGAGCGCAGTGCAGTGCTAGGTAATGATTTGGACTCTTCATGTTCCAATAGCTGCGTGTCCCTGTGCTGTTATGTGTCAGGCATGTTGCTTACCATCAGGCACATGTCCTGATCGTCTCGTCACTCTTTATTTAAAAAAAAAAAAAACGTTGTCACTTTAAACTTGCGTCCGTAAAGCAACCGACTTTACAGACAACCATTTTTTTTTGCTAAGTAAGTTTACCAGAATCGTCCACTAATAAATAGCTTAGCGATATATGAAATAAATATTATAAAATATCTATTTGTCTGAGAGATATATAAGACATGGTCTTAGATGCCTATAACAGACTATTTAAGCAGTGTCTGTGGGAACTTTAGGGACAACTCTCTTAATGATTCAAAAGATCAATACGGGAAAAATAATACGGGACCAACAATACACTATACAAATTACAGAATCATTCAATTAGATATTGCTGTAATTTTAACACTTCGATTAATCACTCTACAACTACTCCCGTATTGATCCAATAAATAACGTGATTGCTCAGCTTCGAATCACTGAATCAGTTGATTGGATCCGTGCTTAATAAGCGTGAAAACAATGATATTTTACTTGATTATCATATTGATTGGTGAATCAACAAAGAGATTACAGGTAAGGTACGAGACCAGCCTAGCTACTTACTCCATCATTCGCACTTCCTTTGTTTAAGTGGTGTTTAGTTTGTTAAGTTTAAGTCTCAATAACGAGTACTCTATCGACGAAAAACATTTATTACAAATGTAAAAGTTTGTCGCGCAGCCCTATCTCACGATATGAAAGGAAATCACTAAAATTTGTAATGTGGTAAGTAGATATTTTTGAGACTACAAATATTATAAACGCGAAACCATGTAAGTATGGTATTGCTGTTTCACGCAAAAACTACTGAAGGAATTTGTATGTAATTCGGTACCTAGATAAATAACACGCGGATATAAAAAAGTCGGACGTAGTCTCGCTAAAACAAAAACTGTGTCACTAGAGTCGGCCACATTTGCACGTGTGCGTTGTCAGGTTGTCACTGATAGACTGGCACGCACTCATTTACACAAGTAGCTCGTCTAATGACCCACTGATGTGCGCGTGTCAGCCTGTATGTATGTATCTATGACAGCGCACACGTGCATATTATGTGGCCGACGCTATGGACACAGTTGTTGTTTTAGCGAGACTACGTCCAATTTTTTTTTATACGTCCATGTACGCGGAAGACACATATTCTCTAAAGATCTCTTTTTTGTAACTCGTTGGTTTCCTGACGATATTTTCTTTCAATATTAAAGCTAGTGGTGATGCATCTGCCCCTTGGAAAATACTCAAAGATACAGAAATTTGAGCCTACGATTTCACAATTGTCCAATTAGTGGCGTCCCAGTCACGAAGCCACTACTTCTGAATATATTCTTGATGATTGTAATGTGAGAGTAATTTTAAATCCCTGGCTACATTCTAATTCCAAATCAAAATCAACAAAACCAAATTATAAAAATTGTCAAAATGTAAACACCAATCTACAAATAATCCAATCTAGAGCAATATCTATGTTCCAACAGATATAACACAAAAACAAAGCTACCACTTTTGAACAAGACATTTTATACCTCCGTTTGATCTAAAAACCTTTTTGCTGACCGCAATAAATGCTTCAGTAAAGAGATAAAAGCTAGATTCCTTTGTGCCAGAACTCGGCCAAGTGACTTCAATGTAATGAAAATCTTTAGGTGCGCTAGGGAAATTTATTTCTTCCAATAACCTGTCTCTTGCTGAGATTTCTTTGAACATTTTATCTGAGCAATTGGACGGGTTTGTTTACTTATTTCAGCACCTTTTCAATCAATCTGTGGAGTTTTATGGCGCCGACAAAGCGCCTGAGGTTGAACAGAACTGTTTATCAGCTCTGAGTAGATTCTTTAATGAAAAGCAGGATGTTTTAATGAATGAGAAACACTATTGTATGTAGTTTTTATATTCATTATCAATATTAAAATTTATTTTTTATTCAAACACAGGATAAAAAATGTTACGCCTTATAAGTTTTGTAATATGTTTAGATGAATTACCAGTATTAACTGGTAATTAATCTAAATGTCAAATACATTTGTGGAATGTATAATTATTGTCATTCAGCGTAATGAATGACAGCCCATAAAGCTAGGCACGCTTCCGTCTGATAGTGGATCTGATTATCTTTATCATTTCTAAACCCTCCTTGGCCTATGGATAATAATTCAGATTTGTGATATACATAATATTTTCATTGTAATTTACTTTTGTGAAAAGAGTCTATGCATTACAAAATTCGATGATTACATTTAGTTTTGTTTATTTTATTCTGCATATAAATTTAGGAATTAGCTTTTAAAATTATTTATTTCTTTATTTCAGATTTTTAACCCAATACATTTTTTCTAAATAAACATCCTAGTTTTTCGCAATTTTCTTTGATGCCACAAACATATTTGCATCCCAATATCTAATGAATATTTTATACAAAACCACTTTCAATATAAAAGCAGACGC
Organism: Ectropis grisescens; assembly: GCA_017562165.1. NCBI lineage: Eukaryota > Metazoa > Arthropoda > Insecta > Lepidoptera > Geometridae > Ectropis > Ectropis grisescens. Next base: position 17,074,631 of record CM029789.1, on the reverse strand, counting down.
ATACAATGTTAACGAAACCGTATATATATGTGTATTGGAGCTGGAACAAATTGGTTTTCGACGATATATTCAAGGACTATGACAGGTCATGCATTGTAAGTAGTGACCTGTTAGCACCCCTGCAAAGTTTCTATCTTTGAACTCGAAGTCTAGAAAGATGAAAACAGATATAGAAACTTAGGTATAGTACCCAAGAGACGTAACAAGTCCCTTGTGTACCTTATTTTGAATAATGTATGCGTGAACGTCGCTAAACCACGAAAGTTATTCAAACATTTAATGTACGTGAAGATTGATGTAAACTTGAGAACCTTGGGTTCTTCGGAGAAACTTTAGAAGTGGCTTTTCACTCTTTTGAATTTCTAAGTGCAAGACCAGTCACAATCTTTGTTTTATTTGGTAGTGGTAAGACTCTTTGCAGAGTCCGTCTGGGGAAGTACCATCAGAGTATCTCTCTACTTAGTCTATGGTACCATCACACCTTTACCAAGTATTCTACCGACAAGCTATAATCAGAAAACATGACTGTGTTCCGGTTTGAAGGGCAATGTTTTTAATTACAGGGCATAGAGATGAAACAGTTTATATCTCTGGGTGACGGGCGCAGTGCAGTGCTAGGTAATGATTTGGATTCTTAATGTTCCAATAGCTGAGTGTCACTATTATGTGGCAGGTATGTTGCTTACCATCAGGCACATGTCCTGCTCGTCTCGTCACTCTATAATATAAATATACAGAAGCAATTCAGGGTAATCATATAAATAACATACTTTTGAAACTAGCACAAACAGAATCAATAGATTTTCCACTGCTTGGTTATCCAAGCACTTATCCTAGGACTTATGTCCTAGCACTAGAAATGTCCCTCAACGAGATAGTCAAGGAAATGTTCTATTTTAAGCTGACTGAGTATGGAAAAGTTTTTTTCCTCAAAAGATGTTGTACTCCAAGAACCTAGAGCCGCCAGATGTTACGCATTTTCTGATGGATGAAATGTGGACAATTGAGTAGAGTTAGTAAATACTAAGAACACATGTTTTGGACAATTTTGAGCCCATCTCAAAATTGGCCGTCTAAGCAAGTTAGCGGATAAGCATGTTTGTGTTCTTAGTACGTACTAGCTCTACTCAATAAAATGGTCCACATTTCATCCATCAGTAAAATACGTGACGTCTGTCGGCCCTGGGATCTTACTCGATTGTTTTTTTGTTTTCGGCAACGTCAGTGATTTCAAGACATTGTCTGACATCGTGAAGACTAGTAATAATAATGGCAAATTTGCGAATCTACACTAAGAACATAAAGTGACTCGGTTCCAATTTTCAAATTGGACCCTAGTTTGACCTTTGACCTATTATCATCTGAAAGTCATATTTAGGTTTCATTTTAAAAATGTATGGTAAAATTGACCTTACAAATGTCAATGATTGGATGTTTGTTATTCAATCACATCGTAACGTATGAATGGATATAGACTGAAATATAGAACATAGATGATAAGCCTGGAAGAGAAACGATCTTCTTAGCATTCCATGGATTCACCGTGAGGGTGGCGGGTCCATCGTGTGGCAGAGAGAGAAATGCCGAGTAGATCCCGAGACTTCGGACACGGATGTAGGTTTAAGGGGCCCTTTTCTGACGTACATCAACTAACACTCACCTTCAATACTCGTGTTTCTCTACTGTTATGAGCCTGCCTACTGTGTAGCTTTAGATACTCGTTCTAGTATAACTTACTGCACTTCTGGACAAGCCAAGGTCTTTCAGCAGGTTATAGAGAGATTTTGCTGGTATACCTCTCGCTTCCACTTTTTTTCCCGAAAAAATAACGGGAACGAGAACTACAGGAGTAAAACCGCGGGCCGCTACTACTAATGAACAATAATGAATTTGAAGGCAGCTGTTCACGCAAAACCACTAAACAGCATTTTCCTCAGTCATAAATCCCTGGTACAACAAATGTTTTCGGAGGTCGGCTTTAGAGCCAAAGCTTATGACACACAAATATAAATCATTTCAAAGGGAATAGTGAGACCGCAACCTAACGTCTCAAATAACTTCCACCACACGCTCTGTGCCTTTTTTGGTAACTATTGGACACAACGATACCAATTATTACAATTTATTTTTAGTTGGTTTTGTAACTCACATAATTAACATTAAACAACATTTGAAATCCTACTAATATTATATGTGTTAGCTAACAACTCAGAAAGTGAAACAAAGATAGATGGCCACAACAATTAACAGTTAATATAAACACACAAAAAAAACATGTGGACGTGTACTTACAATATTTCATCGTTGTCATCCCACTTCTGAGTTGTTAGGTAACAACTCAGAAAGTGAAACAAAGATAGCTTAAATCATTCTCGATCATTTAAACTAATTAACCATTCTGTTTAACATCAGTATTTAAACTTATATATTATTTTTAATATCTATCTTTTCTTTTCAGCTATCTGGTTTTTTCTGTCTTCCAAACGAATTCCATATTTTATGTTAAATTTTCAACCAGTAATCATATTTTAGCAAGGAGTTTTGTACAAGCCTATTTGAATCTTAACCTTACATATGTGATATAAGATTGAATGTTTTTGCTCAACCATGTCGGAATGTCTAGATCAGGACAAATCAGAACGGATCGGATTGAATTTTGGAACTTTATTTTAGTTATAATCTGAAATATCACATAGGCTTCATGTTATTACGGGAAAATAACTAAAACAGCAACTGCGCGAGTAAAATCTTTGCTAGTACAAAATAAATGAACCTCAAATGCATCGTTTTAGACAAACGACGTTTCTCTTGAATGTAACGAGTGCGCAGTGGTCGGAAATCGCGCGGTCAGCGCTAACAAACTTGAGTCTACAATTTTGTGGTCTCATGCGATTTGCAAATGTACGTTTTGTATGCAAGAACATTTGATCCGCATCGTACCGGTCTAAAACAGTGGATAGTATGGGCATAGAGATAAAGCATATTATATATCTGGTTAACGAGCACTGTGCAGCCCAAATAATGATTTGAACTCATAATGGTCCTAGAGCTGTGGGACACTGTGCTGTTATGGGTAGGCATGTTGCTTACCATCCGGCACAGTATGTCTTGCTCATCTTGTCACTCTACACTATAAAAAAAGTTTTCGGGGTTATCTATTAATACATCTTAAAAATATAAGTGTCAGTGCCATGATATTTGTTCCTAGTGAACTCTTCTACTTGACTACCGATATCCGCGAAAGTTTCCATTTAAATGTAATAAATGGTCCATCTTGAGAGTTAGAATAGTTAAATTTTTTTTTTTTAATAAAATTAATTTAACTATTCTAATTCTCAAGATGGATGGGATAATATTACAAGTATGATATTACCCGAGCGAAGCCGGAACGGGCCACTAGTGTTAATCACATAGATCTGGCGCCAATACATATTATGTCATTACAGTTATTGTTTCTAAAACAATGGTTGTCTGAAAAGTCAGTTGGTTAAAACACTCCACACACGAATACTAAAATCAGAGGAAATGACGTAAAAGTAGTGGGGGCGGAGCCTACATCGCACCATAAATCACCAATCAAATGGTGCGATGTAGGATATGATTGGTGATTTATGGTGCGATGTAGGCTTCGTCCCACTATGTTTACGTCATTTCCTCTGATTTTAGGACTCGTGTGTGGAGTGTTTTACGGACGATAGTTTCACGTGACATCGTCGTCACAAAACATTGATAGATGCGACGCATGCGTACAATGAGCACAAAGGAACAATGAGCGTAACGGGACAATAGGCGTAACGGGACATAACGGGACACTTTATCGTGCATGCAGCCGGCGTCCATCGATTTATTAGACGTTGACACGTCAAAATCGAAATGTATTTAATCTACCTAAAGGCTAATTTCTAAGATTTATTCAGTGCCTACTAAAAAAGTTCAAATAAAAATGTTAACATCCAAAGCTGCTCGTGTTAGATACATAAAGTTACGAAGCCACATAGTAAAACCACGATAATAATATTAGTTCTCAAAGGGTTGTTTTGTTAAAGGCTCCACAACTTTATTGTATTAATCCGATTAAACAAACATACACTTTGAAGGCTGCGGCTTTGATCATATTATGTAAAATCATATCTGTTATATTCGTCGGTATTAAACATCATTACAAAACTTTTGGCAACTTCGATTCGTTTGCAAATTCCATCTCATTTCTCCAAAAACTTATACTAAAATTCTTCAACAGGTTTTCAATTTTCAACGAAGGACCATGAAACTGTATTTTTGGGAGTGAGCTTAGAAACAAAACACAAACAAAGTTTTTCTTTTCTTCTCTTCCTAACGGCCTGATCAAAACACCATCAAAATACATAACAGTTTTCATACGTATTGCATAACTGTGGAATAATATTTGCGAGTCTTTTTCGTATTGTTTTTAAATCGCAAGGATATAGCAATATCACCATAAGGATTCAATATTTTAATAAGACAATCCCATTGCCACGATCGAACGGTTCTTGACTGTACAATAATAAACCTCTATTATTGTAAACCTTAACACCTCTTTATAAAAGGTTTACATGCTATCCTCTAAAACGGTGATTCTGAAAGAAATGTGTCTTGAGACATTTTTTGTAGGTAGTTGTAACCTGAGGAAGTACCACATCTTTGCTAGTTATTCAACCACCAAGCAGTAATATGCAAACATGACCGTGTTCCGGTTTGAAGGGCAATATTTCCAGAGAAATTTCAAGACATAGAATAAATAAATCACCAAGGCAGTGCAAATAAATCACCTTCCATATCTGGGTGACAAGCACAATGGTGTGTGCTGGGAAATGATTTAGACTCATCATGTTTCAGTAGGTGCGTTACACTGTGATATTATGGGCAGGCATTATGCTAACTATGCTAACCCTGCTCGTCCCATCACTAGAATGCTGTAAAAACATAGCTCCCACAGTTTTAATTCTAAGTTCGCAACAAGCTTAGTAGGGTCGTAGTGTTGAGCCGAGAAGACGTTTGAGCGATGAGGAACGTTGGAATCGCAGCTCAGCTGCTCGACGCCGATAAAACGCTTAGTTGCCGCCGCAACTCTAAACTTCGACGCTGCGGAGAATGCTTTGCATCTATTGCTCCTTGGTCTAAGGTAAAAAAAGAATGGATTGGTTCAAACTTTACCACTTATTCGTAATTACTTGAGACTTCGTCCTCGTAGATTTTAGGTTACAACTATTTCATAGATACAAATCAGCTTGTATGTGGGATTCACATTTCAGTCAGATAAATAAAAAAAAATTGAAAATTAATTAATTGTTTAGTTTTCAAACGCTATCTTTTACATTTCAAAATTACTTTAGAACAACTAGAGAAATTCATAGCAACAATATCCAAAACTACGCTCGAATATTATCCAGAATATCAATATCAATTGTATCAATATCAATTGTCGAGAATTTATTATTTATGTACCCACTTCCTCATTATTTTCATGAAATCAAAACTCTACCCAGGAGATTATTATTATGCGACAAATTAATAATCTTAGGTTGGCTACTTTTCACCTGGTAACATGTGTTTTTCTATTTGCATGACATGACAAAGAACTGAAATATGTGAGATTCAGATGATATATTAGATAAACAGGACAAATGACTATCACGCTAAGTCGCATCGTTCTTGTTGCCGTCACCTCCATCGTATGGGTAGTTGGAGATAACTTATAGACTACAGGCCCGTGAAAAAAATGTGTGGGTCATAGGAACCACCCGGATACCTATGTAGGATGATAGAAGGGAACAAAATAATAAGATTCAGCACTATACCGCGGCATTAGTAAGCTGTCCAACTGAGTGTAAGTTGAACAAGGGGGGGGGACCCTCCATGATTTTTGTACGGCGTTGCGGAATAATGCCACAATTAGATACTTAATTCAAAGTATTGAATGAAGTAAGAATCAATACCTTGAATGAAGTAAGTGCGACTTGGCAGACATATAATAATAATAATACAAGATACTTCACGCATTATAATATACGAGTATGTCTCTGTATTTTCCTCTGGCAGAGCGTGTCGGCTTCGAATACCTGGCAAAATGATTTAAAATGCGTTGTGTGCTGTAATCGATAGACAGGAGGAATAATTTACAACAGTTGGGTACTAAATGTGTCAAACAAAGTTTGTGCATTGAACCAAACGTCACTCGACAGCTCTTTACGAGAGGTAACAGCTTTGTTGCCTCGTTACGTGTATCTTGCACTGAGAGAATAAACTTTTCTGTGATGCGGCTCTGTTGTTTTGCTTTACTGGCTTGCTTTAGCACCGTTTACGATTAGGGTGTTTAATGACAATCTGTTCTATCTCTGATGTTACCATTTGACTCCGAAAACTAGTTTCTTAACAACTAAATTCATTGTTACTTTTTTGGTTTTAGTAGTACATTATATGCCACGGCAAAACGAATGTAAGAGAGACCCGTGAATACGTAAAGAAAAGTTTGATAGCATCGAATGTAATGATGTCACAGTAAGTGCGCTTTGAATTAAAAAATACGTATGGTAACCTTAAACACCTGCAGAGACAATAATGTCATTATCATTATTCTATACATACAATTGCATACTTCAAACTTCACTGTTTCTCCAATCTAGGATCTCAATAAGCATAGCAAGAAACCGAAAACGGAGTATCCGTTTATCTGGAAACATCAGTAAGTTGGACCCAGTGTGCGAACCACGACGCCATCTAACTTCCACAGGATTTTCAGTCGCATTCTGGAGCATGAATATCTGATAAAACATTTCTGAAGATAACACTACGACAATCAATACGACGATCCTCGAAGCATACAATTTTTGAAGATAAAAGACGCGGGGTAATCCTAGTTCAATTTTAATAAACGCACTGCTATAACAATATATTGAGTAAAATTAGTTTAATCTTGGTAAACATTCCGTCTTATTAAATCGTAAACACGGGATGTAATTATGTCATAAGATAATCATTCTTTAGTACGTTCCTTCATAACTTTTTGCAGGGGCATTATATGAGCAATTAAAATCTCATTTTGCGACGCAGTACCATGTGAGCAAATAAAGAATCCAAAGTATATCTAGTTGTGTTATTTGAGTTTTTGTTATTCAAAAAATTCTTTTAAGATCACATTAATAATATGATTAGTTGGTTAGGAACCTCTAGTTAGTAGGTATAGTTGTTTTTCCCACGTCCTTATTATATTTACACGTAGTGAAGGTACCGTCTTTTCTTTTATAACCCCCGACACAAAAACGAAGGGGGTGTTATATGTTTGGTGTGACAGTCTGTGGCATCGTAGCTTCTGAACCGATTTTGATTTTGTTTGAAAGATGAATTAGTCGACAGTGTTTTAGCAATGTTTGATAAAATAACGGATTATATAATTATTCTCAACATGGATAATTGGATATCTGGACTAGTAAAATACCTATAATAAACTAGCGGCCCGTTCCGACTTCGCTCGGATATTGTCACATAAAGACCATTAATCGAAATAAAAACTATCCTATCTTTCAAGTTGGATAAAACAGCACACGGTGTGCAAATTTGATTGAAATCGGTTAAGTAGTTTAGGAGTCCATCGCGGACAAACATCGTGACAGGAGATTTATATATATTAAGATAAGTTAAATACAATACGACAAATCCAAGGAGGCCACCGCCAGGAAATTCAGGTGTTTTAAAATTGAATTAGCTTGTTATATAGATACAATTATAAACCTGTATGTGGCACGTCAACTTTTTTTAATTAAAATGCTTATCAATATACTAGTAATTTTTGAACGGCGGTCTATTTTTAAACAAGACTGGTTTTTTTTCGATCTAGTCACTTTTGTATCATAAAAGTATCAAATTTGGGTGTCTACTTTTTTCTTATATTTTTTTAAACAACTACTCTTATTTACGCAGACAAGACCATAATGGTTTTAATCTTCATTGTACTTCTGTTTTATGACTACATGAAATTTTGCACAACTGCTAGGATGTTAAAAAAGGCAGTAATAGGAAATGCCGATACTTTGCCGGACTGATAATTTGAAAGCTTACTTTGGAAACTACGCGGGTGAAACTGGAGGGAGTGGACATGAGCATGGCCATCTAGAATACTGACGCATTTCTAGGTGGCCAATAGCCATGGTCCTGAGTTTACCCAAATACTTCTTATGATTCTCGAGCGTGCCGCTAGAATTAAATTCACGGCCAACGAAAAAATCTGTCTGTGGCACGCCAAAAAAAGTTTTTACTTAAAATACATCGTTCAAAACAAACAGTATTTACTGACCAGCAGATAATCAGCCTGATGGATTATATTTCTGACAAACTCCTTATCAAAGAATAGCCCCAGTTCTAGCAGTGGCAACATAAAGTAGGCGCCGTTTTTGTTATAGGATGATCCCTTTGATTATTAGGAAAAAAGAAAGAATAATGACTGACTGAGAAACATATGCTCCATTTACAAAGTCGGTTAATAACGGAATGCCCTACTTCCGCATTGATAAAATCAATATGATATTTTGAAAAGGAAATACATCACGATTTTCTCACGCCATTTGCGGGAAACTTCGAGCGTCTTCCAAAGAATGATTTGTTTCAGAAAAAAAGATGAAGAGTCGATTCTCCCCTGTTTTCCTTGTTCAGATATCTACTTCATTTTCTTAATGGATACTTAAGAAATTGTGTTTCACAAATTTTACTACACGAAATCGTAATGTTTTTTTTTTTTGTTATCTTAAAAGATTCCTGTTTCTGGGCGCTCTTAAAATTGTGCAATTAGTGTCTTGAAAATTAGCGACTTTTAGTGCATTTTTATTTAACCAAGTTATTTAATAAGTGAAGTTATTCAATTTTTCTTGGTTATTAACCAGCTATTTTTATCTTTTTATCACTTTTCGGATTTTTGACTACTTACGATCGGAGCATTTGCCGTTATCAATTGCTTATTTTCAGTATTGGAATTTTATTTAAAAAGGTTTTGGGTAAAATAATATTTGAACCAAACAATGTCAGTCTACATTTTTTTCTTTCACACGCTCTAAAATATTATGAAGTGAACAAATTCACATTATATTCAATTATATTGTTTGAGTGGGACTGTAGTTCACCGTTGACGAATACGTGAAAGAGGAGAATAACAACAATGTAGTGATATACTACAGCAATACCTTCAAATGTTTGTACTGTGTCTGCGTGTTTCTATGTATAATAAGTATGTATTTACAACTATATAAGTATTATATCAGCTATCTGACAACCCTCGTGGCTTAGTGGGTAGTAACTCAGCCTGCGAAGCCGTAGGTCGTGGGTTCGATTCCCACCCAGTGCAAATATTTGTGTGATGAATTCAAATGTTTACACTGTGTCTGGGTGTTTCTGTGTATAATAAGTATGTATTTACAACTAAATAAGTCAGCTATCTGGCCGCCATATTACAAGCTTTGCTTAGTTTGGGGTCAGATGGTGTTGTGTGTCAATTGTCCACCAATATTTATTTATCATTATTTATTTATCAGACTGCCATATTACAAGCTTTGCTTAGTTTGGAGTCAGATGGTATTGTGTGTGAACTGTCCACCAATATTTATTATTTATAATACCTACTACTATTTCCCATGTAGTCAGGCTGCCTTTGTCAGTAATTACAGCGCCTAGTAGTAATAAACAAAAAAAATATGTGTTCGTTCCAGTTTGAAGGACGACGTTTGCAGAGAAATTACAGAGCAAAGAGACAAGTAATGTTTATTTCTAGGTAAAAAAAATAATGTAGAGCTAGGCAGTGATTTCATCTCTTCATGTTCAAATATCTACGTGGCACCGTCCTGTTATGTCTTGTATCAGGTGTCCATACTGCTTATTCCGTCACTCTTTAGTATAAAAAAGTGTGTCTGTAAGTTCTTATATACATAAGAAGTTAATACTTCTTCTCTTTTCTTCGTCCTAATAATATATTTAATTTCAATCACAAAATAGATCATATTTTTACTGCAAGAAGTATAAAACTGAAGTTAGCTATAATATTTACTAAAATGTGACCAGCTAACTTCAGAGTGTCGTTTTTCCGTGACGATATGCGCGCGTATTTGTCTCTGTCCGTACTCTGCTTAGATAAAGTACCGATAAGTTACGATAATATGTTAGGTTTGCTACGCTGCCGTCCACAAGCTAAAATGTCTCTAACTACCAAAACCTAATTTCGAGTTTTAAGTGAAAAGCCGGAAGTATGTAAAAAAATGCTGTCAACAACTTAACAAAAACTTAAAAATATGGAAATACAGAGCTAACTGAATCTATATATATATATATATCTAATATATAAAATTCTCGTGTCACAGTTTTCGTTGCCATACTCCTCCGAAACGGCTTGACCGATTTTGATGAAATTTTTTGTGCTTATCCGGTATCTATGAGAATCGGCCAACATCTATTTTTTAATTCCCCTAAATGTTAGGAGTAGTCCTCCACAAAATTATTTTTTAATTTTTTAGACAAATTTTTTAATTTCAATTTTTTTATGATACAACATACAAAAATACATACAATTCTCAAATTACATCCTTCTGCGATCAACCCTTATTTTTTAATAGCCATTTTAGTAATTTAATCATTTTTCCTCTCCGGTCGAAAACTGATCAATCGTCATTCAATTAATTATCCCCGCCAGATATCTACAGGTGTCACTTCTGACCCAGTAAACAGCAAGATAATTTGGGGATCAAAAGTAGCCTATTGAACACGCTAATCTCGGGGACTACTGGACCAATTTAAAAAAATCGTTCACCGTTCTTTCATATGTTCGTAATCCTTGAACGCTGTACGTTATATATATACCACGGGCGAAGCCGGGGCAGGCCGCTAGTATATATATATATATATATATATATATATATATATAATCAATGCCACTTTTCGGTGCAAGTAAACTCCTCCTAAACGGCTCGACCGATTTGAATGATTTTTTTTGTATACGTTTAGGTAGGGCCCTGGATGGTTTAGATTCACAAATCACTCCGGCAGATGGGGCTGCAGTTGGTAACTAGGTTATTATCCGAGCGAAGCCAGAATGGGCCGCTAGTATATATATAAAAATCAATGCTACTTTTTGTTGTAAGTAAACTCCTCCTAAACGGCTCGACCGATTTGAATGATTTTTTGTATACGTTTGGGTAGGGCTCTGGATGGTTTAGATTCACAAATCACTCCGGCAGATGGCGCTGCAGTTGGTAACTAGGTTATTATCCGAGCCAAGCCGGAATGGGCCGCTAGTACTTCATAATAACTAATATAGTCACAGATTTTTTGAGTCATTCATTTGGTAATTGTAGTTAAAGAAGTTTATGTGTTGCAGTCGTGTCTATGGATAGTTACTTCAGGACGTTTCTCATATTTCTAAATCTAAAACTACAGCTGCTAGGAAGATACTCATTGGAAGACTGATCACCTGAATTAAGAAGTTAATTGTCCACCAATATTTATTTATTTATTTATATTAAGAACTTAATATAACAAATATACTGCCAATGCTCAAACGCTGGACATTGGCGAAATTACGGTGACATTACCGAATGGAAGCCAAAAGAAAAAGTTGAAGTTGAAGGTACTGATTAGATCGATAGTTTTTTTTTCTTAGTGTGATGGCATTTAAAAGTCAATTTAGGTATAAAATGTCACTTAATGATGTTATAGCTTACGGACGGCAGTACGTAGCAACTCAGAAAATCTTAGCTCTTGACTAAAAATTTTAGATTTATTTATGAGAAAAACTGAGAAAAGTTCTCAGCTTTTTCTTATTGCCACTCGGCTGCAGCTCTGTGCATTTGACTGAGCTTTCTTTTCACTCCGTCGGAAATGTTTTTGGTCGTTTTGTTCACAATGCCACTTGAGTCAGCTTGAAATTTTCGTAAAGTTATTTTGTTTGGAGAAAAATATGTTGTTACATTTACTTTTTCGTTTTCTATGGAAACATTTATTATTTACATTAATTAAAAGTTTACTTATAAAAGACTAGCAGCGCTCCGCGGTTTTACATACATAGTTTCCATTCCTTTTTTGTGATAAAAAGTAGCCTCTGTGCTATTAGAAACCGTAATCTAACTGTGTTACTAATGTAAACCAGATCCATGTAGACGTGATTGAACAAGAAACATCAAACTGTGGCATTTATAATATTAGTAGAATAATTAACAATTAATTTATACGAATGCTTAATATGCATAACACATTGGAAAACATACGAGTAGTATTGATGTTTTTATGATGCTTACGAGCAATTGGCTATATAAGACTGTACGTGCCTAGGTACTAATATTACCACAATAATATATAGATATTATTTTAATAGAATAATTAAATTTAGATAGTCACAGTATTAAATATAATAGATAGTAACAATAATGCCCCTATACAGCATTTTATTAATTTTGTGATGTACATTATTTTATATTTTCAATGACATTATATTTTTTTGCAAATGACGAGATATATTAATACTATGTTCAGCAATTAGTTTCTAATGAAATTTGTTACTAATTCTAATGTATGTTTTTAATATGTCAATAAATGCTATCTTATCTTATCTTATCTTATCATCAATACGGAGGAGCTAGAAGATTTTCAACTCAAGGACTACCATCTCTTCTCTCTTACTTCTTAAGGTACAAGTTTGCCCGGAGACCGCGACACAAGACCGCAACGCGAGACCGCGACCGGAGACCGCGACAGGCACTTGACACTATGGAATTGTATGGGCGCCAGTTCGCGCCGAGACCGCGACAGAAGACCGAGACACGTGTCGCGAGACATGTGTCGCGGTCTCGGCGCGAACTGGCGCCCATACAATTCTATAGAGTCAAGTGCCTGTCGCGGTCTCCGGTCTCGGTCTCCTGTCGCGGTCTCGCGTCGCGGTCTCAGCGCGAACTTGTACCTATAAAAAGCAATAATTCTTCCAACACGCTAGTACATCGCGTGTTGGAGGAAGACGCAAGTATTTGATAAAAGTCTCGGAACTTGCTGATTTCTTCACGGTATTTTCGTATTTTACTTCGTTGTCAAATCCAGTGGTGAGACCAAACTTTTACCCTTGAAAAAAATATTGTAAAATCACACGTTCTAGCCACCAACGCTTACATGCTTACATTTTGATATGAAAAAGTATCAAGGGATTAACCCATTGTAACCCATATATGGGCATGCTATATTAAAACTTTAAACTACATATACATCTATACATATAAAAGAGCACAGTAATCTATACATACTGCGATAAATCTATGTAAATACTACAATTTGGAATTTAAAACATTGAATACTAATTTAATACAAATACAACAGATACCCTAATTAAGACAACGATATCAAAAGACTTTAACATTTTTCTTAGCACTTTCTTAGATACCGTTTCTTTAAATAACAGTTATTTGAAATTGTACGATTTCACTATGAGCTATTGCTATTACTTGAATTAAATACAAAATATAACATCGAAAAGACAAAATCCGAGTTTAAATCAAAGTTTAAAACATTAAGCTAGAGTATTTAATCAGTAAATGCCCGTTCAATCAATACTCCTTATTAGAATCTCAGTTTCAGAAGTCAGTCACACAACTCTGCGTATGAGACAGTAACAGGTGATTAAGCCAAAGTTTCCGAGGCTGCAATTAAACTGCTTCCAGTTCCGAGCTGCAAGTCTGCTACCTGACATGAATATTTCATTCACGACGATACTAATGTACCTACAGACGTCTTTTAACGTTGCAATCAAAAGAGTAGGACGAAATGGAAGGTGTTGATATAATTAAACTATGATATGATAAAATACCTGCGGTTTCTGTCTCTTATTCTCTTGTTACCTTCTCAATAACGGTAGACTTACTATTCTTGTTTGTTTTAAATTAAGTGCAAAAAAGAGTTTATCACTACCTTATACTATCGCTAATACTATCTCTGACCCCTCATGAGATATGAGATTGAAATATGAGATTTATCTCATAGCCCTGTAATTTTCAAACCCGAACACAGTAATATTTGTGCATTATTTGACTAGCCTAGTAGCTTAGTTGGTAGTAGCTCTGCCTGCAAAGCCGAGGGTCGTGGGTTCGATCCCCACCCAGTGCAAATATTTGTGTGATGAATTCAAATGTTTGCACTGTGTCTGGGTGTTTCTGTGTGGAATAAGTATGTATTTAAAACTATATAAGTATTATATTAGCTATCTGGCTGCCATCACACAAGCTTTGCTTAGTTTGGGGTAAGATGGTATTGTGTGTGAATTGTCCACCAATATTTATTTATTCATTTATTATTGCTTGCACCACCACCAACCAACCCGCACTGAGCCAGCGTGGTCTTAACTCTCTCCTTGCAAGAGAAGGCCCGAGTCGCAGCAGTGGGAACATTTAGTGGGCTGTTAATGACGATTATTGCTTGACGTTAGATTACGTTGCAAAGCTGTGGTAGTTCCCCAGACGTACTGTACAAAGCGTTGTACCACTGCAATAATAATTCACAATTGTTTAAAACCTTTTATTTCAAATCAACTTAACTTAACTTTATCTAGATCATTAGTCTCTCTGACGATTTGCAGACAGTTTTGACCTTTACGACTAATAAAGTAAACGAAAAAAACAATGTTATTCATATAACATTTAAATTTACATTAAGGACCGAATTTGTTTTGTATAACTTTCGAGAGAGTCGCGCTTCGCTAACATTGAAGTTTTAGAAATATACTTCGAAAGTAGATAGATAGTTTTTTTGGGGCCATGTTACATTAAATTATTTAAAAAAACTAATTTATTATCGTGGTAATTAACTAAACAATTAAGCGTTAGTTGTAAAACTTACAACTAACAGCTAAGTTTTTTTTAAACTTAAAGGACTTTAAAAATTACATAACACTAAACAATATTAACAAATTTCGGAATTGGTATACGAGTATAATCAAGGAAACAAATTACATAAAAATAAACCTATTAATATTAAACAACTGTGATTTCTGTGAAAGTGGCTGCAATAGTAGAATAATATCTGAAATTAATATACTAAAAAGTTTTTTTTTAGTATTGAGTAATTTTTTTAGAAGGTGCCTATACAAACCTGTACTATTCCTGACTATGTAAACTTGTAGTGATTACAAATGAAATAACCTATCCAACTCGAAACGAGCGGTGAGTCGAAATTTATTTGCATTATTTATTATTGCAAAAGTATATTCTAGTAAATTGTAAAGTTTTTTGCTAGGATAAATTAAGCTAAGTTTTTACTACGTAATAAGTGTCTTGTACATATGTAGTTAAATAAATACATAAAATATGTACAAGACAGTAATAATAAGTTAATAAGTAGTGGTAGGACTCCTAGCAGAGTCCGCTAGGGGAAGTACCACACCTTTGCCAGTTATTCTACAGCCAAGCAGTTATGTAAAAACATTACTGTGCTCCGGTTTAAAGGGCAATGTTTCCAGAGAAATTAAAAAATTACAGGGCTTAGAGAAATTAAAAAATTACAGAGCTTAGAGATATAACATCTTATTAGATCTCTGGGTGATAACCGCAGTGCAGTTCTCGGTAATGATTTGGACTCTTCATGTTCGCTGCGAGCTGCGTGTCACTGTGCTGTTATGTGGCAGGCATGTTGCTTACCATCAGGCACATGTCATGTTCGTCTCGTCAGTTTTTATTAAAAAAAATGTACACATATATATATATTCAAATCTCACAATTGTAAAAACCTCGAAGCAAAAAATACCTTGTTATTAATATATTATTTTAACAATTAAATTAAAAACTATGTTTAAAAGGACTGTTTCGCTTAAGCAGTTCACAAAATGTTCTCGCGGCTGGGGTTTTCTATCGCAAGATAGAAGAGAGCCTACGCCTTAATTCACTACGATATCTATGACGATGCGAGTTGGTAGATGACACATGACCTCATTAGATTCTAGGTACTTTTAGATTTCCTCACAATGTTTTCCATCACCGATTTCAGTTAGCTGCATTATGCACATGACTTCAAAAAGACAGTGATGCGCGTGGGATCGCGAGATTATTTATCAAATAATGTTGAATGGTTAATTTTGTGTTGTTTTGGATTTACCAAATGAAGGAATGCCAACGACCTTTGGCTCAATGAGCCGAATCACTCCCAATTGAGACACGAGAAAAAAAAATCATTCGAACTATGTTTATTTTTGTCTGCGAATTTTTGAGATATCGAAGAAAACTTATTACCCGAACGTACCTTTTTAACCGAAAACTTGATTTCAAGGTTCCAATGTATTGGAAAAGTTCCTCAATTTCCTGTTTCTCTGCGACAAAACAACTGAGACCGTTTCTGAGAAAAAGGCATTCGCACTTGGCTCAAGTTAAATTAGAATTTATTTCTACGAGTCTCTGCCGACTTACGATCATAGAAGAGCGGCGCTACCATTGCAAATTGCTATGTTACTAGACTACTGTTGTGTAAGGATGGTAGTTCAACTTTTTTGACGCAGAGCTTGAGTTGTGACATGGGCCTTAGTTGCTGGTTGTTTGTTTGGCTCTCCGGCAGCATAGTATGGGATTAAACCTCTATCTTGTGAAGGAAGCAGGATGTAATTCACTATCTTGCCCTCTAAGGCGTAGTTTTTGTATAAAACACATAAAGTTTAAATTACAACTAAATGACCTGCCAGGTCGTTGTTTGTTGTTTGACGTTGTTTTTGCCATACCTAAAACTAATGAAGAATATGATAACAAGATTGCTATCGCTATTTCAAATAGGGATATAAAAATTAGTTAACCACCTATTTTCAGACCTACTGAACAATATTTAAAAAAAATCATTTTAGAGAAATCTCATACATGTCTGACCACATTCAATACATTTCTGATAGCTGACGCATGACCAAAATGCTGGAGTTTATTTGGCCTAACGCATAAGCATTGCCATTCAGCGTGGTAATGCCGCCAGCATGCTGGGTACGCTACCGATTGGTAGTGGGCTTGAACATCTTGATTATCTGTAGACCTACAGTGGTATATGGATAATTCAGGTGTGCTTAGTGTAAGTAGTTAGTTAGGTAGGTTTGTAGTGTAGTGTAGTAGTTCTCATTGTATTTTAGTTTTGTTAATAAAGGCTCTGCCCAGATAAAAAATAATATCTGAAAGCTTGTTTCTAACATAAACAGCTCACTAAATGAACCCATTACTGGGAGTCGGGGCCTTTTCTCGCAAGCAGAGACACGAGGCCATAATCCAACCCGCTCGCCAAGTGCGCGTCGGCAGATGACGATAACCTTGAAATATTTGGAAAATGCCGTTCCTCACGATGTTTTCCTTCACCGTTAAAACCAGTGGCGATGAAAAACTTATACAAGACTTGTACTTGTACATCAGTGATTGAAAGACTACGATTTTCCGACTGTAAATCGCACATTCCACTTGACCACCATGGCTATTGGAGGGGAACTTAGCTTATCTATAAGAAAAAGAGGGAGAGCATTCTAGAGCAAAACATTTATTATAATATTTTTCTTAACATTGGCAGCTAGCTAAATGTACCTATTACGTGGACTTGAGACGTGCGGGTTGGTGGCGATGACCTCGAACTTATCTTGGAACACATACTGGTTTCCTTACGATGTCTTTCACCATTAAAGCTCGTGGCGATGACAAACTTGTACACCTGCATTTGAAAAAACGAGCTTCGAACCAATGACCTCACGCTTGTGAGTCTTACATTCCGCTAGGTCATTATTACATATTTTTCTTTACGTTCTGTTTTTTTGTTTTTACGGTTTAAAGTTAAGACTGGTCTGGTCCGCGAAACGGCAATTGCCGGTCCGATGCCGGTGGTCCGAATCTCACGCACACCACTGTCTTTTCGAAGTCATGTACGTAATTCCGACTATAAAACGGTGAACGAAAATATCGTGAGGAAACTGAAATATACCTAGAATCTATTGAGGTAATGTGTCATCCACCAACCCATACTGTGCCAGTGTGGTGGATTATGACGTTGACTCAGACCCCAAGCCCCAGTAGTGGAGGCCATTAAGTTGGCTGTCTATGTGATTTTTATTTGTCTTCCGATTTCGAGAACCTATACCTACTACGCAATTCAAATGAGTAGCCAATTATCATCCACAAGATACAGTCCACAAATCGGAGGTGTGATCGCTATTGTCCCCGTAAAGTGTGAACGATCTGTGAACTATACGGTTCACCGTTCCGGACAATAGTTCACAATAGTTCACCTACATACTCGGGAGTGAATGAACAATGCTGGCCACGCTTCGATAATTCCGGCACAAAAGCTCTGAATGACTGATTGATGAAGACTGTTACGGTTTCTGTTAGGTAATTTGAAGTAGCTATTCTGTCCTATTTTGAGTCGAAAGTATGTTACTGATTCAATTCGATTTCGATTTGAGAGACAAAATAACGGACTACAAGTCGTTAGTTGCTAAATTATAACCAACAATCTTTTAACATTAATAGTTAAAACACATCCAATAGCAACGCACCATTCACAACCCTATTCTAATAGACACATAGAAAGTCCCCTCAGTGTTACAAGAGCCTCCATTACTCATAAGCGATCCTTTGATGACGCCCTCGGAGTTAAACATTAGTGAAAACTTTCAGAATAATTATGATGCGTGCTCGAGGGAAGAGAGCTCTCCAGTATAATGATGCGTAGGGAACGTGAATAGTGGGTCTTCTGGCGATTTGTTGTACAGAGATATCGATTTTACACTTCAAGTAAAAAGTGCTTCAATTAGACAGTTTTTGATAATGTAACTTCATATTAGAAACAAATGATAATGTTATCCTACTTAAATTATATATTATAATATTTGGGCATTTATGGCTCAATCACGTCAAAACGGCCGTTCGGTTCGGGCTGAAATTTGGAATATTGTTCGAAAATAAGCTGCAATAGCACACATGCTACTTTTATCCCAGAAAAAATACGGGAATGGGGCCTACGCGGGTACAACGACGTGGCACTTCTAGTTTATTCATATTTAGTTACGAATAAAATAAAATAATGCAATTTAATATGTAGAATAAAGTCTAACCAACGAAAATTACAAAAACAAATCCCATTACTATAATACAAATAGGTATATGCCTACACAAAAACAAAATAAATCTAGGGTATAAGATAAAGAACACAAAATTATATCTTTATTATAAAATGTATCATAAATAATCAAAACCCGGCCCTTACTTGTATCCACATCGGTTGGACAATAATAACCCCTTGGTGAACTAAAAAACAACTACCTAGATTAGTTTAACAATGAAAAAACAAATTCATACTTCACGACATTTAATCAACTGAAAAGTAAAAATGTTGTAATTTTCTGCAAATCACAATTCGGTTAATTTTAAAAATCGTGGCTAAAATTAAATTTTACTGTGATTTCCACAGAGCAAAGTCTTTAGAGCGTAAATTGGAGAACTTTCCAGAACATAAACAATGGAACCTTCCACCCGAATTCTCGGACAAGCCAATACAAGTTGCCAAAAACTAAGAACTCCGTGTCACGAACATTTCGTTAAGGTCAGAATGATAATTATTCTTCCTTTTTCATTAATTGTTAAACCTAATTAGGTGCACACATTTTCTAATTAATTTGGTCTATGGTTAATTCAGATGTGCTTAGTGTAAGTAGTTAGTTAGGTGTGTAGCGTAGTGTGATTCTCTGCCCGTGTAGAATAGTTTAGTTCTCATTGTAAAATGTTTAAAGCTTTTTATTTAACTTTTAAGAAGCTGTTAACAGGTAGCAGATAGATATTACCTACCTACAAGTATATGCCTACTTAATAAATACTTTGCATAATGTAATGTAAATGCATTATTTGTTCAAATCGCGAAAGTCTAAAAACAATCAATATTAAAGACACATATTTTAAATCCATCAGAGACCGCTCACTCAGGTAACGTTTTCCAGTTTATATTTTACAAAAGTTGAGTCAAATCTCTTCATTAGGGCTTTCGGAACGTCAAACATAAAATGATTTCGCTGTTTTGCAAGATGATTTGAGGCACACTCTTCTAAATGTATCCGAAATACCCGATAACCTTGCAACTATGCGTGAATTTTCAAATGGGTTTAAATAACACGATTAATTATTTAGAGACATGGTAGGTAGGTAAAGATTTGGACGCTTCATGTTCCAATAGCTGTGTGACACAGTGATGTTATAGGTTGGCGTGTTGCAAAGAGTTTACATATATCACGTATAGAGTTGCAACAAACGCTTTACACCGAAAGCACGGGTCTGAACGCTGTTGTCGCTCTTGTGGAAGTGTCAAAGTGTCATACTTTTGTCGCGGCACATTACTCTGTTACCATAGCAAGTATGCACGTCATTTGCTTACGATTGGTACAAAGGAACCGTGCGGAAACCCCTGATCTATTTACTTATTCTCTATCTAAGGCATGTTGCTTACCATCAGATACATTTTCTGTGTTCGTCCCCGCACACTAAATTATATCAAAAATTGTATAATTAAAAAAAAGGCATAGAAATATATACAATTATTTATGTCTAAAACAAAAAAGAAGCCAAGTTTCGATTGTCATAGTCTACCAAATCGATATAGATGGTCTAGTCTTTCGAAAACAAGCGATTGACGTTGCCCCAACACTTATTTCCACGCCGTATTAAGCATCGTATATTTTCCCAAACTTTGTTCGGAAACAGAAACAATAGCGTCCCTTCAAGTTTGTCCGACAAGCCGGAACACGCGCCAACGTCTCCGTTAACTACCACAGTTCGGGTGTTATCTTTATTTGTTGGTAGAAGTGACATGTCACGTCCACCGCATAGATTTCGCCGGGATCCGTGAACGGAATCGTATATGAATCGCATAGACTCTCTATTCTACGATCAATATTGAAACATTCAAACGGTTTTGAACAGAACTTCTGTATAAAGTCGAAAACTTACGAACAACTATTACTACTTTTGCTTTTGTTTCCTAAAGACCATAAATATTAGGGGGCATTTCATTACATAACAAAGATTTAAAAATACATATTTTCTCTACAAGATCAAAAGTTGTTAAGACTACAAGTGACGAGTATTACTTGTCTCAAAAAGTGTTCAAATACTACGTATAGAGTTGGCACAAACGCTTTACACCGAAAGCACGGGTAGTATCTTTCTTATCTTGTTGTTTTTGTAGAAGTGCCATACTTTTGTCGCGGCACATTACTCTGTTGCCATAGAAAATATGCACAGGTGACGTGCTTACGTCAAATACGTGACACAAAGGAACCGTGCGGAAAATCTAACTCTATACGTAGTATATGGCTCTTTGACTTGCTTATATCGGAAGGTTAATTAATACTTGCCATCTCACCTGATATTGAGCGACGATACAGCCTATGATAGGACACGCTCAGCTAGCAGAAATTGATTCAGTCTCGACTGGAAGCCACAGAAATACTTTCGCTATTTTTTTTTTTAATTCGGCGGTTTTTTTACCTTTGTCAAATCTCTGAGTTATCAAAACGCCAACTATGAAACGATGGTGCGAGCAGTTTGCTAGAAAACAAAGCAAAAGTATTAATCTTCACACCACCTGCACACTCGCCATAACAGCTGTTTGCGTTAATCTGTTTAGACATTGCAGTCAAAATGTTTTGTTTGTATCCTGAGCCACATGTTAATGTAAAAAGTTACTTACTTTAGAAGTTCTTTTTAGTACATACTTTTATTTTATTACAGTTTTCTTTCCAAAGGAATGTTAAGAGTCAAACCTACTTTTAGAAAATTATAGAAATGATAAAATTATATGTGGTCCAAACAGAGTTGACTACTGCATCATCTATTGGAAGAAATAAGACCGCTCTTTTTGGTACTCGATTTGAGACTTTATTATTTCGTAATCGTTGTAAATTATTTGTATGCATAATAGAGTGTTTCTGGCTGTCATTCCTTTATGTAATCGTTGTAAGTTTTGGTGAGTGTGCACAATAAAATGTTTCTGCCTCGCTGCCTCTCTATCATTAGCTTACTACAAACTCACACTCAAATAGACATATCAGTCTGAATCTGGATTTAACTAAGATTAGTGTACTCTGTATTATTGTACTTTTATTCCCCTTTTTTTATGTGGGGTAACTACATCTACGTATGCCCACTATGCAGGGACATGGTGTGATATGTCGGGCTTGACTCCATGGGAGACGACATGGTCCACATACCGACTAAAACCCCACAGATTTCTGCTGCATGGTCAGGGGTCAGGGTCGCAGGGTCCCTTTTCGCACTCCGTCAACGACCCTGACCCACCTGCCACTGCTTTTGCGGACCCGCCTTGCGGGGAGCGTTAGTACCCACGCATTTGGCACTAATTAGAAATCAACAGCACGCCACCTCTTCTTACTACCACTTTCGTCTTCTGGATTCCACAGCACGGGCTATCAAAGCCTAGTGCAAGGCCTTAGAATAACTTTAAGAACACATTTCTTGACATTTTGTTATATCTTGTCTTTATTATCTGAAATCTGGTTCCAGTTGCTCTTTGCCTAACAATAAAAAAATGCCTACGAAAAATCGATAAATTCCTCACACAGTAAACCGATGTAGACACCATTCTAAAATATTAATATCTGACTTATAGCGTGCTCCCGTCGACCCTTCTTGCCATAAATCATGAAACTGCTCGAGCTTGGCTTACACAAAGTTTTTTTTTAAATATTTCTTTTAAAAAGGTCACCGTATCGCAGGCACCAAATTATCTTTAGTATTTTTTTGAGATAGAGTCCTCTTTTGCCGTTTAATTTCTTCATTTGAACTAAGTATTACTCATATTTTGCCCCAAATGAAATTGTCATCATTATAAATAAGCTTGCTCCATTAAAGTTTGTATCTTCAAGTCTACCGACAACACAAAATAAGAGCCACATAACTACTACGATACAACATATTATACCTATAACTTACCATATTCACCTAAACTCAACTACCTGAGCTATTATTGCATAAGTGAAGGCACAAATAATCAAACAAGATTTTGTAATGCAATCTACATATAGTGTTTTAAACCACGACGTTTAATCTTAATTTTTTTTTTTCTGTATTTCCTTTTCTGTCTAAGCCAAAGATGCTTAAAATATTGTCTCTATGTCTGTTCGTATCTTTGTCCTGCCGCAGTACTTGTTTAATCAGTTGGGTGGGTGCTTGGACGCGGCAATGAACGGCACTCTGGATAGATTTTTGGAATGGATGCTTTGTAAGAGATCATTTCTGGATCACGTTACTTTTCAGTCAACCTTGGGAAACTCAATGTAATATGTCCAATTAAATGACTTTTTGACGTGACGACGTCTAAAAAATCGATGAACGCCGAATGCATGCACGAAAAAGTGTCTTGTTATGTCCCATTACGCTCAACTCTTCACACTCTTCACACTTCCAAAAATAACTGTAACTACACACTTTAGATACATAAAAACACCCAGACACACAAAAACTGACTATTTTTAACCGACTTCAAAAAAGGAGGTTTCTCAATTCGACCGTATGTATGTTATTTTTTTTTTTTTTTTTTTTTTTTATGTATGTTCGCGGATAACTTCGTCGTTTATGAACCGATTTTGATGATTCTTTTTTTGTTGTAAAGGAAATATTCCAAGGGTGGTACCATGATAAGGAAACCAGGATCTGATGATGGTATCCTAGAAATCGAGGATAACTTTCGAAAATTGTAAAGATGACTAGTGCGTTACTTAAGTTTTGCTTGAGCATTTTAAAGCAGTATAGTTTAAAGATGGTCTGGAGTCGATCTGATGAGGAGCAGGAAGACGGCCGAGGAACTCCTCGACGGTACATAGTAGTTACCTTGTGTTTGGGCTCGATGAATTTGTATTGATGAGAACTTTTTACATAGATGGGTTGTGACTGTCATTAGTGGTCTGATGATGAAGATAAAGGACAGTCAAGGGAATTTCTTAACGGCTTACAGGGCTTACAGGAACCCAGTGTTTGGGTTTAATTCATGTATTGAGATCTCAACACGAAATCGTGTAAATGCATTAGTGAAAACTTGTTTAGCACTAAAAGGGTAAAATAAACTATTTTTACAAAAATTAAACCGACTTCAACACCACAAATAGGCACTCAAAAGCGAAAAATAATTTAATATAGGTAATTATTATAACCGCTACTCACTCATCCATATGAAGTCGGTGCCAGGCTAGTTAAAAAGTTAGTAGATATACTATGTACGGAGGTAGTAAGTAAGCAGGCAGGTAAGTAGTATCTATCTACTACCTGTTAGATTTGGCTGGCACCGACTTCATATAGATGAGTGAGTAGCGGTTATAATAATTACCTATATTAAATTATTTTTCGCTTTTGAGTGCCTATTTGTGGTGTTGAAGTCGGTTTAATTTTTTGTAAAAATATAGTTTATTTTACCCTTTTAGTGCTAAACAAGTTTTCACTAATGCATTTACACGATTTCGTGTTGAGATCTCAATACATGAATTAAACCCAAACACTGGGTAGTTCCTGTAAGCCGTTAAGAAATTCCCTTGACTGTCCTTTATCTTCATCATCAGACCACTAATGACAGTCACAACCCATCTATGTAAAAAGTTCTCATCAATACAAATTCATCGAGCCCAAACACAAGGTAACTACTATGTACCGTCGAGGAGTTCCTCGGCCGTCTTCCTGCCCCTCATCAGATCGACTCCAGACCATCTTTAAACTATACTGCTTTAAAATGCTCAAGCAACAACTTAAGTAACGCACTAGTCATCTTTACAATTTTCGAAAGTTATCCTCGATTTCTAGGATACCATCATCAGATCCTGGTTTCTTATCATGGTACCACCCTTTGAATATTTCCTTTACAACAAAAAAAAGAATCATCAAAATCGGTTCATAAACGACGAAGTTATCCGCGAACATACATAAAAAAAAAAAAAAAAAAAAAAGGAACATACATACGGTCGAATTGAGAAACCTCCTTTTTTGAAGTCGGTTAAAAATAGTCAGTTTTTGTGTGTCTGGGTGTTTTTATGTATCTAAAGTGTGTAGTTACAGTTATTTTTGGAAGTGTGAAGAGTGTGAAGAGTTGAGCGTAATGGGACATAACAAGACACTTTTTCGTGCATGCATTCGGCGTTCATCGATTTTTTAGACGTCGTCACGTCAAAAAGTCATTTAATTGGACATATTACATTGAGTTTCCCAAGGTTGACTGAAAAGTAACGTGATCCAGAAATGATCTCTTACAAAGCATCCATTCCAAAAATCTATCCAGAGTGCCGTTCATTGCCGCGTCCAAGCACCCACCCAACTGATTAAACAAGTACTGCGGCAGGACAAAGATACGAACAGACATAGAGACAATATTTTAAGCATCTTTGGCTTAGACAGAAAAGGAAATACAGAAAAAAAAAAATAAGATTAAACGTCGTGGTTTAAAACACTATATGTAGATTGCATTACAAAAATCTTGTTTGATTATTTGTGCCTTCACTTATGCAATAATAGCTCAGGTAGTTGAGTTTAGGTGAATATGGTAAGTTATAGGTATAATATGTTGTATCGTAGTAGTTATGTGGCTCTTATTTTGTGTTGTCGGTAGACTTGAAGATACAAACTTTAATGGAGCAAGCTTATTTATAATGATGACAATTTCATTTGGGGCAAAAATATGAGTAATACTTAGTTCAAATGAAGAAATTAAACGGCAAAAAGAGGACTCTATCTCAAAAAAATACTAAAGATAATTTGGTGCCTGCGATACGGTGACCTTTTTAAAAGAAATATTTAAAAAAAACTTTGTGTAAGCCAAGCTCGAGCAGTTTCATGATTTATGGCAAGAAGGGTCGACGGGAGCACGCTATAAGTCAGATATTAATATTTTAGAATGGTGTCTACATCGGTTTACTGTGTGAGGAATTTATCGATTTTTCGTAGGCATTTTTTTTATTGTTAGGCAAAGAGCAACTGGAACCAGATTTCAGATAATAAAGACAAGATATAACAAAATGTCAAGAAATGTGTTCTTAAAGTTATTCTAAGGCCTTGCACTAGGCTTTGATAGCCCGTGCTGTGGAATCCAGAAGACGAAAGTGGTAGTAAGAAGAGGTGGCGTGCTGTTGATTTCTAATTAGTGCCAAATGCGTGGGTACTAACGCTCCCCGCAAGGCGGGTCCGCAAAAGCAGTGGCAGGTGGGTCAGGGTCGTTGACGGAGTGCGAAAAGGGACCCTGCGACCCTGACCCCTGACCATGCAGCAGAAATCTGTGGGGTTTTAGTCGGTATGTGGACCATGTCGTCTCCCATGGAGTCAAGCCCGACATATCACACCATGTCCCTGCATAGTGGGCATACGTAGATGTAGTTACCCCACATAAAAAAAGGGAATAAAAGTACAATAATACAGAGTACACTAATCTTAGTTAAATCCAGATTCAGACTGATATGACTATTTGAGTGTGAGTTTGTAGTAAGCTAATGATAGAGAGGCAGCGAGGCAGAAACATTTTATTGTGCACACTCACCAAAACTTACAACGATTACATAAAGGAATGACAACCAGAAACACTCTATTATGCATACAAATAATTTACAACGATTACGAAATAATAAAGTCTCAAATCGAGTACCAAAAAGAGCGGTCTTATTTCTTCCAATAGATGATGCAGTAGTCAACTCTGTTTGGACCACATATAATTTTATCATTTCTATAATTTTCTAAAAGTAGGTTTGACTCTTAACATTCCTTTGGAAAGAAAACTGTAATAAAATAAAAGTATGTACTAAAAAGAACTTCTAAAGTAAGTAACTTTTTACATTAACATGTGGCTCAGGATACAAACAAAACATTTTGACTGCAATGTCTAAACAGATTAACGCAAACAGCTGTTATGGCGAGTGTGCAGGTGGTGTGAAGATTAATACTTTTGCTTTGTTTTCTAGCGAACTGCTCGCACCATCGTTTCATAGTTGGCGTTTTGATAACTCAGAGATTTGACAAAGGTAAAAAAACCGCCGAATTAAAAAAAAAAATAGCGAAAGTATTTCTGTGGCTTCCAGTCGAGACTGAATCAATTTCTGCTAGCTGAGCGTGTCCTATCATAGGCTGTATCGTCGCTCAATATCAGGTGAGATGGCAAGTATTAATTAACCTTCCGATATAAGCAAGTCAAAGAGCCATATACTACGTATAGAGTTAGATTTTCCGCACGGTTCCTTTGTGTCACGTATTTGACGTAAGCACGTCACCTGTGCATATTTTCTATGGCAACAGAGTAATGTGCCGCGACAAAAGTATGGCACTTCTACAAAAAACAACAAGATAAGAAAGATACTACCCGTGCTTTCGGTGTAAAGCGTTTGTGCCAACTCTATACGTAGTATTTGAACACTTTTTGAGACAAGTAATACTCGTCACTTGTAGTCTTAACAACTTTTGATCTTGTAGAGAAAATATGTATTTTTAAATCTTTGTTATGTAATGAAATGCCCCCCTAATATTTATGGTCTTTAGGAAACAAAAGCAAAAGTAGTAATAGTTGTTCGTAAGTTTTCGACTTTATACAGAAGTTCTGTTCAAAACCGTTTGAATGTTTCAATATTGATCGTAGAATAGAGAGTCTATGCGATTCATATACGATTCCGTTCACGGATCCCGGCGAAATCTATGCGGTGGACGTGACATGTCACTTCTACCAACAAATAAAGATAACACCCGAACTGTGGTAGTTAACGGAGACGTTGGCGCGTGTTCCGGCTTGTCGGACAAACTTGAAGGGACGCTATTGTTTCTGTTTCCGAACAAAGTTTGGGAAAATATACGATGCTTAATACGGCGTGAAAATAAGTGTTGGGGCAACGTCAATCGCTTGTTTTCGAAAGACTAGACCATCTATATCGATTTGGTAGACTATGACAATCGAAACTTGGCTTCTTTTTTGTTTTAGACATAAACAATTGTATATATTTCTAAGCATTTTTTTTTAATTATACAATTTTTGATATCGAATATTTTTGAAATCGTGTAAATGCATTAGTGAAAACTTGTTTAGCACTAAAAAGGGTAAAATAAACTATTTTTTACAAAAAATTAAACCGACTTCAACACCACAAATAGGCACTCAAAAGCGAAAAATAATTTAATATAGGTAATTATTATAACCGCTACTCACTCATCTATATGAAGTCGGTGCCAGCCAAATCTAACAGGTAGTAGATAGATACTACTTACCTATGCCTACTTACTTACTACCTCGTACATAGTATATCTACTAACTTTTTAACTAGCCTGGCACCGACTTCATATGGATGAGTGAGTAGCGGTTATAATAATTACCTATATTAAATTATTTTTCGCTTTTGAGTGCCTATTTGTGGTGTTGAAGTCGGTTTAATTTTTTGTAAAAAATAGTTTATCTAAGCTAAACTTTGTAAAATGTAAGCGTCACGTGGAGATTTAATCACATTTTCATAACCTTTTCGAACGCTTGGTCGACGAGACGCGTGACAAAAATGCTGGGGTTTATTTGACTCAACGCACATACGAGCATTACCATTAAGCATGGTCATGGTGTCAACATGCTGAGGACGTTTTCAGCTTGCTTGATCATTTTGATTTGATTTGATCTCTAGACTTTCATCGGGCTATAGATAATACAGATGTGCTTGGTGCTAGTAGTTAGGTATAAAATGTAGTTATCATTGTAATTCAGTTGTGTTAGCAAAAGCTCTGTCCGTTAAACAAAAACATTGATACTTTTCAACTTCGAAGGTATTTACATATAACGACTCTTATATGTAAATAGTCGACACCGTATCCCATTTTAACTAGAGAAACCTGCAACGTACGAAAGGTCGCAAAAAATATTCGCCGACTTTTTCCATAACTTGTTTGAAACAAAGTTATAAGACGACTTAACTTTTATCATTAAACATTTCCCATACATCAGGGGAAACGGTACATAAATCTAGCTGTAAGTTTTTTTATTAAAATCTTATTATTCTGGCAACATCCCACTTGTGCACAATTTTACGGTAGTTCAGTTTATTAGTGCAAACACCTTGCAGTGGGATGTTAAGGGGCTACCACGATTAGTGCTTTACTTCCATGTGCATCATTGCAA
Organism: Ectropis grisescens; assembly: GCA_017562165.1. NCBI lineage: Eukaryota > Metazoa > Arthropoda > Insecta > Lepidoptera > Geometridae > Ectropis > Ectropis grisescens. Next base: position 17,045,486 of record CM029789.1, on the reverse strand, counting down.
CAAAATAGTGATTGCATTAGTTTAGAAATTAAAACCTAGTTAAATAAACTCGCGATGGTGTAGTTAAGGTGTTATTTTTGGAAGTTCTTTCACTAAAAATATTATTTTAACCGACAGCACTTTTTTGCAGAATTTCTTAAAACCCGACCGAGACACCATGGGCAATAGTTATTTATTATGTCCATATGGAAGTAAAAGTAAATTTATTATTTTGTAGAAATAAAATATGTCGTGATAAATATGTCATCTATCGAACACATGTGAAAAAAGTCCTACTTGTAGCTTATAGACAGTCACACAATAACTCATCACTCGTATCATAAACCGCCTAACCACCGAATGCGAAGTTTTGAACAAGGCTTGCACGAACCAAAAACCATTCAAAATTTTTAGTAAGTAAAGTAAAATTGGTAGAACTTTTATTTCGACGTTTGTGACGTCATACGAACTCTAATAATAGACTAACTAGTAGGAGAGCACATAAAACCGAGAGCAAACATTCTTTTTTATATTCTAAAGGACGGCTCAAAAAAAATTGGCGTGACCTCTTATATTTGTTAATATAAAAAATAATTTTTTGAGCTGTCCTTTAGAGAGGGCTCTTAAAACATCAAAACCCAACATTTCCTTCACTCGAGACCCAAAAAAATAGGTTTATTTTTGTGTCACTCTACTAACTAGATTACTAAATCGTAATTTACTTATTCGTTTATTATCGTATTATTTTGTAATAGGTGCGAAGACGAAAGCGTGGCAATCCGAAATAGCAGCTAAAAATAATCTGACTAGCGGTAGCGCTCCGGCTTTGCCCGTGGTACATAATATATAATATAACCTATAGCACTCAGGAAACACGTTCATATATCTAACAGTGAAAGTTTTGTTTAATCTGTCCAGTACTTCCTAATATTAACGCGTTCAAACAAACAATCTCTTTAGCTTTATATTATTAGAATGGTTTCTGATTATGTCAATATTAGTTTTATTTCAAAGTGATGGCATTTTAGACTTAATAGCTATGTCACATTGACATTGCTATAGGTTTTTCCTTAATAACTAATCTGACTATTTTTATCACTACAAACCATTAGTTTTATTTGTTAAATAGTGTTTTTTTTTGTATTCTTTGCAATGTTTTATCATAATTGTATTTATAATACCTCCTTCGTAGTGATAACCATATAAATTTGATTTCCGGTTTGAAGGGCAATGTTTTCAGAGAAATTACAGGGCATATATTTGCTATCTTACATCACTGGGTAACAAACGCAGTGCAGTGGTAGGTAAAGATTTGGACTCTTCATGTTTCAATAGCTGCGTGACACTGTGTTGTGATGGGCAGGTATGTTGCTTACCATCGGGCACATGCCCTGCTCGTTCGGTCACTATTTACTATTAAAATAAATATATGCAGTTTACAGTGTGTATACAGTGCACAAGAGTAGGAATTTTAAGGTCAGCAAACATTTGCCTTGTTTCGTCTTGTTGCGGCTAAGTTGGTACTAGGTCTGTTCACGGAGGCCGTCGTTTCGTTTCCCACCCAAAACAATTTTTTGTATGATTGTAATGTGTGAGTGTTTTTATGCTTCAATACTGTGTATTTACCTACCTATTTTATCAGCTATCTAGGTCCCATAATACAAACTTTGCTTAGGTGGAGGCTGTGATGTGTGTGGTATATTTATACCTATTTATTTTTTAAAAGGTTACATATATTGTTCTCTATGGTTTTTCTTAAATATGTGTTCTTGTAGCATCGTCACTTGACCTAGTTGCTCTGGCAGCGGCCTACTTAGGTTTCAAACAAAAAAAAATGTAATAAACGTAAGCAAACGAATTCAACTTTTAACAAACTCGCTACTCAACTCAATAGAGTACATCTAAAACAGATGGTAGCCCCCATGTTCGACGCAGGCAAACACTGGCCAACAAACTAAGGATAATAACTATAAAGATAGCGAGCATTCTTGCAGTCTTGGCTCGTTTTAGATAACTGCGCGATTCTTAGAAAAAACCCACATTTTCTTACTGAATTTTCATATGTCTGCTTCATTTTATCTATTCGCAGCAAAATATTTTTCATGGAACATTTAATATGAAAAATCTTGAGTTTATTTTACTAATAAAACAATATTAAAATTCGAACTTTTTCAACCGATTTAAATAAAAGAGTTTATTCAATAGGCATGATAAAAAAAAACAGGTGGAGCTATGAAAGACTATCTTTCTCGCTCTGGCACACGCGGCGATCCCGAGTTCATCCGAAGATTTCTTTCCTTTCCGAGCGTGACGCTGAACAGCCCACGAGAAAAATGTATTTCATGTTTTTTCCCATAATCAACCTTACAACTTATTAGAATGGTATGTTTTTGACCGAGTTATCATCCCAAATGTATTTTGAAGTCACTTTGACTTTCAATTGTTTCTGTCTGATAAATAAATAAATAAATATTGGTGGACAATTCACACACAACACCATCTGACCCCAAATTAAGCAAAGCTTGTACTATGGCGGCCAGATAGCTGATATAATACTTATATAGTTTTAAATACATACCTACTTATTATACATAGAAACACCCAGATACAGTACAAACATTTGAATTCATCACACAATTATTTGCACTGGGTGGGAATCGAACCCACTACTACCCTTGGCTTTGCAAGCAGAGCTATTACCCACTAAACCACGAGGCCAATCAAAAAATAAAATATATACTATTGTATGTATTTTATTTTTTGATTGGCCTCGTATATACGTCAGGATATGTATTTTCAATCCATCTAGGTATACCTAATGTTCGTCAATTAACAAACAAATACACTGTCTTTGGAAAAATATACAATTCTGATAAACAACCTTCACTTAGCGATTTTTCCAGTGTCTAGCGTCCATAACTTACTTACTTCCTTCAAATGGGCGATTGGTAGAATGTAAATAGTTAAAAGAAATTACAAATCACCATAACACAGAGTCTAAGACAAGCTAAGGCTAAATATGTATAGACAGGACAATTTATATTCTTATTGCAGATTCTTCTTTTTTTTTATAAAGAGTGACGAGATGAGCAGTACATGTGCCTGATGGTAAGCAACATGCCTGCCACATAACAGCACAGCGACACGCAGTTATTGAAACATGAAGAATCCTAATCATTACCTAGCACTGCACTGCGCTCGTCACCCAGAGATATCATGTTTTATCTCTATGCCCTGAAATTTCACGGGAAACATTGTGCTCTTCAAAACGGCATACAATAGTTTGTTTGCACATTACTGCTTGGCAGTAGAATAACTGGCAAACGTGTGGTACTTCCCCCGTCGGTCTCTGCAAAGAACTCTACCACGAAAAGATACTCGCCTCTTGTACAAGAGACTGCAGGTCTACTACGAAGTCCGATAAACGATATATCGGCCGAAGTTATGGACGTTTTATACCACGAAACACAATCGGTCGATTGATGACACAAAAAATGTCAAATTAGTGTCGGTCGGAATGAACGAAACACCCGATCAGATCAACCGAGCGATTGTGTTTCGTGGCATGAAACGTCCATAACTTTGGCCGATGTATCGTTTATCGGACTTCGTAGTAGACCTGCTGGTTTAGTGGCTTATTGGGCCAACGAAGCCAAAGGTCGAATTAAAAAAAAAACCTATATAACTATTATTTGAGCTATCTGGTCGCCATATTACAAGTTTTGTTTAGTTTAGGGTCAGATGGTGTTGTGTGCGAATTGTCCACCAATATTTATTTACTCTCGATACAACTAGATACAATACTCGGGATATTCTCTCACAAGGAAGAGTTAAGATGATAGTCTACCACGCTGTGGGTTGCCGGTAGATAACTCACAAGGACTCTCCCTTGAATCAGGCAATTTCTTATTATTGATTTAATGCAAATGTATATCTTTATTACAAAAACAAAGTCAGTCCGTTGCTACGTTGTGGCCCAAAAGTACAATTATGTTAGTATATTAAGGACAAAGGTTAATTTACGTCTCGAAATATCTATAAAAAAACGTTGAATAATCACTTTCGATTATTAAAATATCTGCATGGCTTAGTTACACAATCTTGATAAGCAGAACTATACAGAGGTTACTCCGATTTGCGACAATTTGAAAGGACGCGTTGTTTGCGCCATTGTCATAACCTTTACAATGACTCTGGCATTGAAATTCTCAATGTCCATCCAAGTTACACTGTCAATGTTATTTACTACTAACTCACATTTTAGTTAAAAATAAAACTTTTATTTCAATACAGGGTAGAGTCACACTATTATCTCTAATTACAGAATTTTACAATGTTACAATGGGAATTTTACAACAAATCCCCGATATTTCGATGCCGTTAGATATAGGTAGGAATATTTACGCATCGAAATAAATCAAAAGATGTGCCTTGAGCACCTTAAAATTATTAACAAACTGCGTCTCTGTGTGTAGCGTGAATGGTTAACAACTACTAATCTACTTGACTCTAGCGGCGAGGTATGTTGTATTTCTACTTATTGTAATTGTTGACAACGAATAGCGATAGGTATAGACGTCCAGCGTTCACCGCTTCCTACAATCGACTAAAACGGAAAGAGTGAGTTCACTCTTCCCGACGATAACATAATTCTGTGCACCTGAAGTTTGGGAGAGCACATCCATTGATTAATATAGATACATTTACATGTAAACGTAAACAAAGACCCTCAAGTTCCTACTGCTGGGACTCTCGATGGACATTATACAGCAAGCTGGTCAATAGTGATGATTGAGACTGAGTAAGTTGCTCATTAATTTGAGCATCCGTCGACTCAGTGTTCTACTTGACCCTGAATACGCCTTTTTGTAATAAAAGTCGCGACCGAACGACATTGTACTCGGGTGAATGACGAATTGTTCATTAAAGTATCTTCTCGTTACATTTTAATATAGGTAATTCTTTTATTAGAATAACATTCGTCCTTAATTATGCGATAACGAACAGCAAAAAAACTAAAGATGTTATTGACGGGTTAAAAAGATTACTATTCATAATTAATACGAATGGTTTATGTGCATAATTCTAAAGGAAAATATCGCGAGGAAATTGGCATGGTCCAAGAATCTTCTGATGTCATACGTCATATATAGGTATTTATTTGGCTTCTATATATCCTTCTATATCTATACTAATATTATAAAGCTGAAGAGTTTGTTTGTTTGTTTGTTTGTTTGTTTGCTTGAACGCTAGGATCTCGGGAAGTACTGGTCCGAATTGAAAGATTCTTTTTCTATTGGATAGTCCATTTATCGAGGAAGGCTTTAGGCTATAGAAAATAACTATACTATTAATTGAAGCGGAGCATGAAATAAGAATGTAACAAAATCGGGAAAAAATATTCCCATTTTGAGAGTTTTCGTACGTTTCGTGCTTTGACATGACACATGACAGCATGTGTCAAAGATTGCGTCATTGAATTTCAGTAATCTGTGCATTGAATATAAACCTTTGCTATTTTTTTTTCTAAATCTGAGTTGGTACGACCAATTTCCGACAGGTGGCGTAGCAGGTTGCTGAAGAGGTTTTTTGTTTGAAATCGATATTCTCAGGAATGAGTGAACCGATTTCAGTCATTCTTTCACCGTTGGATAAGTACGGGATCCCGATGAGTGCTATATAATATACCACGGGCGAAGCCGGGGCGGGCATCTAGTATATGTATAAATAAGTACATCCATAAAAAAGTAGCAAAACACTGATAATTTGAAAGGTTTCTAATGTGTCATCAATTTACACATTTTTTGCGCTTACATTGCAAACGCTGGCTGAACCGCCCGAGATAGATCAAAATAATGTACTGCAGTATTGTGTCCCTTAAAGTCTACAAAAAAATCCGTGGTCATATATATTTATCTCTTAAGAAAAACTAACCCACAATAACCATTTTATATATTTTGTATTCATATGTTCACTCCATTTACTTGAATTCTAATGGGGTGGGGTGTAAAAAAATGAAAAAGGTGGACCAATACACCTCCTGGCAACATCCAGAACAGTTATAATTTGCATGCTTTTCTGAGTCCAAAACCGTACACCGAGTTCGGTCTCATAGTTAGCACACTCCACTTAGCTCCCGCTCTATCTATACTAATATTATAAAGCTGAAGAGTTTGTTTGTTTGTTTGTTTGAACGCTAGGATCTCGGGAAGTGCTGTTCCGAATTGAAAGATTATTTTTCTATTAGATAGTCCATTTATCGAGGAAGGCTATAGGCTATAGAAAATAACGCTACTATTAACAGAAGCGGAGCATGAATCAAGAATGCAACAAAATCGGGAAAAAATATTCTTTTTTGAGAGTTTTCGTACGTTTCGTGCTTTGGCATGACACATGACAGCATGTGTCTATGATTGCGTCATTGAATATCACAGATTACATATCTTTTGAATATATAACCTTTGCTAATCTCTGAGTTGGTACGACCAATTTCCGACAGGTGGCGTAGCAGGTAGCTGAAGAGGTGTTTTGTTTGAAAGATATTCTCAAGAATGACTGAACCGATTTCAGTCATTCTTTCACCGTTGTATATGTACGGGATCCTGATGAGTGTAATAATGTAGCACGGGCGACACCGGGGCGGGCATCTAGTTATAAATAAGTTTATATGTATATTAAAATATGTTTAATTTATTTTCTCCAAAAAAAAAATACCGTCTTCAATTTAAAATTAAATTCAGACACTTGATCAAATTTGATAAGAAGGCATCAATGACTACGTCGTCCATATAAAATAAAGTTGTGTTTAGTATTTCGTTCATATTTCAAAAACTGCCACCTCTGAATTATCATATAAAAACAACAAAAGAGTTACACAAAATCATACCTACGTAAAAAAACATTTACTTAATCGAATTGAGAACCTCCTAATTTTTTGCAGTCGGTTTACAAAAAGGTAGGTTTATTGAAACAGTTTAGTTCCAATCTGCATGGGACATGGTTGGTGGCTCGGAATGTATTTGCCAACGTAATGTAGGTAAAATCAAAGTGGTCAGGAGCATGCAACCCAAGGATTTGCATAGAAATACCGCCGGCGGCGACCTGAACGTAGCCTAGAACACAAACCACCAACATGATTGGTTATATTTTACACTGCGTAATGAATACTGTTGCAATAGTAATGTAGTATCCCTAAATTTACGTCTCAAACATGAGACATAAATTATTTCCTTTTGGATTTTATTGTTGGAGTCGTGTGTTCGATTCTCACACCTAGATACACTACAAATATTTGTACGCACCACACAAATATTTGTAGTGTATCTAGGTGTTTCTATGTACAACTATATAGTTGTACATAGAAACTCAACTCCAACTCCAACTCCAACTCGACTCCAACAATAAAATCCAAAAGGAAATAATTTATGTCTCATGTTTATACTTATATAAGTTTTATATCAGCTATCTGGCTTTCATAGGTTAGCTTAGTTTGGGGTCAGATGCTGTTGTGTGTGAAATGTCCACCAATATTTATTTACCTCCTAGCTGTACACTGCCACGCTTCGCTGTGGCACACTATGATGCAAAAATTAGATAAAAACAATCCTTGATGCGGATTATATATCATTCTAAGATTTCAGCTCGATCAGTACAGAACTTTTTGAGTTTTTGCAGCGTACACAAACCACCATAACATTATTATACATATAGATATGTAGGCACCAAAAAACGTTCCTATACCACAGGATTTGGGTTTTGGTGGGGATCACATTTTTATGCCACTTATAAAATAAAGGTAAAGAATTCAATTCAACTGAATGGACACGCAACTACAATTCTATATTTATCAATGTATTTGAAAAAACTCGCGCAAACCAAGCAGAAGAATATTATATTGAGACTTTCGTAACAACAGTGACTGTTGAGAGTAAGTACCGCTTTATGAAAAAATACTACAACTATAAAAGTAAACATTTCGAAGCGTAGAAATGCAGAAGAAAATCTCTAGGTCATGAATTGTGTAGGCGTATTCTAGCCTTTGTTGTGGAGCTATTGATGCTCCAGTCAGAGGCTCAGCGTAAACAATTCCATAAAAATGAATGGGACGACGAAGGCATATACCGGATTTTATGTTATTGTCTATAAAAACAAGTATTTCCTTAAGATAAATATGCTTATCCGAAATAAACACACACGCTGTTTAAATATTCATTGAAATATTTTATTGTTCTGTATTTGTTTTGGTCCTATGTTTTTTTTTATGTAACTTATGTTGTATAATAGAAAAAATTGAAAATAATCCTAATGATTTATTAGGATTATTTTCCCACTAAATGTTCCCACTGCTGGAACTCGGAGGCTTCCCTCGCACGGAGAGAGTTAAGGCCATAATCCACCACGCTGGCCCAGTGCGGGTTGGTGGATGACACATGACTTCGAAAGATTCTAGGTGCATGTCGGTTTCCTCACGATGTTTTCCTTCACCGTTTTAGGTTAGCGGCATTACGCACATGACTTCGAAAAGACAGTGGTGCGTGTGGGATGTGAACCCGGTGTCTCCGGATCGGCAGGCGCCGTTCTCCCGGCTAGACCAGCCGTAACTTTAGTGGGCTGTTGATGAGGATTATTTCCCGTCATGTTTTATTAACAGAGTTAATAAATAAAATCAAGAGTATAAATTTAAAAGTTAGAAACATGTTAAAAACTAGTAATGATTCCAAACAAATAAATAATATAAATATTGAAAGTGTTCGATATCCTTCCAAATGACTTGCAAAAACGTTGTACTACTATTTTTTTTCTTTATATTTTACGTAGGTACGAGTATATCTAAAGGTAGATTATCAAATATCCTACTCACAATTTGGATGATTGTTGCTGAATCATGTCAGTACGGCTAAATGGATCGGGTTTGACATTTGGAATAAAGATTTTAGCCTAACATATCAACTTCTCTTCACAAAAAACCAAGGTTTATGCATATAATCTGCACATGCATAAACGTAGTTTTTTAATTTTACAGATAAACTTGAATAACTTTTCAATAATGATAGTAAGCCTAGTGAATATCGAACTTTATAAAATAAGTACCTGATTGACCGAGCTTTGCTCGGTTTTTTTAAATGATATTTAGGCAGGTACGAATTACGAAATGATGACTTACTTAGACCTACCAAAAGGCGCTAAGTATAAGATTTTCTCAGAAAAAAAAGAACAAAAAGAAAAGGACTACCAGGATTCGAACCGTGGCCTGTTGACTCCGAGAGCGAGCATATTCCGTCTGAGCCATTTAGACTTAAAGAACAGTGGCGAAATAAGTTATCGTATTCTAATGACATTTTAGGAGTTTTTCATTGTCTAAAAACGCGCATAAAATGATGTTTTTAAAAAATAAACCTAGCTAGATCGATTTATCGTCCCCGAAACCCCCTGTATACATAATTTCATGAAAATCGTTCGAGCCGTCTCCGAGATTCAGATTAAATATATATATATACCTACAAGAATTGCTCGTTTAAAGGTATAAGATAAGATAACACTCTCGAACATTACCTTAAACTAGTAGGATTTAGCGGATTCACCCACCAAGATTGCAATATTGATTTCCCAGTCAGTCTACTGCCAGTCACAGGCGCAAAAATGTTTTTTCTATACGAGTATAACTACTTTTTTTCACCGTTTCTGCGAGTAGGTAACAAATATACAAACTTTAAATCGTTAATAATTTGTTTGCAGAGTTTTTGACTACACATTTTTGACTCTAATTTTTCTCTCTGCTTATGTTAAAATATGAGCAACAAAGAATAGCTGAGTCTGTAACACACCTAATAATTACATATTCTTTTAATTAGAATGTGCAAAGCATTTTAAAATAAAAATAACAATTAGTCATGATAAAAGAAATCAGCCAAGGGTAACGTTAGTTAATGAGCTAGTTTTTGCAGACTACTCAGGTTGGACATTTTATCGTAAATTTTTCGTCTCGGTCAAGTTTGTTTTTAAACGAATATAAAATTTTTGGTTTTGAATATAAATTCTACACTTTTTGGTATCTAGTGCAGTGTTGTTTTCATTGCAATTTAGTTTTGTTAGTTTGCCCGTTCCGAAGAAGGTTAAGCTTAATTATAATAGATATAAATGCGAATTTTCTCTGGCCAGTTTAGACAAGCGATGCTTTAGATTATCTTACAATAGTTTTGGTTACCTAAAGATCCACTCTACAATGATTTTAACGCAAATAAGACTACGTTTGGACACAATCTTGCAAAAACAAAACACGCAGACTTAGAAAGTACCTAGTTTTTAATAGTGTTTTCACATTTCATGTTGCTGTTTTCAGAAAAATTATAGGGTATAATACGAGTTACAGATAGTGTGGCGAAACTTTCCAAACGCGGTCGAATTCTCCTGTCACTCTGTTTCTCAAAGTTTGCGCCACCTACCACCTTAATTGGAGAATCTGGCCAAGTAGTCATATACTTAAACGACTTCTAAAAGCGTCTCGTCGACATGGATATATCTTGGAGTAGCATGTACATTATGCATGATCTTACTTTTGTGTAGATTCATCCGCAGACCTAACTTCGGGAAACATCGGCCAAGCTGATCAACATTTCCTGCAACTCTTGCAGAGATTCTGACAGAATCACAATGTCATCAACAAATCGTAGGTGTAATAGGTATTCGCCATTGACGTATATGCCTATTGATTTCCAGTTCAGCGTCTTAAACATATCTTCTCTAGCAATCGTGAATAGTTTATGGGATATAAGATTCCTCTGTCTCGCTTCTCTTTTGAATGGGATATGGTTAGTCTGCCGTACTTGTACTTGAACAGTCATTGTGGCGTCTTCATAAAGGCCCTTCAGCACCTTGACGTTTCGCCAATCTACTGTAGTCTAGAGTCTACTCCACTCTAGTCAATTTTAAACTTTGTTTTTTACCCTATTGACCAGCAATGATATCTTGGATCATTGCATCTATTGTTAAAATTTAAGAGTATATTTGCTGTCGCTTTCATTTATTTACTATTTTTATCGCAAATTTAAGAATTCTACCTATACACAGCCCTTTTAGAGCTGAAGTTATTAATTATGTATTCTTATAATTAAAATTAATTATATTAAATATAAATGTAATGCCTGATAAATTTGTGCTGACGAGTCTGCATGGAAATACTCATGATATTTAATTATAATGGATATTTGTGAGTGTAACTAGCATTGACAATAAATGTTTTTTATTCAATTCTACTTGGTAGTGCTGCGAAAACTCCAAGACCACTCTATTGAAATCAGGACCTGGTTTCAACAGAGTCGAACTCTTCTTCGTAGTCCACAAATGCTAGACACAGTGGCCGGTTATACTCATCCGTCTTCTGCATAACTTGCCTAGCTGTGTGAATATAACCCACAGCGCCATCATACCCTGCTCTAAATTCGGCCTGTTCCGGAGGCCGTAAAAATTTGTCCAATATTTTCGCGAGCCGTTTTGTGATCTCCCTCCAAAACAGTTTGTAGACTTGATTCAAGAGCGAGATGGGACGGTAGTTTTTGAGTAAAGTTGTATATCCTTTTTTATAAAATAAAACTACGACATAAAACTTTTGCCGTGCCATGCCTGTACTTTTTCCGTCCTGGGCATAGCACTGTGTCTGCGCTTGTCAAGATCACTGACGATATACGCTTGGGCATGGATTACGGTAAGCTTACTGTTCTAGCTCTGTTAGATTTCAGTAATGCTTTCAATGCCGTCAATTTCGGCATATTGCTCGCTTTACTTCGTTCCATCAACATATCTCCACCGGTAATGGAATGGTTTCATAGTTACCTACAAGGTCGCCGGCAGCGGATTCACCTAGAAGATGATTTTTCTTCTTGGTGTAATACAACAGCCGGTGTTCCTCAAGGCGGCGTGCTATCTCCTCTTCTCTTTGCTATTTTTATAAATTCTATTTCCAAGAACCTTGTTTCTTCCTACCACCTTTATGCAGATGATTTGCAAATTTATTTTCAAGCTCCTTTTAATGAGTTGGATATCGCTATTGCTAAAATTAATGATGATCTGAATCGTATTATTCAGTGGAGTAAGTCTTTTGGCTTAAAAGTAAATCCTACGAAAACACAGTTGATAATAATGGGCAGTTCGTACTGGATCTCCAGAGTGAACTGGAACACATTACCTAGTGTTGTATTTGATGGGATTCCTATACCATTTAGTAGTTCCGTAAAAAATCTTGGAGTAGTGTTTGATCGTACCTTATCATGGGATTGCCATGTCAAGACAATCAGTAGTAAATTATTTGCGTCCGGTAGGTCCTTAAGACGTCTCCGTAACTTTTTACCCACTGCCACTAAAATTGCTCTTGCTCAGTCTCTCCTTCTTCCTATCCTGGATTACGCTGACGCCTGTTATCTTGATCTTAGAGAGGACCAGCTAAACAAACTTGAGCGCCTCCAAAATTTCTGCATACGATTCATATTTGGATTACGCAAATATGATCACGTGTCCCAATTTCGTGTGCAGCTCAAGTGGTTACCCATTCGTCTTCGTCGGAATGCTCACATTCTCTTTTTTCTGTACAATATTTTGTTTAATCCTTCCACTCCGCACTACCTTAAAGAACGCTTTACCTTTTTGCAAGATTACCATCAGCTTCCTTTAAGGTCAAATTACTCTCTTTACCTCATGACCCCTTCGGCTCGAACTGAAACTTTTTATGGCAAGTCGTTTACTTACAGGGCAACTCAGTTGTGGAATGAATTACCCGTCCACATAAGACATTCTCCTTCACTGAATACATTCAAAACCAATGTTAAACAATTTTATTTGTCGAAAATGTAGTTTGTTGTTGTTTGTCGATTTTCTCCAGTTGCAATTACAGATGTATTTATATTGTACTTATTAGTATGTATTAAATGTAGGTATTTAATTATTTAATTTTATTTTTATCATAATTCTTATTTTCTTTCCAATATGTATATGCTTTGTTTAATTCTTATTTGCACACCCCGTATACTTGTCCAATTATTATTTTCTATCCTAAGGTTGCCTGGAAGAGATCGCTTTCAGCGATAAGGTCGCCCATTGTCGCACTACTGTAAAATATATTGTTCTTTTTTCTGTGTTTAATTTTGTTTGGTGTGTCAATAAAGAGTATATCTATCTATCTATCTACTATTAAGACTATGATCGTCGAATAACCTATGTGGCGGTGACCTCAAGAGCCAAGTCACAGTACTTTCTTGAGTTTCCTTGAGCTTTCACTTCTCGGGTTTCACGAGGTTCTTATTTTTTCATCTAGTATGGTGACAACGACAAGCATGGTGCTAAATTAGAATCTTATTCGCGACAATAGCTCTGTGCGTGAAGATAGATCAGTCCCAGTAGAGCAACGCACAACCATTTTCGAGAACTAGTAGAGGAGCGATAGTACGGCACTTCGGACTCGATAAGGTTGTATCAAGCAAGTTACTGGAGAATGACTAAGTTGAATGAAATACTAGGTTGTGCAAGTGCAAATACTTGCCGTTGGCAAGATGCAAACAACCGGAAATAATATTATGACGAAAACGGGACAGCGGCATTCCCGACAAATTATGTCAACCGTGCCGTACTACCTTGTATTTCCGGTAATTGTACGTCTTTACGACTTAGTCTGCAACTGCACGGACTAAACTTTCTACAAAGAGGCTCCAAATAGTAACCAGATCATAGAGTCGAGTCAAAAATAGTGGTCAATTTGTCCAGCAAACATCTCGCTGCGTATATATACACATGCTTAGTGTTCACCACCCCCGAAATGTCGATATGACGTCCTTCAATAAAAGTGGTCAAGTGCGAGTCGGATTCGCTCATGAAAGCTTCCGTAGCAGCAAGTAAGAAAATATAAAAGTTCTTGTAGTTCGTTGTTACTTTATTTAATCAGTGTTTTAACAATAGTGAATTTATGACGTATTAAAATAAAACTACTGACTAGATCTCATTAACACCAATTAACACCAATTAACATGGTAATGCACTAAATACATGTTTTTAGTTTTATCATTCTTTTATTTTAGAAGTTACAGTACATTTTACAGTTACACACATTTTACCACTTTGGAAGAGTCTCTCGCGCAAACTATTCAAGAAAAAAAAGTATGTTAAAAACTTCAATATCATTTTTTAAGACCTACCCATAGATAACCCACACGTATGGTTTTGATGGATAAAAATTGAGTTTCAGTTCTAAGTATGGGACACCCCCAAAATTTATTGTTTTTTTTTCTATTTTTTGTATGAAAATCTTAAAGCGGTTCACAGAATACGTCTACTTACCAAGTTTCAATAGTATAGTTTTTATAGTTTCGGAGAAAAGTGGCTGTGACATATGGACGGACAGACAGACAGACATGGCGAATCTATAAGGGTCCCGTATTTTTCCATTTGTGTACGGAACCCTAAAAAAGAACCAGTGCCGAAAGTTTTCACATTAAAAAAAATTGTTAGACTCGTCGCAAAGAACGCATCTACAAAGTTTTGTATTTGTATGTCAATAAAATAGTTCGTTGTCAGTACAACATCACCATTGTCAGATGCAAATTTACTTTTCCGTCAAGTTTAGCTCGCTATGTAAGTATATAAAAAATGTACGTTTGTCTGTATAGTATCTTTATAGTATCGTAAACTATGTATTTGATCATATGATGATCTTTAGCCAAGTTGTTGTGCATGAGCCAAGAAAAGTTTCTGAGTCAATGATCAATTTTCGACAGGTGGCGTAGCAACGCGAGCAGAGTACTGCTAGTAATTTATGTGATACCATAGGATTAACATAGATTTAACAAAATTAAGTAAATTGATCGACAGAAATACCTTAAAATCTTAATAACATGTTATCGTACGAATTATTTATCAGAATGATGACATTAAGTAATGGTTAACGTTGTCCTGCTGGGCACAGAACAAACCAGTACCGAAGTAACAGGCATTGTCTGTTATCCTTGAAACGGACATACTAATCGAGAGTGTCGATTCTTTCTCAAAATAATTCTATCTGCATTTTGAATTAATAATAATAATAAAACCCTTTTATTCCGAATTTGCTACAAATTTGACAATACATATTTTCGAGTTGTTTTCGGGCGCCCCCTTACTTCTGGTGTCCTCTCTTGGGTACCACAAAGTTACTTGTTTACTCCATTTATTTATTTTGCAGCGTAGCACATGTCCAGTCCAACCCCATTTTAGGTGCTCTATACGTTAGTCTGATACCCAGCTTGCTCCTTTCCATTGCCCTTTGTGTACTAGCTAGTGTTTCTCTTTGCTTTTCTGTTAACGTCCACGTTTCGCAGCCGTATGTCATGCATGGGAGGATGCAGGTGTTGAAAGTCTTTCTTTTAATGTGCATGCTTAAATTTTTACTCTTCATTATTTCTTTTAGGGACCAGTATCTTTTCCATCCGCAGGTTATTCTTTTGTTAATTTCCTTAGACATATAGTCCTCAGGCGATATAATTTGACCTAGATAAACATAATCTTTCACATAATCTAATCTGTTTCCGTAAACTTCTATGTTGACTACTGAGGAATTGGTCATCAATTTTGTTTTGCTTGCATTCATTACTAATCCTACCTTTGTGATTTTCGCTGTTATGGCTCTTAGCATTTGTCCTAGTTTTGTTGAGTCTTCTTCTAGCAGGATAATATCATCAGCAAATCTCAAATGGTTGAGGCGGCCACCGTTGATGTTGATACCAGTTTTCCCAGTCTAATCTAAATATGTATTCCAGCATAGCATTAAATTAGTTTTGAATTAGCTCGCCAGAAAAAAATAGAATCATACATAACACAATCACAACCGGAATATGAAAGGATACTTACGACTCCGTTTTTTTTTCACCTATTTGATCATTTGCCGTATTCCAAACACTTATTTTGGCTTACGCAAGCCAAAAATTGGTCAATGGTTTGAGCAAATTGAAAACATTTTGGACGTTTGTGACGTTAAAGCTTAAAGAAACCAAATTGTGATTTGACAAATTTTACTAAACTGCGATAAAGTAATGATGCACAAAAACAAGGCTGATTAACCAAAACTATTTGTATTTCGGTCTATATATTTGGTAAATTACGGTCATTTGTCATGTCAAAAACCTCCACAAGATAAAATTGATCATAGACAATACAGACTGCAACAGTCTCAATATTTTAAAGGTATTAAAATAAAATTACTAACGAGCAACAGACGACTAAAAAGTTAAAAGACAAACACACGGGCTAATAAAATGACCCCGAAATACAGCTATTAAGATCAAAGTCAAAGGAGATTTACGAAAAAGGACTAGTTTTTCTAGTCAAAAACATACATCCAATAAGAGTAAAAGACAATAACGATACCCTGCAAAAGTAAATATAAATAGAAGTCGAATTTGATTTGCATTGCCTCAGATTTAAGTTTGCATTTTGTGATCCAGCACTTACATTTATTAAATTATTAATAAAAATGTTCCTAAAGTGTGTAATACTTTTGTGTTGCTTTTTAGCGGTTATAGAAGCAAGCGATCCACGAGGTAAGACAATTGTTATATCGTTGAAAAGTTTCTTTGGTGAAAATACTAAAATTATGAGAAATGTTTGGCGATAACATTTTATTTTAATTAACTATTTTGTTTTTTGTTAAGAAAACATTTAAACCGACTTCAAATAAGGAATAGGTTCGCAATTGTGTTGTGTGTTTTTTAGTATGCATGTTACGTGATAGCTCCGCTAATTGTGACTAAATTTTCATGATTCTTGCTCTGATTGTTAAAAAATACTCCAGAAGTAGTCCCATAATAATTTAAAATTTAAGCAAGTTTTTGTTTTTAGGGAGAAAATAAGTTCTTAGAAAACATAGCTTCAAACCCCCTTCTTTGAAGCCACGTAACTTCTGCAGCCCGTAGGTACTTATCATAATTTTAGAATAAGGTCATCATACCTCTTCCACAATGATAGACAGTTCAGAGGCCCAAAGAGGGTGCTGTGAGGACAAAAAATGGACTGCTTTTACTTATTTTAACATAGTAATAACTAGCAGTACCCCGCGGTTTTACTAGCGTAGTTCCCGTTCCCGTTATACTCTTGCGATAAAAAATTCCCGTATGCCTATATGTAATTCTAAACTATTATAATCTGACTATATTCCAAATTTCAATCTACTCAGCCCTTCCGTAATTGAGCGCTAACATCCAAACTTGAACATTTATAATATTGCTAAGATTAACATGGCATGAAAAAAGAGAGGCCTATACCCAGCAGTGGGATAAGAAAGCCTGTGGATGATGATGATAAAGATTAACAGCCCGCCCTGATTTCGTTCAGGTTACCCAACGAAACTAGACTGGACAGAAATTTAGATCTTCTGATAAATTATTCAAATGTATAGTAAAGAACTCGGAAAATAATATAGCTACAGCTTCCTTTACTAGCTGAGAAAAGAAAAGAGAGAGCATTATCAAAGCTAAGACAGTTTTAGATAGGTGGTAGACTCTCGGGGCACGGTAATATTAATATTACTGCGTCCGGGGGCCGGGCGCACCTGCCTTGCAAAGCTAACTTCATCTTATAGTTCTAACACGGTAACATTAACTACCAGTATTTCGACTTCAAACAAACGGACGAAACGCGGGCTGTACCTACGCGCCTCGATCTCGGGGCACGCTCGGTACGTGTTCCCAATGTAATCTCTATCTTAACGTGCATGACATAAGGTAGCCGAGTCGTGTAAGTCGCATAAGCCTTATCGTTTGTTTACGTGCTCGCAGCTGTAGGTATGAATTTCAAAGAAACGACTCAGTTAAATTACTGATAGATAATATTACTGTGGTTCTAATTATGTACCTACTACAAAAAGTTCTAAAAAATAAATATCTACCTGGTCCGTTTAATTATTAAGTTTATCTTTATTTTATTGTTAATTTTTCCTTCATGCTTTTGCGCTTAGAACCGGACTCCATTTTAACCTGATTGGATTTTAGCAAGTGCAGCACACTGCTCTGGCACCTCACTTCATTTTAAAACGTGCGCAGTGTCCGATTCACCAAAATAAACACGGTCTTTTATTTCACTCCCAAAAAAAGATCACAATACCTGTAAAGTTTCACTAGTATTTTTATCACACACAAAACTACGAGTATCATCGACTGACCTTCTTAACGAACTTCTTTATCGAGACGTAACTGAAGAAATGTTTTTCCGTTTCCGAACGTCAGATTGTAAACACCATAGTTGTGCAGCTCCCAATAATATCGTATTTAAATACATCTACACTCATTTTGTGGTCACAACAACATCACGAACTATAAACAAAAACGCTGTGAATATAGTGCAAGTGCTGATTTTACGTCATCTCGGATATTGGATTATATTTCTCAAGCAACGTACTGGCTGGATTACTGAACAGAGGTTAGAAATTGTGTCAATAGTGTCTGGAGGAAAGTTGACATGTAACTCAGTGTTGCCATACCAAAAATATAAAAACTGCTACTAATACCGTTCCATTATATTCAGAACTAACTTGATTAAAAATATGGATGATCAGTTTCAACTTTTGTTCGATAAAATGAAAAATGAAATGGAAAAACAAACAAAGGAACTACAAATCTCTATAACCAACAAAATAATGGAAAAATTGGATGAAAAATACAACCTATCTTAGCAGAAAATAAAATCCTAAAAACAAAATTAGAAAACCTCGAGACAGAGGTGGAAAATTTGAAAAGAACAAATAAACAAAACAACATTATTATTTTTGGCATAAAAGAAGGTGAAAATTCTAATCCGGAGCTATTACAAAAAGTTAAGAAAGTTTTAAAACTGACTTGGACATAAATTGCGAAGAATACGAGATAAATAACATTTATAGAATTGGCAAGGACAAAACAAGCGATAAACCCCGACCCATTTTGGTTGCCTTCGTGAATGAATGAAAAAAAAATGAAGTAATGAAATTGAAGAAAATCTTAAGGACGTATATATTTCAGAAGATTACACTAAAGATGTTCTAGAAAGAAGGAAAATGCTGCAGCCGCAACTGATTGAAGAAAGAAAGAAAGGAAACATCGCGTACTTGAAATTCGACAAAATAATAATAAAAGGAAAAAGTAACATAAACAAGGATAAACGAAAGAGAGAAACGTCAATATCTCCTCAAAGAAACACCCAACCCAGAAAACAACAAACCATAATGCCATCGAACACCAAAAGATTAAATGCCTATGATTTAATGAGGATTAGAAGCAACTCTATGCCCTCAAACACAACAAATAGCAATAATCAATAACAGCTAATTGTCGGTAAACGGAAAACAAAACAGAATTTTAATATAAAGAACAAAGTAACAACAAAACATAACACTCCCCCAAGACGACTGGTCCTCGAGGGGGAAAATGACCACGACCCTCTAAAGATTAAAAATAGTACTGAAGTTTACAGAAGAAAGAAAACATATGATATCCACATAGCAACTATAAACTGTCGATCTCTTAGAACTCCCGAAAAACTGCAAGAACTAGAAATAGCAATAGAAGAAATAAAATGGGATATAATAGGGATGAGTGAAATCAGAAGATATGGAGAACGTATAGAAGATCATGAAGGGTACATATTATATTATAAAGGAGAGACGCCGGGGCTATATGGAGTAGGATTTATGGTTAAAAGAAATTTTATAAACAACATAAAAGAAATAACAGGAATATCAGAACGTATCGCAATTCTTAATATTAAATTAAATGATGAAGATTGGTCCATTATCCAGGCATATTCACCAACGGAATCGGATAAAAGGAAGACCTAATTAAAACTGAAAAATTCTACGAAGACCTTCAAAATACCATCGAGATCGCTCATAAAAACGTAATAGTAATGGGAGACTTTAACGGCCAAATCGGAATACAAAATAACGGAGAAGAACATATTATAGGAAGTCACGGGTTTGGCACTAGAAGCAAAAATGGTACAAAGCTAGTAAACTTTTGTATAGAAAACAAATTAAGTATTCTAAACAGCTTTTATAAAAAGAAAATATCAAATAAATGGACATGGGTCTCACCTAACGGACTTTATACGAATGAAATAGACTTTATTATGTCCAATAATAGAAAAGTTTTCAAAGATATCTCGGTTATACAAAATTTAAACTTCAACACAGATCATAGAATGATTCGGGCAACAATGGCAGGAACACGCCCCAAGAAATCGAGACGATTTCATAACAAATACGCAGTTGCTCAATATTCCGGTGACACAGAACTACTACTGAACAATCTTCAAACATCACTCGACGGCATGGGATCTCTATCAATAGAAGAAAAATACAACACATTACTATACCAACTAAAAACTGTAACTAGAAAAACAAATACAAACAACAAAAAGAAATCTCACTTAAGAGTAAAGAACTATTACTGAAACGTAAGGAACTACTCCAAGAACAGAAAACAAAAGATAACCGTAAAAATAACAAATATAAGCAAAATGATTAGTGAACAACTACGGAGAGAAAGAAAAGCAAAACGGTTTAATACGATAAAGAATTATATAGAAAAAACAGGAGGAATAAAAAAAGCACTGAAAGAACTAGATTGCAAAAAGAATTGGATTCCTAATATGAAAAATAAAGATGGTAAAAATACAGGGAAGAGAGAAGAGATACTGAAAGCTGCTACAGAATTTTACCGAAATCTATACCAAAGCCAAAAGGTAGAAATAACTGAAAAGGGGAATGAGATAATTAGAAAAGATGCAACAACCAATGAAGAGGAAATACCAGAAATACTAAAAGAAGAAACTATAAAAGCTATAAGTACACAAAAAAACGACAAAGCTCCGGGGTCAGATCTTATTACAAATGAACTACTAAAACAACAATACCAGTGATTGCTCCAAAACTAACAGAGATATTTAACGAAATTATTAAAACAGAAAAGATACCTGAAGATTGGACTAAATCAACTATCATATTGCTGCACAAAAAAGGTGATAAAGGAGATATAGCTAATTATAGGCCCATTAGTTTAATGTCTAATGTTTATAAGGTATTTTCAAAAATTATATTATCAAGAATATACAACACCCTTGAAGAAAATCAGCCCAAAGAACAAGCCGGATTTCGTCGAAATTTTTCGACTATAGACCATATCCACGCCCTTAGACAAATATTACAAAAATATAAAGAATATAACAAGACTTACTACCTAGGGTTTGTAGATTTTAACAAAGCATTCGACACACTAGAGCACGGTTTTATCTGGAATGCACTAAGCTTCCAGGGCGTACAAACAAAATATATTCGAATACTCCAAAATGTATACACTAAGAGCACAGCGCAAGTAAAGTTGGAGACACTTGGCGGGGAATTTCCTATAATGAGAGGCGTACGCCAAGGAGACCCTATCTCACCTAAATTATTTTCAGCCGTTTTAGAAATGATTTTCAGGAACTTAGATTGGACGAATAAAGGACTAAATATAAACGGCGAAAGCCTGAGCCACCTACGATTCGCAGACGACATAATTGTATTTTCTGAGTGCCCAAAACACTAGAAACAATGCTACAACAGCTAGCCGACGAAAGCGCCAAGGCGGGACTAGCCATGAATCTAACGAAAACAAAAATTATATCAAATTCTTCGCAAAAAGATTCCATAAAAGTTAATGGTGCACAGGTGGAATACGTACATGAGTATATTTACTTGGGACAGTTAATATCTACCGAAAACTGCATGAAAAAGGAAGTAGAAAGAAGAATAGCTAACACGTGGAAACGATATTGGTCACTTAGTGAAGTAATGAAAAACAAGGAAATGCCAATGAAAGAAAAAAGGAAGGTGTATAATATGTGTATTCTACCATGCTTGCTGTACGGATGCCAAACTTGGGCATTGACGGAACAACTCGGAAACAAAATAAAAGTTTGTCAAAATGGAATGGAGCGAAGTACAATAGGAGTTAAAAGAGAAAAGACCGAGAAAGATTAAAAGACATAAGAAGTAAAACAAAATTTAAGAATGCATACTTGACATACAAACAATTGAAATGGAGGTGGACAGGGCATATGGCAAGAGAAAATAAAGAAAAGTGGACTAGACTAGTAACAGAATGGTATCCACTAGACAGCAGAAGAAGTAGAGGTAGACAGACTAAGAGATGGGAGGATGACATTAGAAAAATAGCGGGTCCAACATGGACACGAACAGCAAGGAATAGAACAGAATGGAGATCTTTAGAGGAGGCCTTTGTCGAAAGACAAGTTGAAGAGTAAATGATACCGTTTGCCGATGTATAAAGTTAGTTATTATTAGATATATAGTATAATGGTTAATAGGATAAATAGTTGATAGTAAAATAGTATAACAGTAAATAAGAGAGGTAACTTTGTAATCCAAACTAAATTCAACAATAAAGGCTTTTTTATTTTTATTTTTATTTTTTTATTTTATTTTTAACTGAAGAAATATAAGTGATTATTAAATTTGAGAATAGGGGGGTGCCACGATTTGGCGATCGCTTCGCAATGAATTCATGTAAACAAATAACACGTACACTACAAAAGTCGTGCGTAAATGATGTCAGTGACCATAAATTACCTAAGTTCCGTGAATTTTTTTGAAGTGAAACTTTTTTGGGCGCGCCTAGGACAGAATTTTCGTGGGCTGTGCATTGAAATGAACTGTCACGCTCGGGTATGATAATAGCTTTTCGGGTAAAGTCGGGATGCTAGAGCGAGAAACAAAATATAGTGAACAAGCGCGTCAGAGCGAGAAAGATAATATAGTCCCTGTGTACTTGTGTTTATTATATCTTTTTATACCGATATTAACTTCTTGGTACTTACCACGTTAATGTCATAAATTGAACTTGTCACGAAATATGAAACTTGCATTTCACATCCATTGCAAATTTCTTATTTTAGTTTTCACTTCTCCCGTGCGGTATTAAGCGCACACATTTTTTTTCATCAGATTTTTCGGCAGTTTTTCGGCTTTATGTGTTAATGGCAGTAGATAACGCTGTTAAAATTTTGCTAGTGAAAAAAAACGGATAGCACTCAGGGATTACATACATGTTGAACGGTGAAATTTTTTTGAAATCGGACATTAGCTCGTTCAAGCACAAAACCTCAGCTTTATAATATCAGTATAGATTCCCAATTGATACTACAATAATCGTTAATTAAATTTATTTACAATAAAGGAGCTAAAACGATTTCTACTGCTAAAAACAATGCCAAACTCTTGAACAAAAAACTAACAAAAATGTACTTACTTTTTATTTCAGTTTCCTTCATCGTTCCGTGCAATCATAAAGACAATGTCTGTTTACTATCATCTGCCAACAAGGCGTTGCCTTACATCGTAAATGGAGTACCAGAACTTGGTATAAAGTCTTACAACCCCTTGATAATTAAGGACATTGTCGGTGATTATGAAGAACTCAAGCTTCTAATTAAAGAATTGGTTTTGTCAAGACTTTTAGAGTGTAAAGCTACTAAATTGATGTAAGTACGAATCTTAATCTTAATATTTTTAATTGAGTTCAAACAGGATGAGGCTATCAATTCAGCCAATATTTATTTATGTACTCGATTCCTTCAAGATTTATGATCTGATTACGTGATCCTTTTTTTGACCCCGACAAAAAAAAGAGGTCTAAGTTTGACGTCGATGTCTGGATGTATGTCTGTATGTATGTTTGACTGTATGTCTGTCTGTATGTTTGGCTGTATGTCTGTCTGTATGTTTGTCCGTATGTCTTTCTGTATGTTTCTCTGTATGTCTGTCTGTCTGTGGTACCGTAGAGTACTCAAGCGGATTGGCCAATTTCGATGCGTTTTTTTTTATTTGAAGTTTAGTTTTCGTGCGGATGTTCTTAGCTATGATTGGTTAATATCGATTCAAGATGGCTGCCTCCACAAAATGGCGGACTAAATATTTCTGCACAACCTACCTCACCTCAACATATGAATCAAATGAAAATGCTTGACTAATAGAATAGTATACACTATCACAAATTTCTAATATAAGATGGTCGCCACCACAAAATGGCGAATTACGTTAATTTTTCACTACTACCTCAATATGGGTGTCAAATGAAAAAGCTTGACAAGATAGGTAGTATATTATACAGATATAAATCCGAGGTAGTCGGGGGTCGGGGGTAAATCATTAGTTAGATGCAGAATAGCTTTCTTTCATTTAGTCTCATAGAAATTTTGTACAGTTTTGTGTGGTAGTTTTTATTTAATTTTTTTATGAATGAATGAAATTAAATTTGTTTATATAGTTTAGTTCAGAAAAAGAAAACAAGTTAATATATACTTAATTTACAATGCACAAAAGCATTTAAAACAAATTGTACACCGGTACCCACACTAGGGTAACCTGTGTCGTGGGTACCAGGTTTATCTATTTTACATACAAAGAAAGGGGTTTCTTTTTTTAGAGACTTATAAAACAAACAAACCAGTTATGCCATTATAAAACTATATTATGTAGATACAATTTGGAATATTAAGATTTAATACTATGTACGTATAGGTATACTTATGAATATTCATATATTTATAGATGTATATATGTGTGTTACTGGGTGTGCAAGGGTGGTTGTGTTTGTGTGTGCTTGCGAAAAGCTGTCGAATGGCGAAATTTGATTCCAAATGGATTACCTGTCTGTTGCAGATTGTGACTCATTCTCAGTTTTATAATAATGTACATAGGAAATTTGAATCACTTGAACGATGTCACTATTCTTTCCGTTTCTAAGTAGTCCTGGGTAGATAACCATGCCGAGACCTTTTTCTTGCATTCATAATACGTCGTTTCCAGGATGTCCAGCTGTTTGTCAATGAATTGGTAAAGGAATGGTCCGGCAAAAGAGAATGCACCTTGACCATGATTGGTTTTGTATTGCCCATGTCTTGCGTCTTTGACCACCCTTTTTCGAATTGTATGTATAATGTAAAGTATTGGGTCAATCTAAATAAGGATGTTTTGTGGAATCTTAGGGTGACAGGAAGAATGAATAATCTTCTTACTGATAAATAATTAGTTACCTCATAAAGTTTGTCTGTTGGGTACCTGAATGGTTTTTTGTAAGCAACATTAAGTAAGGCTCTTTGAGCTCGCTCTGCACTTATCAGGTGCGTTTTTGGAGCAGAGCCCCAACAGGCAATACAGTAATTGATCACAGACTGGCACAAGGAGATGTAAGCCACACGCAATGTTTTATGGTTAGCAACAGTACCTTGACGTTTGAAAATGTGTAACATTTTACGTAGTCTACTACATCGCACGGTGGTAATGTGGTTAATCATTGTTTGTCCAGACGATGTAATTAAAGTTTGTGTACGTCATTTTTGAAATTTTCATTTAGGCCAATTATTACTGGCTTCGGCCACGGTTTTACTCGCGCAGTTCCCACTATTTTCTTGTGATAAAAAGTAGCCTATAGGTATAATCTATTATCTGCAATAAAATATCATGAATCGGCTTGATGAAATCTAGAAAACCCTACTGTAGTTACCAGAACAATATTACAGACACTAAAAATAAAAAAAATATTTGTCGTCTGTAAAGTCGGTTGGTTTACGGAGGATAGTTTAACGTGACAACGTCATAACAAAACATTGATAGATGCGGCGCATGCGTACAATAAACGTAACGGGACAATGAGCGTAACGGGACATAACGGGATACTTTTTCGTGCATGCAGCCGGCGTTCATCGATTTATTAGACGTTGTCATGTCAAAATTAGGATCCAATATAACGTGGCTAATAATTATATTCGTTCACACGAAAACCACAGTGGCTCATTGGAACAATATTTCTAGTTGATTTCCAAAAAAAATATGAAATTTAATCAAGTTTCCGAGTTTAATTTTAAATTTAAAGTCGGTTTCTGTTATTTTTTCTTTTCGGAGAAAATTTAATTATTATACTTTTGACGTGACAACGTCTTATAAATTGGTTTGCCGGGTGACACTTCAAGAAACTGCGTTACGCTCCGCTCACGTTATGCGCTCACAACGAGAGCGAGTGAGAGGCACGCGTCCCTTCCACTCGGGCATGGTTAGCCCGCCTAAGAGCGAGAGAGACAGACATAAAAAGTGAAAGGCACGCGTCCCTTCCGTAAAATTATTTTACCACTCAAAGTCGTTGTCACGTAAAACTTTCGCCCGTATACCGACTTTACAGGCAACCAATTTTTTTACATTTTCAGACGTCCTGACAAGCTGACCTATGAATTAGACTTAAGCTGCCCTATTTTAGTCACTGGATTCTACAAATGTGGTGGAAAATTATTTGTCCTCCCTGTTGAGGGAGAAGGCGAATTTGAAATGAAAACAAGTAAGTGAATTGCGTTATGATTACAAATCCTGAATATATTCTCCAACAAAGAAACGACAATCATCCATAGTTGATTGGTTTTGGAAAATATGAATTCTGCAACATAGAAGTTACGCAGAACGCTACAAGCATCATAGAAACGAAAAGATTGTGCTCATTATTACATAAACAACCCACTAAATGTTCTCGCTGCTGGGACTCGGGGCCTTCTCTCGCAAGGAGAGAGAAGCCCATAAACCACCACGCTGGCCCAGTGCGGGGTGACACATGACTTCGAAAGATTCTAGGTACTTGTCGGCTTACTCACAAATTATCTTGAAAAAATTTAATATTTTGAAGTCCAGACTAACACAATCTATAATTTATTCCTAGAAAATTATGAGAATCAGGGCCGTGATTCATCCATCTCCAGTGTAAAAATGTTACAATTCTATTTCAATCATTTTTATTAGTAAAACTTAAAAATCATTTTTTTAGTCAATTGACTGTTTCTGTTCCAGATAATCTCAAGTTCTCTATTGTATCTCATTTGAAAGAAGTTAAAAAGGACGACGAACTATATTACGAAGTAAAAAAATTCGACTATACATATAATACCGATGACGAAGTTACTTATGTATTCCATAACCTTTTCAATGGAGACGAATCTAAAGGTGAGTTAAACTAAACTACAACAGCGAGTACAAATTTAGACTGTTGATGTCACAAAATATTGTTAGGTAGAATCGAATTATCAACAGTCCAGCTGTTTCTATCATACGATACGAATTGCGGCTCGATAATGGTAGTCAGACTTGAAAGCAAAGATTCTAGACTACAATCCCGTAAACAAAATGTATGGGTCAAATGAACCACCAGGAGACCTATGTAGGAAGATAGAAGGGTATAAAGTAATAGCATTCAGCAGCAGAACTATGCTGTCACTTGTAAGCTGTCCAACTGAGTGCAATTAAAGAGGGGGGGTTCTAACCCTCGATAATTTCTCCTTGTCGCATGATTTTTGTACGGCATTGCGGAATAATGGATTAGAAGAGGTATTGAAACTATAAAATTTTAATGATTAGTTTGTTAGAAAAATTCATGAATTTCCGACGATTTACAGAGTAAATTTGGTTATTTGATTATGTACGGCATTGGTTCCATACAATTTCAATACCTCTTCTAATTCATTATTTTGCAACACCGCGCCGTACAAAAATCTTACGACAAGGAGAAATGATCGAGGGTTGCAACCCACCTCCCCCCCCCCCCTCCTCTTCAAATGTACGCAGGACAGCTTACAAGTGACGGCATAGTGCTGAATCTTTCTATCATACTACATAGATCTCCTGGTGGTTCATTTGACCCATAAATTTCGTTCACGGGCCTGCAGTCTATTCGTGTTTGCGTTGTTAAGATAAAAGTTCGCGTTCAATCCATGACAAAGTGCTTGGCCACATCATTCTCAAACTTCACTAAATCACTATAACCTAAAACGTCGCAATAATTCATTTCGCGGAAAAAATGGAAGAGTCGGTCGGTTGTATTACATGACGGTTAATATAATTATTTACTGCATATTTATTACTTGAACAAAAACAAAAAAGGTGTGGTGTCATGGGACGCCAGGCAGGAACGAAGTGCCTTCGGGCAACTTACATTAAAAATAGTTATTGCTTAATTTTATTGTTTATGGTATTTATTGTGGTGTTCATATGTTTAAGGTGTTTATGGTAGTGTTCATTAAAAAAATAAAGCCTCTGCCGCGGCGTGTCCTTTTTTGGGGCACACCGTGGGTACTTTGGGCATTGGCTAAAGTAGCCACTAGCCATGGCTAGTGAGACCCTCTGGCTCATCAATGCGGGAACTTATCAGGGGTTTCCAAGGAGTACTACTACAACATAAACTAAGGTTTGCACTAGACCACCACCTCGTCTTAAAGATGCGATTACTTATTTATAAATAATTTAGCGTTTGTAAATATTGTAAGTTATATTTTACATACTCTGTTAAAAAATAAGTGAGTGTGACACATTTTTGCTAAATTAAAGGGTTGCTAAAGTAAGACGGTGGGTCCAAACCTTGTTTCAGATGCATTTAGCGAGGAATTTTTTTTTCAAAGAGAATTTTCACGAGCGTCTCCTGAAAAAGCCTCAAAATATTATATGTACTGTAAAAAAGTTTTTTCGCCATTTTGGGATTTTTACCATCGTTGTATATGTTTGGTCATATTCAGGAAAATATATGAAATATGGCGAGCTAAGCAAAAAATAACCAGCTTCTTAAAAATTCGTTTATTGAAACTCAAAATTATTTTTGTGTTGTTCTAGCTGCGCAAGTCCACGACATACTGAAGCAGAGCTGGAAGGAAATTACGAGCACTATTGCCAAGCCTATCATCGATAAGGTGGTCACCACTTTTGCAAAAGGAATAAATAAAGTATTCGATAAAGTACCCGCAAAATATTTAGAATTAGAATAAACATTTTTATTTTAAGTTAAATAATGCAAAAGAGATATCTGAAAGGCTAAGGCTAAAGGAAAGTAGTACGACGGGCAAAAATAAATTATCCGTCGTATACTAGACCTGTTAGTAGTTGGTAATAACACGGGCAAAAATAATTGCTCGTGTTACTACTGGTTGTAAGACGGGTAGTAACATAGGCAATAAACGAATAAAAAGCTGTATGCTGTTGAATGATTTTTGAATTGTTTTTTTTACCCGCATCGGAACGGAGAAGGCCAAATAGATTTACCATTTTTGTCCAAAACTAATTTTCCTATTTTGATGCAGTTTTCAGTGAAAGATTTAGGTTTGATACATATGTTAGATAGGTATTACGGTGACAAGTCACCACCAGGTGCCGCAGTAAACATTTTTTGTGCAAATCAATGTTGCCATTTTTCTTCAAAACTAAAAGTCCGATTTGATGCAGTCTTCAGTGATGGGTCTGTAGTTTAATAGTAAGAATTCTTAAATCGCTGTTACGATATTAGGTCATTACATATATGCGTTAAGGGTGATAGGATGTTTGTTGCCATATTTCTCCAAAACTGCTCGTCCGATTTTGATGCAGTTTTCAGGGATGGGCTTAGGTTTCATTGGTACATGTTTTTAGTTTCATCAGTATTTCGGTGACAATACACCAGGGGGCGCTGCCGTATACATCTATTTGTTTGTGAAAAACCAAAACGACTAATCCGATTTTGATGTAGTTTTCAGTAATGGGTTTGTAGTTGATTAGCGAGAGTTCCTAAATAGAAGTTATTATAGTCATAGTAAAATAATACTAAAGAATAATGTCAAATAAAAAATAATCAGCTGTAAAGGGACCTTGTCATTTAGGTGCAGCTGTAAAAAGGCTTTGTCATGGTGAAAAAACAAATTATCCAAATAATGAATACATACAGTACTTAAACAAATTTACATTAATGTTTGGTATTATTCTACTTTACTCGATAGTTCTAATTTTGACATATATTTTTCCAAATATTGCTGTCCTTTACAAAATCATCTACAGTGTAATATGCTTTGCTCATTAGGTAGTTTATTATTTCGGTTTTAAACCTAGTTTAATTGAGACCTTCCACTTGTGCAGGTATTAAATCATAGAAGTGAATACCATTACATTTGAAAGAGTCAATGGTTTTCTGTAGTCTGAATTTAAGAAATACAAATGTATGTTTATGGTGTGCTTTTGGATTCAAATCAGACATTTTCTTCAGTCGAGTACGGTTTTTTCTCACATACAATTATACTTTCATAAATGTATAACGACGGAACTGTTAATATATTTATAGTTTTAAGCATCTCCCGTAGTGATTTTCTAGCAGACAGATTGTACAGAGCACGGATTGCTCTCTTTTGTAATATAAAAATGGAATTTCTATCCGCGGCCGATCCCCATAATAAAATCCCGTAGGACATAATACTAGGAGATTTATATATATTAAGATTATTCGTCGCGCTGATCTCGCTCGCTGTACGGTAACGCAGCACTTGCGGCTCGCCAGATACTATATTGGCAACAACTAGATAATATATTGGCGTACTGCTTGTGAATATTTCGATTGAAACATACAATGTCACTAAAACATACTCCACTGAGCACCTCAGTTACTGCGCAAATAGCCAAAAAAATCAAATTTATTTGGTACAACGGGACATGGGATCCACGCTGTCACCACAAAGCAATAGTGACAGTCTACTAAACGAAAATTTGAAGGTCAAGATCATAGTGGCATTAATTTCGTTATATAAGATAATCATTGACCACCGCACGATCCGTGGGCCACCGCCTATGGTCTCGCGGTGCAAAGGGTCTAGCGTCTCACATTTTATAGAAGTATGAAAATTCCGAAACTACACGCCACAAAGTTTTTCATTAGAGTTACCATAATGAATACATTAGAATTCATTCTCAACTTAATTCCAGTCTCAACGAAACAAATGTGAATAAATAATCGTCATTTCTAATATAGGGGTCGGCAATGCGCGGCCCGCGGGTGGCGACCTATCTATTAGCGTCAAGCGACAGTTTTTAAATAAATAAAAAAATAAAATAAAAAATTCGAGAACAAAAATAGTACAATTTTAATATTTTTTACAAATTTTAATATTTACAGCACAATATATATACCTATACACCTAAATAAGTTTATTCACTCGCTACCTAT
The DNA here is from genome assembly GCA_017562165.1 of Ectropis grisescens. Lineage (NCBI taxonomy): Eukaryota > Metazoa > Arthropoda > Insecta > Lepidoptera > Geometridae > Ectropis > Ectropis grisescens. The sequence continues at coordinate 17,014,482 of CM029789.1, read as the reverse complement.
GTTATGCGAACGCAGCTTTTTCAAAAGTAGCAGTAATGGTGATTCATCAGATCAAATAAGATGATAGGAGTGGAACATTGACTTGCAGGGTGATCTCGCGTTACCGTCAATTACTCAGTACATAAAATGTATCTCTTACCGCTAATTTGCTGTGGCTTACCATAACCCCAAGCTCCTCCATAGCCTGAGCGTCTGAATACTCGGCAAGTTTTACATTTTCCCAATACCGCCGTTAACACCGACCGACAGACATACCATGACCGAGAGTCCACCCAGTTCTTGGCTCCCGGAAATCGTAAATACGCTGTTTTTGGTTTAGGCGCCGGGTATCAACGATGGTTCGTCAATCTTGCCGGTAAGGTAGAAAGACCTCCCTAAGAATCTATCAGCAGAACCATTAGTTTTTCGCCAATAATAGGTCAGACACTAGCACCAGACCCTCAAGCAAGGGCCTACCGACCTTCTGTCTAAATCTCTTCACAATAATAAGACAAGTGACACCAGTTCTATATCTAGTATCGACAACAGGTATCGCCCTATAAGTCAGCTGATGCAATGTTTGTTCCATTAATAAGTCAGTCGGCATCAGTAAGAAACAAATCAGTCAGCCGATACTTTCATGGTAAACACAATAACCAGTCAATCAACTCAGATATATTCTTTATCATCAAGGCCGTACTATAGAACTGTTCTGCGCTAACCCAAGGTTCGGTAAGCAATAAAGATCGTTGAAACAATAAATAACTAGATAGATAAATATAACGCATACGATGTGGGGTGGGAGGCGGTCATACCAGGCATCAGGCATCAGACGCGCCGGAGTGCGGAACACTTTTATGTTTTTTTTACCATAGGGCCCGTGTCAAAACCCCGCATACGGCTCTAGCTACATGACGAAAACCAAGATAACGTGACCTCCTCGAGAGAGCCTAACTGTAGGATTCTGGACGACCCTTAAACGTCCGACGTCTCAAGTTCAAGCCTGTGTTCGCCTCAATTCCGCAGATTAGCGAGAGACTTTCTCTCTCACCCCTCTCTCACTTTTTACCCGACTGCGCGACACAAAGAAGTGGTTATGTGTTTATCAGTCTATATATGTATGTATGGATGATTCTTTGAAGCACTGTACAGACCAAACGTCTGGGTCGATTTTTATAATTCACACGTCAATCGATTCCTCTTAGTCTCGCATGTGACACTAAAGACATGTCATCAGTGTAAATTCAATATGGCGGCTACCGGACGCCATATGGTCCAAAATAAAAAAATAAAGTCAACAAACTATGTCAAGAATCGTTGAATAGGTATTAAAATATTTTTTTCAACGTTTTTTGATTTGGCTGACCGTTTAGGATGTGTACGATTTAAAGTTGCGTAACAAGCATTATTACATTTATAGGTTTATAGGTAGCAGAAAACTTCGTATAATTGTAGCGCTAGATCTCTTGGCACAGTCCGCCTGGGGAAGTACCACACTTTTGCCAGTTTTTCTACCGCCAAGCAGTAATGTACAAACATTACTGTGTTCCGGTGAAGGGCAATATTTCCAGATCTTAGATCTCTCTTAAGTTATGATTTGGACTTTTCACGTTCCAATAGCTGCGTGTCACTGAGGCGTTATATGGCAGGCATGCTTACCATCAGGCTCATGTCCTGCTTGTCTCGACACTCTTTATTTAAAAATTAGCTGTACGTGTGATGTGGATGGACATATATATACAAAAATATCTAGTAGGTATATTGGACTACCTGTTTTCGTACGTGGAGGAAATGCATTTACGTATACCCTACTCCTGGGGGACACGGTCGGGTTATGTTGCACTCTATACCATGTATGGATATGATGTCTCTATCTAATAAAACCTCCATGGGGTTTCAACTTTCAACTCTGCCGCTGATAGTGGGTACACGGAATCGCTCACGGATTGCTCCGCCTCGGTAGCCCACCACCAACTTCAAACGATTTAGTACTCAACTTCGAACAAAAATCTATGATTATATAGATACTTGCAAAAAACTATAAAAATCACTTGCAGTAGAAATACCTACATATCATATTATCAGTAGAAACGAAGACATTTGGTCAAAAACCAAAAGATGCATATTTTGTTGAGCATAATAACGGTCATAACATTGTTCAAAACTAGAAAGTCATCATCATCAACATCATCATCAGCCGCAAGACGTCCACTGCTGAACATAGGCCTCCCCCCTAGACTTCCACAACGAACGGTCCTGCGCAACCTGCAACCAGCGGTTTCCAGCGACCTTTGTGAGGTAATCTGTCCATCTAGTGGGAGGCCGTCCAACACTGCGTCTTCCGGTTCGTGTTCGTCACTCAAGAATCTTTCTTCCCCATCGGTTGTCAGTTCAGCGAGCGATGTGGCCTGCCCATTGCCACTTCAGCTTGCTTACTCTTTGAGCTATGTCGGCCACTTTCGTTCTTTTGCGAATATCGTCATTACGGATTCTGTCGCGCAAAGAGACTCCGAGCATAGCTCTCTCCATAGCTCGCTGTGTGACTCTGAGCTTCGTTATGAGGCCCACAGTGAAGGACCACGTCTCAGTTCCATAAGACATCACTGGCAACACGCACTGGTTAAAAACTTTCGTCTTTAGGCATTGGGGTATTTTGGACTCAAAGATGTGCCAAGTTTCCCGAACGCTGCCCATCCGAGTTGGATCCTTCGCTGGACCTCTTTGTCGAAGTTGGATCTACCTAATTGGATCTTTTGACCCAGGTAGACGTATTCGTCAACAACTACGAGTGTGTATTCTCAACAATAACCGATACAGGTGAGACATGAACATTTGACATGACCTTCGTCTTGTCCATATTCATCCTCAAACCTACCTGTTGGGATACTCTACTGAGGTCCCTGAGCAGAGCACCGAGGTCCTCCAGCGACTCCGCCACAATGACGTTGTCGTTGGCAAACCGAAGGTGAGTGATGTATTCGCCGTTGATATTGATGCCATATCCGTTCCAGTCCAGTAGCATGAAAACATCTTCCAGCGCGGCAGTGAACAGTTTCGGAGATATAACATCTCCCTGTCTCACGCCTTTCTGTAGCTGGATGTGTTTTGTGCACCGGTCCTGTAATCGGACAGACATTGTGGCTTTGTTGTAAATACACTTCGATATAGCGATAGTCAGCGGCAGATAGTCGGTAGCACTGCCCAGGTCTCGATGGAATCGAAGGTTTTCTCACAGTCCACATACGCTATACATAGTGGCCGATTATACTCCTCGGTTTTCTGTATAATCTGCCGAAGCGCATGGATGTGGTCTATGGTACTATAGTCTTTTCGGAAACCGGCTTGTTCAGGTGGCTGGAAGTCGTCAAACCTGCGTGCGAGACGATTCGTGATGACCCTCGAAAACAACTTATAAACGTGGCTCAGAAGTGAGATGGGTCTGTAGTTCTTCAACAAGGTGTTGTCACCTTTTTTGAAGAAGAGAACCACCACACTTCTTCTCCACGCTTCTGGCGTATTACCGTTAAGTATGATGGAGTCGAACAGCTTCTGGAGGACTTTAAGTACCGGTTTTCCACCCGCTCTCAGAAGTTCAGTCGTAATTCCGTCGTCGCCAGGCGCCTTGTTGTTTTTAAGTTGTTTGAGGGCCATCCTAAACTCATACAGGCTGACTTCCGGGATATCTTCGGTAAAGTGTCGGGTCAGCTTGGCTCTGGGGTCTATTGCCATGCTAACGACAGGTTGTGCTTGCGTAGAGGTGTATGCGTAGAGGGCGTAGCTCATAAAACCTCTCAATCTCCTCCAAAATCTCAGGCGTCGACGAGACGACGTTACCACTATCGGTCTTCAGTTTGGTCAGCTGACTTAGCCCAAGAGACAGATTTCTTGCGAACAATTTCGAGCCTTTGTTCTGCTTGATCCCGACTGTTCAGTTGATATGTTCCTTTACTAGAATGTATTTTATTTTCTGCAATAATATTAATTCTATAACATACGAGTATCATAGAATTTTAGACCACCAAAAATCTAAGTGCTTGTTTTATTCTTTTCAGTTTCTATAGTATGTAAGTAGGTACATAGTTTGGTTCACTTTTTATGCAGTCGGGTTTTTGAGTTTAAAAACTCAAAAAACCCGACTGTATTGTATTTGTATTTGACTGAATTGTATTTATTTTGTTTAGCTAATTTAATAAATAATTAAATATAATAAAACGTATTAACTACGAAAGTATGCATGTTTAGAAGTAGCAGCAAACCTAAAAAAATATGTCCCCCAATCAAGTCGTTAGAACTGAAGAAACTTAAATAGCGTATAGTCTGTAGTTAACATATTTATGCTATACTTCAAATAATGTATTAGTTGGAAAATATCAACAATCAATAAATTAAAACAAACTCTCTATAAATCAAACACGCCGTCGAGATCGCTGCCGCGCGGCAGGGTTCCCAGAACGCTGGCAGCGTTGCCCCGTTGGATGGCTAAACTTAGTTTTTAGGCGAAGTAAGAGCCAGCTCTGGGATCCCCTGAGGCGAGAACCAACCGCTTCGATAGTTGTTTGGAGAACTTTTTCATGTCGGACGACCACGGGCCCATAGTCTCCACAGCCAACGCAAAAAAATCATAATGTGCGCTGAGCTGGGAGTATTTCCGTTGTTTGTCCTGTGCCTGTTCGGCCGCAGCTCCAACGGTTTGAGCTGAACTACCGACATGAGACGGAGCCAGGGTGTCCACACACGTGGCGTCCCAGACTAATGCTCTACCGAGACACCACGGTACTAACGTGGCACCATCTGGCCGCTTTCCATCTGTCGACATTCCGTTTGGTTCTAGCGTTGCTGGTATTGACGCTGTGCAGAGTGCTCGTTTGACTAAATCGTTGATTGCCCAGTGCCTGAAAGGTCGACCGGCACTCTTCACACAGGAGAGCCCGTGACGTCCCAAATGGTCAACAGCTTTACCGCACTGGCAGCACCTTAATAATAATAATAATAGGCATAACTTAACACCCAGACGAAGACCTGACGCTATACGAAGACAACTCGGGTCGAGGACAGTACCCAAATTTTTTGAAGGTAAGGCGTGAAGCCAGTATCCTGATTCAGGTTCTGCAACAGCAAGGAGACGAGCTCGTTCCGAAATATCTGGCGCGTGCTCTAATAATGCCTCATAGGTAATTTTAGTGAGCGGAAGGTCCCAGTTACACTGCACATTGGTTTCTGTGGGTGAACTAACACCAGGGCACAACGCACACCAGGCAGCCAAAGCCTCAGTCTGGCAAGCAACTCGAACATCAGCCATTGAATTGTGTAGTATCATGCCGATGAGAGATTGCGAGCCGTGACTGGAGGCCAAGAAAGCTGGAAGTGCGATGCTCGAACTGCGGCGGATGCCCAGCCCACCGAAAGCAATGGGAAGTGTAGCTTGTGCCCACGAATCATCATCAAACTGTAAATTTAAAATCTTTGTCATTGTGTCTGTCATAATCGAATCTATTAGGTCTGTTATTGATAAAAAATACCACAACGGAGAGCAACGCATCAAAAACATGAATTTTGGCGCAAAAAGGCAGAGCCGAAGTATGTAAATTGCCATGTGTGGTTTAATTTGGAAAAGACGATGTGAGAATTTTGAAAACTCCTCAATTTTTTGATTCATTAAGGGTGGCAGTGCTTCCATAAAAATAGGAGCCCCTAAAAGTGTTAAAGAATCTTTTGACTTGTTACAAATATTAGGGCACAATGAATTAAAATTCTGATAAATTAAAGATTGAATGTTTTTTGGTATATGTTCCGGAATAAAAATTTGACACTTATTAAAATTTAGGGATAGACCGATAGAATCGAAGCGCTCAATGATGTTTTTAAGGTCATCGAACACTTTCTTTGTCTCCAAACATTAATTTTGTAGGGGATCCATAGCTTTGCCACAAATATTTATATATTTCTGGTATATTACGTTTAACTTCTGCTAAAAGGATTCCTCTATCTAGACTGTTGAAAGCATTTTCACGTCAATTTTAATGAACACTTCATAGTTGGTTGAGCTTAAAAAAGTACGTGCAGCATGAACTGCCGCCTCACATCCAGACCTTACTCCAAAACCGAGCTGATGGGGTTGAAATTTTGAAGTGAGTTGTTCCTGAATAGCTCGGCAGCATAATTTTGAAGTAAGGCGTCTTAAAGTACAGCCGACAGCAATAGGTCGTATGCCGCCATCCTTCTTGTTCAAGGCTATTAAATTAGCCCCATACAAAATTGGCACTATTTCTACAGGGACTTGTCCATCTAGCATCAAATTGACTAATTTAGATAGTGCATTCAAAAGACTTTTGCCAGACTCACCTACAAGAGGATCAATTAAGTATTTTAAATGTTGAGCTGTCAAGCCATCTAATCCGCCAGCAGAGCCGTTTGGGAACGAACTTATCGCTTTCTGGATGGCTTGCTCGTCGACGAGTAGCGCCGGTTCTGTAGAGGGGGGCTGTCGGCAGCTGGGTGGAGGACGACTGAGAAGGATGTTTGTCTACTAGAGCGTCAAAGGTTTCCACAGAATCAGTGGCGAGAGAATCACTGGAAAACAAAAGCTTTGCTGCACCTCTGACATTTCCATCACAAAGTTTATTTTCAACTAAATTTGTTGAAAAGGAACCTCGTGATTGAATAGACTGAGATGCGTTTCTGAGAATGTGAAAATCTAAATTGGATTGGTGTGAAGTATTGTATTTAATTGCAGCTGTTAGGGAGCTATGATTTGAATCGCGCGGAACATGGAAAGTATGATATGGGAAAGTAAAAAGATCTTCCCATTCTTTGACAGTGTTTTCAGTGACTACTTTCGCCACACATTCTGTCAAACTCCGAGCAACAGATGGGGCGGGCTCCCCTCGGAATTCGTTTAATAATTTTTTATGGATCTCTTAAATTCTGACAGGCCGTTGCTTGGAGACGCGGGCCGGTCTGCGTCGGCTGCGCGGCGCGGCCGGCTGGCGGTCAAGCTGGCGGTTGCCGCGGGGATCGCGCAGCGTCTCGAACGTCAAAATATATCAATAAACTGTATTTTGGCTTAAATAATCAAAAACAGCTGACTTTGATAGCACAAAATAAATAAATGAATATTTAAATGGTCCTGATTCTGGCGGAACAAGATGAAATCGGCGTCAAATATTTTAAATAATTTTATTAAATTTCACCGATCGAAATTATGACTTTTCCATCCGCCATTTTTATATGTGCCATATTTATTATTAAGCTAACTGTACATATGAGCCTGAGCAGCCCACTAAGTTACGGCTGGTCTAGTCGGAAGAATGGCGACTGCCGATCCGTAGCCCTCGGGTTCAAAATCCCATGCGGACTACTGTTTTTTCGAAGTCATGTGCGTAATGCCGCTAACTTAAAACGGTGAAGGAAAACATTGTGCGGAATCCACCAACCCTCACTAGGCTAGCGTGGTAGATTATAGCTTTGACTTTCACCTTGCGATAGAAGGCCCCGATTCCCAGCAGTGAAAATAGTCAGTAAATATTACTTTCATCCAAAAAACAGTTGGAATTCCTTATAGAATAGCTATTTCTAAATTCTATCCGGACGAAGTCGCCGGCAGTTGCTTTATTTTATACATATGTTAAACATTATAATTAGGTATGTAATGATTAATAAATAAAGCACCAAGTACAAGACACTTATTAAGCGAACAAATTTAGAAAAAAAGGAAAAACCTACACAGCAAGGTAAAATGCATTGGTAGGTCAACACAAACCGGTCAAGAGCGAGAGGTATCTCACATTGAGTATTCCGTAGTAAACAGTGAGTCTACTACTTAACTACAACTGTATTAGCTTTGTTATTGTTGGAACGAAGTTCTTTATCGCGCGTTGTGAAAGGGGGCTGGACGGAAAAAAACTTACGAAAAGTTGTCACGACACTTTTTGCTATTGTAAGCTGTGCGGCGTCGCATGTTTCTCTGTCTGTCTCGCTCTCTCTTATAGAAAGCAAGCCAGATATTTTCATTTCTATTTCGCATTGAACAGTGTGGTGTCGCGACGATTATTTTTGTTGAGGTTATACAGGTTTTTTGTAAATAACAAATAATAAAAAATAATAATAATTCCTTCACTAATTAATCGAAAGGAACTTCGTTCCATCCGGGTGTCCCTTGACACCTCTCAAGTTTTTTTTATTCTCTTTTTTTTTCGTTTGAAATTTTAGAGGCAGCAATATCAAAGTCAAAGCCGATTTACGTAGCCGGTAGAAGAGCGGTGCGATAATCATAATTATTGATGAATCGTTTTGTCAATTTAATTTGAAAGTCATAGTCCAAGATCACACAGCCGTCAGACGTCACGTATTTTCTGATATATGAAATGTGGACGATTGAGTAGAGTTAGTACGTACTAAGAACACATGCTTACCCGCTAACTTACTCAGACGGTCAATTTTGAGATATGGGGTCCAGAAGGTACATAAAAACATTACTTACTTCACGTATTCTCTAATAACTGATTGTCACGTATGTCAGCCAATATCTTTAAAAATAAGGCCCCAATACTCCCAGACACTTTCCGTCGGCCATTTTGTTTGGCAGACGCTTTAAAACTCTTAAAATAATATCAAAGATTCCGTTACGCAGATACATAGATATATACATCGATATCTATAAAAATCAATGCCACTTTTCGTTGTAAGTGAACTCCTCCAAAACGGCTCGACAGGTATTAGTGCATTTTTTTGTATACGTTTGGGAAAGGCCCTGGATGGTTTAGATTCACAAATCACCCCGGCAGATGGCGCTGCAGTTGGTATCTAGGTTATTATCCGAGCGAAGCCGGAACGAGCCGCCAGTAGAAACATAGATACATACATACCAAGCTAATAAAAGCGTGTTAAAATAGTGTTTGTTGTACTCTCTAGTACTGTTTAGCGGCTGTTTAGTGTTTATTCACTTCGTCACATCATTTATCGTCTTGTGATGTTGAATTTAATGCTTATAGACCGAGAAATACCTACGCTTTTTTTAATTTTGTATTGGGAAGAAAATACAAAGTTTTAAGAACTGTTGAACAAAAGTTTACATATTTAATGTACTTAACACCCCCTTAAAAGGATGCAGGCTGATTACTTATAACCCTGCAAACACAACAACAAACATACGAGTATATGGTTGATATAGGTAAGTAGTACAGCAGTTAATTGTAGGTAAGTAATGCGGTTCTTCGCTGCTAGTTTTAGCGATGTACTTTATATCACTTTTATGTTATGTAGGTTATATTAAATTATGACTAATTAGTTATCTATCTATCTAAAGCAGAGAGCGAGTAACAAAAACTGGAGTACTACCTAAAGCAAAGAAACAGTCCTGTGTAGATCGGATAAACTGACATACGAGTACCTATTGTTTTTAAACTTTCGCGATTTGAACACATAATGTTTATAATGTATCTACAAGACTTAATCACGATTTAATTCATTGTTTAAATACCTCGACGTTTCGGCAGCGTTACAACCGCCGTGGTCACGAGAAGACTGAAGAAATTGCGGGTCGTCTCATTGCGAAATGAGGGGATCTAGATCTACCCTCATTTGGTCTTCAAAAAATATGCCTTACGTCAAAGGCATCACGGATAAGGTGGGGACATTACTAAAAGAATATTCTATTAAAACTGTGTATACTCCCTTATCAAGGATGACGAGGCATATTAGGACGCCGAAAGACGTCATTCCATTTCAGACTCCAGGTGTGTATAAGGTCGACTGCAGCTGTGGTAGTTCTTATATTGGTCAAACTAAGCGTACAATTGCTGAAAGGATCAAAGAACACATCGCCGCTGTAAAAAATCGCCAGACACAGAAATCTGCGATTGCCGAGCATTTGATTGATGCGGGAACTGGTCATTGGATCGAGCTCCACGACCCGAAGATTCTCTCCACCGAACGTCATTACTACGCAAGAATAGTTCGGGAAGCCTTAGAAATTAAAAAACATCGTAATTTCAATCGGGAGGATGGTTTTCGGTTATCGGCGTCGTGGAATCCAGTCATAAATAAATGTACGCATCGCGGAGTGAGTTCGGAGAAGCCTGGTGATACGGTTAGTGTTGTGTGTCGTGGTGGTAACCCTGCGATTTTTGAAGACCAAATGAGGGTAGATCTAGATCCCCTCATTTCGCAATGAGACGACCCGCAATTTCTTCAGTCTTCTCGTGACCACGGCGGTTGTAACGCTGCCGAAACGTCGAGGTATTTAAACAATGAATTAAATCGTGATTAAGTCCTGTAGATACATTATAAACATTATACGAGTACTTCTACCTCTCAAAGTTATATTAAGGTTATTTTAAGGTCCCTTAATACGGAACTCTAAAATATGTCTCAAAACTAGCTCCTCGTCCTTGGCAATCAAGATCTAGATACCTATATATAATACCCGTCCAGATGCTTTTAGAATTAGATGTACATTAGCAAATGCAACACTAACACGTTAACATATAATTATAAATAAATTTAAATTCATTCATTATGAAGTTTTGTAACAATGCATTACTATTGTGTTTTAGTTTAATAGTTCTAGAAGCTAAAGCTAAAACAGGTAAGATTATTCATTATTATTCTTTTTAACCGATTTTAAAAGAAGGTTAGGATAATTTGACAATAATTTTTATGCATGTTCTCCGATTTCTCGATAACGCCTGAACCGATTTTGATAATTATTTTAATGTTTAGTGGAAGATTATCGAATTTTGAGTAGCGGTTTTTGTAATATCAACAAAACTAAAGTCATATATCGATATGATATGATACCAACATTGATTACATTAAAATTAGTGAACTGTGTGTAGTTTATATTTTAAATGGAAGTAGTTTTTTTACTGAAAAGGAATTAAATATTAATGTTTAAGATTTTTTTCATTTCTTTTCCAACATTTAAAGTTAGTGTTTTTATTGTGCAAGTTTTGACTCATCATCAACAGCCCACTGAATGTTCCCACAGCTGGGATTCGGGGCTTTCTCTCGCAAGGAGAGAGTTAAGGCAATAATCCACCACGCTGGCCCAGTGCGGGTTGGTGGATGACATGACTTCGAAAGATTCTAGGTATATGTCGGTTTGTTTACTATGGTTTTCCTTCACCGTTTTTAAGTTAGTGGCATAACGCACATGACTTGGAAAAGACAGTGGTGCGTGTGGGGTTTGAACCCCGTATCGGCAGGCGCCGTTCTCCCGACTAGACCAGCCGTAACTTTACCTTAAGTTTTGACTGAGCCACCCCAAAGATTAATTGTTATTTGAAATACTGACCTGTTTAAAAATACTTAAAAAGTAGGTAAGTGCCGAATTACAAAACTTGACTTTGTACCTTTGAGTTGTAAACTGACTACATCGGGGCTGAACGACTAAGCTGGACTGAAACAGCTTATAACATTCTAAAATAATTCACTATTCGTATATTAATATAATAAATATTTTCTAAAAAAAAACACACTGGTTCAGAATACAGCTGCAATCATGTGAACAAACCTACAAAATCAGCATTTATTTTTACCTCTTTGTTATATCAGAATGGATATCTTAAAACAAATTAAATTGTATTAAAAAACGCAATACCTAAGTACTTGCACTAAAGACTTCTGAACTACTAGAGCGGAACGGTTACGTTAGGGTTAATTAGGCAATTATTTGGACTCTTCATGTTTTAATAGCAGCGTGACACCATGTTGCTATGGGCATGTGCATTGCTTATTGCTTGCCATCAGACACGCCATCGTCCCGGCATCAATATACAAATATATTCACCGATTAAGGTCTAAAGATAATCAAAATGCTCAAGCCAGATAAAGGGATCCTGTTAATTAGAGTTTCTCAAAAAAAAAAAAAATATGAAAAAAAGAAAAGAGGAGCCGTCTGGATTCGAAGCCGGATCTACTATTTCATGACCGCCCGCCCGAGCTATATATTAATGTAACAGTTTTTCATTGTCCAAAAACGCGCATAAAATGTGTTTTTTAATGAAACATATTTAGATTGATTTATCGTCCCCGAAACCCCTCTACATACATACATACATGCATACATTTTTCATGAAAATCGTTCGAGCCGTTTCCGAGATTCAGATTCTATTATAATATAAGATAAGATTATCACGCTAAATCACAATAGGTAGGAACGTTACGTAGGTAGTAGGCGATTAGACGTTCAGAGAAATAAATGGCAGTAGTTTGATTACGTGTCACATTGACCAAGCAATCGGAAAAGTTCGTTATTTCCATAGAACAGAGTAATTTTTTTCCAACAGTAAGTAGATAAAACGAATAAGTTTGATGACGACTTTAAACATGTTTGGCAATGTCGTCGTTAAAAAGGTCAAACATAGCAACGAGTGAGTAGCAGATCTAATGCTGAAAAAATACATATCGATTACATACCTACCTTAATTTAATACCTTAATTTGCAAAGCGAATAACTCCATAGTAGCAAATTTCACAGGGGTCACACTAAATCACCACTAAAATTTATTGCGTAACTGGTATTTTCATTATTTTTAGTGTTTATTAGTTAATAAATTAATATAGAAACACATTTTTCTTTTGTAGCTTTAATTTTTTATGTTAAGTTTTAGTGGCCCCTGTGAAATTTGCTACTATGGAGTTATTCGTTTTGCAAATTAAGGTATCGATATGTAGCCACTAAAACTCAGCCGTTATTTTCGTATCACGATAAAAATTAGTAAGACCGTTTTATTTTATTGTTGATCATGGTGACTAAAGCCCAATTCAATTTTCCACAGTCGATTTTATAGATCCATGCCACTTCAAAGATTCTGCATGCATCTTGAAATCATCTAAGAAAGCCATGCTACATATAGTGGGAGGATTACCAGCTTACGGTATTGAGTCTCTAGATCCCCTCGTTATTCCGAATGATGTCAATGGAGACAGCGGCGAAATTAAGCTTCTGTTTCAAAACATGGTTGTCCGGAATCTCAAAAACTGTCTGCTGGACAATGTTGAGTAAGTGTATTTTGAAGTAATTATTAAGTCATCTTACCACTACAATGTATTTAAAAAAGTTTTGGTCTCATGGGACATCAGCTAAGAACGAACTTCCTTCGGATAATATAGAAGCGCGGTTTTGAAGTGAAATCTTGTTTTTGACGTGATAAAGCGAATGAACAAACACCCAAACTTTCGCATTTAGAATGTTAATATTCACGATTCGCAGAACAAAGCAACAGAATAATTACGAAAAATCAAGACAAACTTACCTTGCTGTACGTAACATTCAATGGGTTTGACCGATTCGAAAACCTTAATTTTCGTGAGTCAGTCACAGCCTCACAGCTAAATTAATATTAAAATATAAATTTTGTATTTTTCATAAATATTTGAAAACACCATCAAATTAAATAAATAAATAAATAAATATTGGTGGACAATTCACACACAACACCATCTGACCCCAAACTAAGCAACGCTTGTGTGATGGCAGCCAGATAGCTGATATAATACTTATATATTTTTAAATACATACTATTATACATAGGAACACCCAGACACAGTGCAAACATTTGAATTCAATTTGAATTTGAATTTGTTTACCGGCACCATTTTGGCATTAGACTCTGAGTTTGAAAATACGACAAAAAACGAAGGAATAAGAGAATTACACGTCACTTCCATTATACATTTTACTTACGGTTTAACTCTCAAATATTTTTTTCAGTTCGGTTGCGCAGCAAAATCCCTATCCATACCCTTAAAAGCGATAAGGCCGCCAATTGAAATGTCATTTTTCATATATTTAGTTAAGTTTATTTTATTGTCCTGTATTGTGGCTTTTAATTAAGAGTTTTCTTATTTTATTTTAAGTTTTATACGGATTTTACTCTTTCATAAAATTAGGCAAAATAAGGAAGTAATGAGCCATTTTCAGAAGAAAACAATTCCAGTTGCAGTCTATGTACTAAATGGTGGTGTTGGGTTTACATCGCCACACCTTATAATATATGTTTATCTAACTAATCCTACTTCCCACTAATAACATAAATGTCAAAATTTGGATGTTTGTTGCTCAACACGTCGGAACATCTGATTGGATTTAGTTAAAATTTGGAACACAGATTATACAGTCTGGAATACCACACAATCTACTTTTTATCACGGTCACATAACGCGAATGGGAACTACGCAGGTATACCGCGGGCGCTGCAAGTATAATTTTACATAAAACCACGTAATTTTAAATAAATACACGGGTAACTCATGGTTGAAATAGTCAGTCTAGTCCACGCTAAATACGCTGCTAAACGAATTGCGAACACGCGCGCGCTCTCTCCTTGAAAATGACCGCCGGACGCGATTGAAACTTGAGTCGGACTGGACTAACTATATCAAACGTGAGTTACCCGTGTATTTATTTAAAATGTGTAATAACCACGTTGGTTTTCATACTAAAATCACGTAAGTTTCACGTCAATAACATATTTTGCCATTCGATATTTTCGTTATGGCCTTGGAATGAGACATTTTTCAGCCCATAGCAACAAAGTGACCAGCATTGCACTGCGCTGGTCACCCAGAGATATAAGATATTCTAGCTCTGTAAAAAGTGCGTAAAAGTAAAAAAAGAAGTCAAAACCGAAACAAAAATGCTACTTTAACAAACTGTATCTGTCAAATATAGGTACATCTAACCTAACCTAACCATGTTTGTAGGCGAATTTCCTTTAAGCTGATTGCCTGGAAGAGATTGCTCTAATCAATAAGGCCGCCATTTGTGGTGCTAGTTCATAAGTGTTCTACTGTAATATTTCTGTTTTTGTGTCACAATAATGAGTTATCTATCGATCTTATCTATCGATTTATAACTTTTACCAATATGTGTCGTGAATTATTAATCATTACTACTAAAAGTAATAATTACCAATATGTGTCGTGAATTATTAATAATTACTACTAAAAGTAATAAATTTCGATCGTTTATGCACATTTACCAAAACATGTGGTTATTATTAATAATTTTGTAAAAATATTAATAATTTTCAATTAATCAGATTTACCGTGACATATATATCTTTTATTAATGTAATAAAAATAAAGATTAATTGTAATATTTATATTTATACATTACCTTTCAATATTTCCAGACGCCCTGAAAAGCTGAAAATTAGCCTAGGTCTAGAATGTCCATTCTTAGTTACTGGACAGTTTAGATCAGGTGGCATTTTTTTTAATCTCAACATCTCAGGACACGGTGATTTCGAATTTAGAACAGGTAAAGATCAAACAGTCGTACATACTCGCAAGGGGAGAATCTAAGCCATAACCAACCACGCTGCTTCATTGCGAGGTGATGGACCACACATGCCCTAGAAAGATTCTAGGAACTAGGAAATGTCGGTTTCCTCACGATGTTTTCCTTCGCCGTTTTTTAATTAACAGCATTACGCACATAAAACCTACTTCAAAACTACAAAGTGGCACTCAAAATCGACTAATAAAGTAATATTATAATACAGGCGTTACACACTCATCTAATTGAAGTCGGTGCCAGCCAAGTCTAACACGGTGTAGAGATGAGAGAGATAGGCCACTACAATTGATATCTGCTTACTTATTATACCTATATACATGGTTTCTATCTACTAGCTATTTTACTTGGCTTAACAATTGTAAACTGATAAAAATATTCGCATTTGAGTGCCTTTTTGTGGTTTTAGTCGGTTTAATTTTTTACTATACGAGGAATTAATTTTATGCGAATACGAGGAATAAAATTTTTCATACAAACTTCCATCCCGTTTTTTACACCCTTAGGGGTTGAATTTTGTAATGAGATTTCGTAAGCATTGATTTAAGCCAAAATAATAAGTTATAAAATAGAAATATTAAAAGAATATTTAAAAATATAATTTTTTAATTGTTAACTAACTAACTACTCGTAACTTGGCTCAACGACCCAAAGTGGGTCCTGGCCGCTGACACCTAAAGACGCCACTCATCTCTGTCTTGAGCCCTTTCCTGCCATGATACAGAGGCTTGAAGCTCACGTATGTCTCGTTCCACTTGGTCTTTCCATCGGAATCTGGGACGTCCCACCGGTCGTCGACCATTTGAGACACCTAAATAGGCGCGCTTAGCAGCTTGATCCTCTCCCATTCTCTCTACGTGGCCGAGCCAGCGAAGTCTATAAGATTTGGCTTCACCCAAGATGTTAGGTTCAGGCACTAGGTTTTCAGTTTCGGCATTCTTCCTCATCCTCCAGCTATATTAATCATATTCTACTTTTCATCCAATAAACAACTCGGTGAAGGTCGTTGTATAGCGGGATCTCCTCCTATTCGATATAAATCAAAATATGTGCCCTGAATACCTTGAAATTGTTGACAAACTGCATCTCTGTGTATTATAGCGTGATTGGTTTACAACTACCAATATACTTAGACCCTAGAATCGCTAGCGGCGAGGTACATTACTGTACTAGTTATTTTGGTTGGTGACAATGAATAGTGATAGGTATAAACGTCCGGCATTCACCGCTTCTTACAACCGACGAGAACGGAAAGAGTGAGCTTACTCTTCCCAACGATAACATCCGTACGCTTGAAGCTTGCCAGGGCACATCCATTGGTTTAAATCAATGCTTAAAAGATGTATTTCTTGAAACATGTCGGACATTTCCCCGCAACGTTTTCTTTCTTCGTCAAACCGATGCTGACGACAAACTTTTGCATCTGCGATTGAAAAAAGTACCCATTATGATTTAAAAAAAACTGCTTTTTTCCAGAAAATATGAAAATGTTTATTAAATTAAACCTTAACCCAATAGAAAAGGATGGGATTGGATATTACAAGGTCTCAAGTTTTGACTTTAGTTACGAGCCTGATAAAAAGGTTTACCTCGACTTCAAACACCATTCCGAAGAAAACGCAGCCACACGTAAATATAAAACCATGATTAATTTACAAAAAACATCACTAATGAAAATTGTAATTATCATACACATCGTAGATCTCCTGAGACTCAGGATAGTTGAGATATTTTGAGAACCGTCAAACAACTGACTGCAGTAGGTACAGTAATATCCCGACTAACACGACCCCATCTTACTCGAATTCGGAGATACGCGGTTTTTCATTAGCCCACTCTGCACTGTCAGTGTTCGATTTACGACAATGCCTGGTGTATTCCTCGTGGCATTGTTTTACGTGTGTAGTGCAATTATCGATGTATCTTTAATTGAGTCATAAAAACAAACAAACAAACTTTAAATAATTTATCTAAATGGTCCAATTTGGACCTATCGCGTAAGTCCGGGGTATTACTGTATTCTAAACACGAACCAACCTGAACGTGGTATTGGTGGATAATCCTGATGTAAAAGTGCTTATTAACCTTTTAGAGATACGATATTTTTTGTCATCTATCTTATCTTTACCATGCCTCAAAGTCAATAAACAGCAAAACACTTCCCCAAAAACTTTTTATAAGAGCAATTATGTAGAGAAACATGCAAGAATGTGTGTTTCAATGAAACTGCCCAGATGATAGCTAAAACCCTACTTCATCCAACAGAAAACATTAACTCTCTCCGTATGGGCATCATTGACGTCGTAATGTTTGTCAAAATATTCTTTATTTACATTTAATACGTAAATATAGTCGTAGAAAATACTAAACATAAGAACCTGTAGTACCCTAAACGCGCTTCATCGATATCGTAGACTGAATGCTCGCTTAGGTTAGATTAAAAGGTCATATGTATTTTATATCAGTTCATCTCTATTAGACAAATCTTATTAATTTTGAATTACGAGAGTGACATTATAAATTCCATTTTTAACCCCCGGCCAAAAAAAGGGGTGTTATAAGTGACGTCGATGTCTGTCTGTCTGTCTGTCTGTGTGTGTGTGTTTGTCTGTGGCACCGTAGAGCTCAAACGGATGAGCCGATTTCGATGCAGTTTTTTTATTTGAAAGTTAGTATGCGGATGTTCTTAGCTATGTTTGGTTAAAATTGATTCAAGATGGCCGCCTCCACAAAATGGCGGACAAAATATTTCTTCACAACCTACCTCAATATGGGTATCAAATGAAAGGGCTTGACTAGTAGAATACTATGCAGTACAATAAATTTCAAATCCAAGATTGCCGCCACCACAAAATGGCGAATTATATTATTTTTTTCACTATTACCTCAATATGGGTATCAAACGAAAGGGCTTGACTAGTAGAATACGTTGCACTATTACCAATTTCAAATACAAGATGGCCGCTACCACAAAATGGCGAAATACATTTCTTTTTTCACAATCCCTTAGTATGGGTATCAAATGAAAGGGTTTGACTAGTAGAATGTTGTACAGATTACAAACCCGAGGTAGTCGGTCAACAGGTCAACATTTTTAATTTTGTTTTTGTTTTTTAGATAAAGCAGTCAAAGAACTCCTGGACTCAAGCTGGAAAGAAGTTATGTCGAGTTTCGCGAAACCCGTGGTAAAGGAAATGATAAAAGTGACCATCAGCAAACTAAGCAAATTACTCTCCAAAGTGCCTCGAACAGAACTTGAACTGGATTAAAATAATACATCCATCCATTTAAAACTAAACATAGTTTATGAAGTAGAAGTAAGCTGTGCGAATTTTAGGCATTTATATGGGTTTGACGAAGAACTAAGTGCAAAATGGTAATAATACATAGGTATAAAATCTAACTTTTCCATTCAAAAATGTCGCGTATCCTCTACTAACTCTACTTCATCAAAATTGCCAAGATTAAGAGAAATTAAGGAGAAACTGGAGGTTAATTTTCGACAAGCAATTTGTCATCAAATGAAGATTTGATATACTTCTTATTATTTCATTCATTCAGATCTACTTATTATTAATTCATTGTAAAATGGAAAATATACAGTTTATTCGTTACGTGTCTTGTTTTGTATACTGTTAAACTTTTAGAATTATGGGTGCTTCTCACAAAGGCAGATAAAAAGATATCGTCTACTTGAACTGCCCTGATGAAGCTCATTACCATTTTATCAGCGTATCCTAGTCCACTGCTGGACATAGACCTCTCTTTTTTTTATAGTATAGAGTGACAAGACGAGTAGGACATGTGCCTGAGTGTAAGTAACATGCCTGCCACATAACAGAACAATGGCTCGCAGCAATTGGAACATCAAAATCGTACCTAGCACTGCACTGCGCTCATCACCCAGATATCCTAGATTGAAGAGCAAGAAATTATAGTAGAGAATAATATCTGTAAGCCCTGTAATTTATCTGGAAACATTGCCCTTCAAACCGGAAATCAGTAATGTTTGCACATTACACCTTGGCGGTAAAATAACTGGCAAATGTGCGGTACTTCCCCAGATGGACTCTTTATGGATCGCTATTCCGGACGATCCTAAAACCCTCTGCACACGAGCCCTAAAATTAGAGGAAATTACGTAAAACTAGTGGGGAGGACCCTATATCGCATCATAAATCACCAATCATATGGTACGATGTAGTGTCCTCCCCACTACTTTTACGTTATTTCCTCTGATTTCAGGGCTCGTGTGTCGAGCGTTTAAGTATTACGTTTCCATCCACTGCCTGCTGTGTTACGTATATCGTCACTTCATCTAGTGTCAGAGTGTGGTATACCACGTTTGCTTATTCGCGATCTCTACTAGCCTAGAATACGTCTACCTCAACACATTACTTCTGTGCAATGTAGCGCATTATGTGGAAGTGGTCTATGGTGCTATAGCCGTTTTGCAACCTAACCAAAAATAGTTAACAAGATGGTCGCCGCCACTAAATGGCGGATAGCATATTTCTTCAAAACTCCCTCAATATGGGTAAGGGAAAGGGCTTGATTAGTAGAATAAAGTACGTCATATTTAAGAACATTGACTAACGAATTGGACTAAAGTCATGAAATTGGCGTTATCGAGAAGATTCTTAGCTACTTGATACATCTGGGGCAAATAATTTTTTTTCATAGAGTATCTGGGCTAATAAGGCAGGCTCTTGGTCATATGTAATGCCTCTCGATATCAGCACAGTGCTATCATAAATAATAGCAATAGATCGTTGTCTATTTTAGCATGAAAGGTTTAAAATCACTTCTTCTTCTTCTTCGTGTCGATGATGGTGTCTTTTTTTTTGTTTTGTTTGTGTGAGTCTTTTAAATTTTTGCTGCCCAGTATTCCGCAACTGTGACTCCTGGTATCGAGGCCTCCATCAGGTCAATTCTGGTGCAGCTGGTTGGACACCGCGGGCATGACAGCAGGTGCTGCAAAATATAAAATCACTACCTAGCACTGTTCTGCCCAGAGATACGAGATGATTTTTTCTTTAGTTTTTTTTTTCCTGAACCGTCACCTTCTAACGTTGAGACGGAACACGGTAATGTTTGCACATCAAATAAGTAGCTGGTGGTCAATGCTTGATGGTACAATAATTGCCAAACGTTTGGTAATACTCCAGGTGAAATCAATTTCTCTTGTGAATATATATAGATGAGACCCTAATGGGCCGCCAGACGTTACGTATTTTCTGATGAACGAAATGTGTACCATTGAGCAGAGTTAGTACGTACTAAGGACACATACTTACCCGCTAACTTGCTTAGACAGCCAATTCTGAGATATGAGGTCCAGAAGGTACATAAAAACATTTATGTACGAGATTACGAGTTTAGGGGGATGACTGCCCCTTAGATCGGCCTGTCTTATCGAAAATGGCTTTAAAATAGTTGCCTGATAAACATATATACAAATGAAGTATGATAATCTGAGTGAAGTTAAGTCATAATTTTGGGAGTTTTAAAGCGTATGTTAAGCAAAACGGCCGACGGAAAGTATCTGGGAGTATTGGGGCCTTATTTTTAAAGATATTGCCTATAACATACGTGAAAATCAGTTATTAGAAAATATGTGAAGTACGTAATGTATCTTCTGGACCCCATATCTCAAAATTAGCCGTCTAAGCAAGTTAGCGGGTAAGCATGTGTTCTTAGTACGTACTAACTCTACTCCATCGTCCACATTTCGTTCATCAGAAAATACGTGACGTCTGGCGGCTCTGGGATCTTGGACTATTAAGATATTTGATTCAGATTTGCATGCACTGAGTAGTTACGTTTACATATGTATGTACATTGTAGGTACGCGTAGTGTAGCGTAATACTAAAGTACTGTTGCATCTTTAGGATGTATCGGCTAAGAATCACCTGGAAGCTCTAGAAGCGATCGAGAGACGTGCCAAATTGGTTGGGATAAAAACGTCGAGGGGCGTGGAATAGGTTGCCCGAGTTGGGGTTTTCCGATAGTTACAATTTTGGTATTTTCAAATCGAGAGTGAATCGGATTCTTCTAGGTTTTAGGTAAACACGCTCCATCGTAGACCGCAGCGTCCCGCGAGATAACGGTCAAGGGTAAACCTATAAAAGTAAAATAAAATAGTTTTAATTTAATTTTGTTAGCAATACAAGTCAAACATCCATAGTTACCATAGTAACAGTGGGTGGGAATTATGGGAAACGAACCCACGATCTACGGCTCGGGAAGCAAATTCACTACCGACTATCCACAAAACCAGTCAAACAGTTAGCTGGTTGAATATGAATGAGACGTCTTTTTATTTATTCACATTACAGAACACCGATAAATAATTAACCAAATTAGTAACTTTCTTTACTATCACTTAACGAATCTTCGATACAGTCGTATTTCCAAACACTCGCTATTTACACTGAGGTAGACTATACTGTGCATAAGTAAATCAATTTTGCTAATAATATAAATGTTTAGATATTTGAATCATTTCATTTTTTTTGATAATTTAGACTGACGCAACAAGCATGTGTCATGTAATGGTAAGCAACACATAACAGCACAATGTCACGCAGCTATTGGAACATGAAGAGTTTAAATAACTAACTTGAACACTGCACTGCGCTCGTCATCCATAGATATGTAATAATAATAATAATAACATTTGTCGGGCATGCCGCCGTCCAGGCGAATCACTTCGTCATGTTATTTCCGGTTGTTCGCATCTTGCTAACGGCGAGTACTTGCACAGACATAACCTAGTAGCCAGCATCATCCATCAGCAACTTGCTCTTCGACACGGCCTTGTCGAGTCCGAGGTGCCGTACTATAAGTACGCACCTCTGCCAGTTCTCGAGAATGGTCGTGCGTTGCTCTACTGGGACCGCTCTATCATCACGGACAGGACTATTGTTGCCAATAAGCCTGATATCGTGCTGATAGACCGGTCTCAGCGTCGGGCTGTGATCGTCGATATCACCATACCACATGACGAGAACCTCGTGAAAGCTGAGAAGGACAAGCTTAGCAAGTACCTTGACTTGGCTCATGAGGTTACCGCCATGTGGGATG
This sequence comes from Ectropis grisescens, assembly GCA_017562165.1. Lineage (NCBI taxonomy): Eukaryota > Metazoa > Arthropoda > Insecta > Lepidoptera > Geometridae > Ectropis > Ectropis grisescens. Next base: position 16,992,115 of record CM029789.1, on the reverse strand, counting down.
TTGATTCGACGATCATAGTCCCAATAGTTGTGTCGGCAAACGGCCTTGTAGCGAAAAGTCTCGACCAACATCTCAAGAGACTTTCGCTAGACGGTTGGATTAAGGGTCAGATGCAGAAGGCGGTCATCCTCGACACGGCGCGCATCCTCAGGAGATTCCTCAGTCTGCAGCCCTAACCACCGATAGCTTGGGCCCTGCCCCGCTGCGGCAAACTAGGTTTAGGTTTTTATAATGTTTTTATGTTATTTTATATAAATATTGTAAAAACTTAGACTTAAGGAAATAAAGATATACGTGAATAATAATAATAAAATTTTATTTGCTAAAAAGATATCTTACAAAACATTGGTGCGTCGGTCCCGAACTAGGTTACCCTGTATCTCGGACCCGACATCTTTCAACGGTACACAAACAAAAACTCAAAAGAAACAAAAAAATACAAAACAACAATACCCACTACCAACCTAATGCATCACAAAATCATTTCAATATAAGTAACATAATATGTGGGTAGTTATGAATAAACTTCACTATGAATATGAAATATAACAATGGCAAGCAGTTCTCAAACTTTCATGTCTAGGCCAAATTAAACCAGTCATCGATCATTATAGTATTTATCTGTATTTGAAACTGATGTCACAGGTTCAACTGCCACTATATGACATTATTCCATGTATGTTTATTTATTTTTTAAATTTAAGTTTTTTTGTAATACATATTTGTTGTTTGTAATTTGTAATATAATATTCACATGCAATTACCATTTAGCTCTGCACCACCATTAGATTCTCAGTTTGTAGATAATCAGCAGAAAGTAGCCAGTTCTGTAATACTGTTTTAGTTTCTTGTTTTGACAAATTTATAATGTGTAAGTTTTTGTTTACCCTATTGTATAAAAGGAGCACAAAAAAAAAAATTGGGTTTTATAAAATGTGTTCGATATATGTGAGATCCGATGGGAATTGATTTTAGCTTGCGATGTTTTCTGTGTGCCTGAACAATGTCAAATGGGATCTTGGTGTGTTGGTAAAGCACAATAGCAAGTATATACAGCTGTCGAACTGTTAAAACTTTTGCAATTTTGTATAGCTCAGTAGTAGGGTATCTGAAATGTCTGAATAACATGACTTTTAAAACAGATCTTTGGGTCCTTTCGAGATGAAGTAAATGCGTCTTGAAAGCACCGCCCCATACTGTTATACAATAGGTCAATATGGATTGACAGAGGGCTGTATACGTCATTTTCAAGAGATCAGAATTAGCAACACTCCTGAGTTTCTTAAACACCCATACCAACTTCCGTACACGCGCAGATACCGTTTCTATGTGAGGAAGCCATGACATTATATTGTCCAACATCACCCCAGATATTTTATCTCTGATATATGATATATGATTTATCTCTATGCCCTGTCATTTCTCTGAAATTATTTTGTTGTACTAAATTTGATAAAGCTTGTACCGTTGGAGTCAGATATCTGAAATAGCACATAATATTACTTTAAATACATACTTTAAGACACATAAACATAATAATTCAGAAACAGAAAAAAACATTCATCCTTATTCATCGAAAAAACGTTTGTCTTGGACGAAAATCGAACCCACGAGTGAATAGCTCAGTGAACAGTCTCACTACCGACTCAGCCACAGGGCTATTTGAGATAAGCTAGTATATATTTAATTTATTACCAAACCACGTGCATCTACTGTTTTATTTAATTATGTATACAATCATAAACGGCTTAATCAAATGTACATAAATATTGGTCAAATTTACGGTTGAAAAAATAATATTGAAGCAAGATTATACCTTCTTCGCCACCTACTGCGCTCCTACTGGGACTGACGTATAAATAAAGCTTACGACTTTATTACCCGGCTACTTATAGAGATGTTTAATAAGCTCGTCTGCCGCTGTAATTTATTTTTCATCGACCGTTGTTTAATATTCATTATGGACTTATCAATATTTATACAGCGGTGAACAGGGATTAATCCGAATAATATTGATGCGTTTTATTTAGTTTCATTTTTGTTGCATTCTCCGAATTTTTGACGCCCACACGCTGGTAGCCCGCGACGCCGCAAACTGTAATGCATAAATTAAATTAACAAAAACATTATAATACAATGGTAGAAATGTATACACAGAATAAATTTAAAAAAAACAACACACACACACATAGTTCATCACACACACATTTTACCTGAACCCAATAACTAAATTTAATGATAAGGAGGATGGATGCAATCTTATGGAATAATAATAAAATCGATATTTTTAAGCATATTTTTGAATAGCGTTGCTATTTGATGTTCTGCAAAGTTACTCATTCAATTTAGTACCAAGTGATATCTAGCAGGCACTGAAAAACAGCGCATGAACATAAAACTATTCGAATGCTCTTGGTAAAAAATTATTAGTTTTTAAATATTTATTATTAGTTTTTTTTAATTATTAGTTTAATTATAACTTTCGAGATTTGAACACAACTTAATTGCGATTTAAATTAGGCTAGGACTGTGTGAATGTGGAGTTTTGTGTTACGGATTCAGTAAAAAAACAGATACAAAAACTATAAATAAATAATAATATGATTATTAGTAAAGTGTTTATTGTTCCGTTGTTTCATATCACTAGCAAAGGCGAGAAGCTTACAATTGACCAGGAAACCCCGGAAATAATAAAAAGATAAAATATCTTTACTGTTAACACCAAAATAAAACTAATCAGAAAATACAAAAAGCAAACCTCACACAGACAACAAAAGATCAATTTGTTCAACTGTCTCCACAAGTAAACATCTAAGGCCGGAGTCACGTAAATCCCGAATCTCAAATGGATGCTCATGAAGCTAACGACTAGTGATGTGCATGAGATATCGACACGCTCCATTGTGGCATTTCCATTTGTCATTTGTCATCGACAGTCCACTGTTCCTCCCTAATTAGGGCACTCAGCCGACGATTCTGGATATTGACCGGTAGCGGTGTTAGCTACACCGGTTGACTTCTGCCCTAAAATAGTATCATGATCAACTAGTCTGCCTCTTAAATTAAGTCTCTGGTGTAGGATGAAATGGTTGCAGAATTGATTATTTATTACCTCTGACCGTTTTAGCTATTGTGCTGTTTTGTGTTTGGACTATTTAAGGAGATATTTGCGGCGATTTTAGTTTATCGCTTTGGCCAATAAATAAATATTGACCAATATTTTTCACACAACAATCATCTAGCTCTAAGCAAAGCTTGTAATATGTAAGTCAAATACGAGCAGCTGACACATATGTAGATACAAAATTTTATTAATTGACATGTAAATTGTAAATTTTTATGAATATTATTAATATTAATACAAAACTGAACTTTTTTCCTAAATAAACTTAATTGTAGAAATAAATTCCTTGAGAATAATTATAATATTTACATTATTATAATTATTCTCATTATTAACAAACAACATTATTTAACAAACGTAGACACCAAGACTCAACAAACATCCGTATGCGTCACATAATATTTTGTTCTAAGCGGGAATCGAACCCACGACCTATGACTCTAAGTAAAGTTAATACCGACTTAGCTACGAAGCCATGCAATGATGGTAGGTTTTGGAAAATTTGATAGTTAGGTACATAATTTATTCCACAGCCGCATTACATAAAAGAGCATAAGCTCAATTTTGTCTTTTTTAAAGTAAAAGAGGTTGACGTAACACAAAGGTGTTACGTCACAACCCTCGAAAATTACTATTTCGATTTGACTTTGCTTAAAAATTTACCGAGCATAAAGTGGTGTTTATAAATGTAGATAGATATATTAAACAGTAATTATCACTGGCCTTAAAAGTGAAAGAAAACTTGGCGAGGAAATCAGCGTGCTCCAAGAAAGATTTATTTTCAGAGCATGTGTCATCTGTCATCTCGCTCTTGACCAGCGTGTTGAATTATGGCCTTGACTCTACGACATGTGCGAGAAGGCCCTGAGATCTAGCTGTAAATAAGTAAATTTTGTGTGATTCCTAGAGTGGGTTGCTTATGCGAAAATTTGAAGAGTTTGACTTCAATAAGGTTGGAGTAGATAAATGTTGATGAATGTTGCACTAGATGGACAGATGACCTCATAAAGGTCGCTGGAAACCGCTGGTTGCAGGTTGCGCAGGACCGTTCGTTGTGGAAATCTAGGGGGGAGGCCTATGTTCAGCAGTGGACGTCTTGCGGCTGATGATGATGATGATGAGATAAATGTTTGAAAAAAAAACTATTAATTTTCCTAAAGATCATCCACAGCCTTCGTTAAAAGCCTTTTATTAAAGTACAGAAACAGAAACTGCAACAAACCGTATGGTTGTACTCGTACTTAATAAAAGGTAATAAGTGGTTAACAAAGTTTTACAACTCCATTTAACTCCGAACATTCAATAAAACTAGAAACTACAGAAGCAATTGCAAAATGGCTGCAATTATACTTTGATTAGAAACTAAGCCGACAAACGAGCTTATCAAACAAGTAGGCAGTATAGATATATAATGGGTGTAAACAAGGTTAGTCAGATTGGGTATTTCATGTCAAAATGAACTCACACTAAAAGTGGTACATTAAATTTCTACTCTGAGATCGACCCTGAAATCATAAAATCATCTAATTCCGTAACGTGCAATCTTTTAGGATCAATAAAATGTACGGAACAAACAAGCAAGCAAGCAAGTAAAAGCAAATAATCGATAGTTAAAAAACTAGTATTCCGATAGAAAAAATAGTAGTACGGTCATTGTATAGTTCTACAAAACGCGCTATGCGTTTTGTAGTTCCAGTAATGACGTAAATGACGCAAAGATTGGTACAACTACATTATATTTTACTACCGCAAATGGCCCGTCGTAAAAAAATAATTTACTTTGGATGATTAGAGCAACCATCCTTATTACATTTGGCTTCAATAGTAGCCACAGAAGAACATAAAATTAGAAAGCATCTGGTTCTGTAAACAAGACAAGCGATCTCCTCGGCTTCTTTCGGAGTTGACTATTGATTCATAGAACAGCACAGCTGTGTTAAGCTGTTAGAGGTACAATTTAGACGTCAAAATTAAACATTTACAAAAAAGTGTTAACGTATGTGACTAGTTGAGTTTGAACTTAAAAACAGTGACTTTTTGTGTTAACATAGTCTAATGCTATTACGGATAAACATATGTACAATGGTTAGTCATGTTCAGTATACATACTATAATAACTTTCATTTAAAAACTCAACTGCAAACAACGAACACATAAAAACACATTATGTGATACTTTATTGTATTACATAGTGTATTTTTTTCTATCTAAGGTCACTTGGGTGATTAAGACGAATCTAACGATACCTTAGTTGTCAAAATCAATCTAGGCGTTTGGAAGACACATGGGAATAAAGTACATAATAATAAGGTGTACTGTTTTGTATACCTAAATAAGTAAAGAAATTTACAAACACACAAGATACGCGCGAAAAACATAACCCTTCTTTCAGTCGGGTAAAAAGTGTATTTATTATGTATGATGTACGTATTTATTATTAAGTATATAACTATTAAACGAAATAAACTTTAGAACTGTTTAAAAGTGGGTAACCGCACAACGTAAAGTTCCAACGGCTACCACATTTATGTCGGAGATGAATCTCATAAAAGCTTTCAACATTCCAAATTAATTATTTATTTCCGTATCTGTTAGCTAACTCCAAGTTTTTATGTCTTACTTAATGTGTTTTTAATTATTCCTTCCCTAATCATATTTCGGTCAATTATACCGGGATTAGTATGGTTACTGGCAGCTCTGGCTTTCACAGATCAGTAAAATATTTTAATTTCTATTTTTATTCTGTTCTAAAAAAAGTTCTAGATTCAATAAAATGGTTTTCCCAGTCTGGGGCTTTATTTTTGCAGCTTTGTAACAAAAATAAAATATAGAAACACATTACCAAATAACTGTATAAAGTTTTCTAATGACAAGAATTCTTAATAAAGCCCATAAGAAGTTATTTACCGCCCAAACATGTTTATAGTCCATTAATTCCTACATGTCATTGTGTCCATAGTAAAAGTATTTCGTCACATTTACCGAGCAATACGAACTTCAGCTATAAAGCTTTAACGGCGAATTCTCAGACGAGACTAAGTGAAAAGTTTGACGATACCGACATCTGCGGCTATATGAGGCGTAAGGACAGTACCACTAAAATCTTCAATTTAATTTAATCTATCGAAGAAGTTTGATTTGCTGTAGAATGTGTTGTGTTGCTTGAGTGGATTTTTCCCGATGATTACAATCTTGGTGTCTTCAAATCGCCTGAACACCGGTTTCTTCTAGATAAGCACGCTCCATTGTCACCAGGCGAGATTTTGCAAGAACGTCATATCATTTTTGTCAGTCGGTCATGTCAGTTTCCTTACGATGTTTTCCTTCATTGTTTTTAGGTTAGCGGCATTACGCAATTGATTTTGAAAATGCAGTGATCCGCGTGGGATTTGACCCGGTGCCCGGAGTATCGGCAGTCGGCGTACTCCCTACTAGACCAGCCGTTATTTTATGGAAAACTTGGAAAAAAAATGGCAACCAATATTTATTTATTAACAAAAACTATTTGAATCACGTCATATGTACAACCATCCAAGCCACCCACCCACTAAAAGATGATGTACCGAATTCAACACCTTTAAAGAAGACTGGACTGGGAAAGGTGGAGGAAAAAGAGACAGATGATTTTGCTCTACAATGGGACTATCGTATAATAGACGCATATTTGTGTGATGAATACTAATATTTGCACTAGGTCTAGGTGTTTAAATATATACATTTATGTAATTATTATGTCAGCTGTCTAAATAAATATTTCTTCTTATATATATTATATTATATATTATATTCTTCAAATATTTATTTATTAACAACAACAGTATAGTCTATGAGTATCTACCCTTACTGCCGAACGGTATCCCCGTAGCTCGAGCGGTGTCAAGTTACAGCAAAATAAAAGAGGATGTTGTAAGGCAAAACTCTTTTTCACCGACTCCGGCATGCACTTCGTCCGCTGGTCTAGAGTGCAGCTACGTTTTATAAATAGAAAATACTTTGTATTTTTGCAAAATGTAAGCGATATTCCTTTGTTTACAAAATTAAAGGAAGCTAGTTAACTTTCGGGAGCGCGAGAAACTGTTTTTAAAAACTAAATTTAAAGTTAAATTAAAACTAAATACGTCTAGACGAGCCGAAGAGTTTATTCAGACTGCCTTTGCTTATTACAATTAGCCTTAAAGAAAACTTATAATCTAACCCAGACGCAACTATGCATTTCTGGGTGGCATAGCGTGATGTCGCCTGATCCTGCGTAGGCGCAAACGCTAGGTCAGCAACTTATGCAGGTTCGCGGGAACATAACGCCTTCCCCCTCAGACCCGAAGTTATTGGAAAAGGATTTTCCATATAACTTCGCTTCTACATTTTCCTTATCCTATTTATGTTATTATATGTACTATACTCTAACTTAATACTAATGTTGTCTCTACAATACGCAATTCCAATACTTGAAAAGGGTGAGTAGAGGCAACGAGCTTATATTTATTTTAAGTGTGTAGTAAAATTGGATTTGCGTTCACATTTTCAGGGTCGTTTACATTAGAATTGATTTTACATAATTTTCGAACAAGTGGTATAAACTTTTTCCAAATGAGGTACGCCAAGCATGACGATAACACTAAATAGAGAACACTTGTGGCTATGCCAAGGCTTTTCACTTCACTTAAATTTGGAACACTTTTCACACTCTTTTTTAAAAGGTAGTTGAGATGCTGCACTTCGTCTAGGTTGATATCTTGCAGGTCTATAGGTTCGGCTTCTTCTGTGGTATTATCTGGTAAGGCAGGTAAGTTTACAATAGGTAAATGGCTGTACGAATTTCCCAATTCACGGAAATGGTTCGCTCGTAAACGAAGAGCATCAATTATAACATCACATGGTTTTTGGATTGTAATGAGGTATGTCCCTCTCAATGGCTCTTGGGTGACGTCATCGTCACATTTTTGGGTAAGTACTTTTGTATATTTGGAGAATATAATCCAGCTGTTATCTGAAATTCTCTGGACCTTTAAATCTTCTGTAGTAATTCGGTGTGCAACACATTTTGAGGGGTGTTGTTGGTACTGCATCAATTGTTCAACGCAGGTTTCTCTGGAGTAGGGGCAATGTCGTTCTCGGAGCACAAATATTCCTTGGCAGTTATCTCTTTGCATTTTTGGGCAATTGGGCGATATCTTTTCTCATCCTGGAGTAAATAAGGATATTGGGGAATAATGGTGAAGGTATCGGTAGTAGAGTGGTTGAGCATGGGTAATGGGTACAATTTATAATATACATAGCATTCCTGTTCTACAAGTGGTACATCTATAATAAATCTTATGTTACTATCCTTAAGGTAAGTTTTGACAGAAAATGTTTCCTCTAAATTAATTAAATTCTGGTCATTTACTGGATACATGAGGTTGCCGTATGTACTTATATCTTTCAACAACTTTAGGATGTCTACAGAGTCTATTACAGTTTTATGTAGTACTGAAACCTTGCTGAGGGCTAAAGCCGTCTGTACATCGCTGAGCTTTGTCGAAATAGAGCGGAAGTTACTTATAAAAAGATTGAATACATTTATAATGAGGAAAATTACAAAGTCATCATTATCTCTAGATTTTATAAATTGTTCTATTTTGTTAACTCTGTCGTTCAATATTTTTGTATTTTCGTTTACCATTTTAGACGAGTTTACTATGTGATCCAGCATTTCAGAAATAATAGTAATTTTACTAGAAATGGCTTGCTCACGGGTTTTAGTGTCCGTTATCAGTTGTTCGAAATGGATGGCGTCGTCATTGTCTAGATTTCCTGTTACTACTTTAATTAAGGAACCTAGAGGGTCAATAAGGCCACGTTTTACCCGCTTGGTTGGCATTAGTTGCCCTAATTTTTCTACAGCCTCGTCGCGGATGTAGTTTATTTGGGTTACTGACAAGAGAAGAAGCATTTTTAGAAGACGATATTTTGGCACAAAATTTAGAGTACTGTTGCGAATTGAAGTGTAGATCGGATGCTATGCCTTTCAGATCTATGGTTTTTATTATAGACCAGCTGTCGACCTGTACAAAAGCACGGCCTTGTTTAACTGGGAGGAGACCTGGGTTTTCATTTACTTCTTGCAGTTGTAGGCCCTGGCTCAGGAACCCCCGGGTTTGCATCACCCTTATCACCACCGCCAGGAGGGGGCGCCACCTGCGGAGGGCGTTTTATATTTTTAACTGGGACTGTAGTTTCTCTATCTCGGACTTTTATAGGTAGTACATTACGTTCCACCTCACCACATACTATTGCTTTTTGATATTTTGGCTTATCTTTAGATTGTCGTTTGTTAACCGCCTTTGCGTATAGAGTTTGACCCTCTTGGAACTGTGGTCCTATCTCGCCACCGCGTTTTTCTCTCACCGTTTCTTTCTTACTTTTCATTTTGCCGCGATGTGTTTATACAATTCTTGAGTTCGTTTTCGGTGGTCCTTTAATAGCTGTTGTTTGTATGCTTTATCGAATTCCACGTCAAATGTAGAGTTAAGCTCTGTGTGTCCGAATACTATTTCAAATGGGGTTAAATCTGTAGCACTATGTATAGTATTGTTGTATGCCATTATTGCATAAGTCATCCTATTTGTCGCGTCTGTATATTTCACTTCATATTTAGCTATTCTGTAGATTTCTATTATAGTAGAGTGAAAACGTTCTACAATGCCAACGGAGTTTGGATTATTTGGTGTTGTTATGTGTAGTTTTATTTTGTATAAATCTGTAAGTTCTCTGAGAAGTTCGTTATTAAACTCAGAACCCGGGTCACAACTTACTCTGCGTGGGATGCCATAAAAACTGAAATATTTAATAAGGCTCTCACTACCTCTGGTGTAGATCGAGATGGTATTTCAATGCTTGGCCTAATTTACTAAATGCGTCGACTATGGTTAAATAGTGTTTTGATTCTATTGAAAAGATGTCCATAAATACTTCCTGAAAGGGCGCGTCTTGAGTGTCTGTTAGTTGGAGTACTGGTTTAATTGGTTTCCTGTCATATTTGGTTGTCCTACATTTGTCGCAAGCATTGATAACGGCTGAGACCGTGTCAAGCATATCTGGCCAGTAATAATTTCGCTTAATTCTTTTCACAGTTTCGGTGATTCCACGGTGGCAAGTCTTGCCTTCGTGTAATTTTGTAAAATCAGTTTTTGTTCTGCTTCATCTTCAATGTTGATTACCCGCTCAGTACATTCGTAGAAATTAATTGAGCCTTGCTTGAAAAGGGTGATTACTACGTTACTGAATTCCCGACGGTGTTGTGTTGTTTCAAAATAAATGAAGTATTTTATTTTTGGTCTAATATATTTCTTTAGAAATTCGCATATTAGATCTGGTTTGCCGTGAGGAAGGAAAACTTCTAATATTTTCTGATGCTTGGTGGAGATGTCAGTTACTTGGAGGTCGTTAGTAAATTTATGGAACACAAGTATTTGGTTTGGTTTTGTATCTACGGCTTCTTCTAGAATTGGTATGCCTAGTGACTCTAAATCTTTACCGGAATGTATAGTTTCTGTCGCGCTTGAGCTTGTGTCTGAAGGTACTAATAAGTCAGGCTCCTTTCTCAAGATTTGGTCTATGGTGTCGGTGTCTGAAATTGTAACAGGGCTGTCGGTTGCTGTTCTCTCAGAATCTGATATTGATATGGTATCTGAGTGATCTTGTTCTTCGGGGTTTACAATCATTGATCTGTTGTCGTTGTCCTCGGCGGTAGTTAGTGCATTCAACCTAAGTCGGGAGAGGGCATCCGCGTTAGCATTAAGTTGGCCATTTTGTGCTTTATGTTGAAATCGTACTCTTGAAGGCGAAGTCGCCATCGTGTCAGTTTGCTCCCTGGCTCTTTAAGTTGGTACAACCAAAGTAGAGGTTTGTGATCGGTAACAATGTCAAATTTTCTACCGTAGAGGTACGGTCGGAAGTGTTTAGTGGCCCATATTATAGCCAGTAATCTCTCTCTCTATGGCACTGTATCTCTTTTCTGTTTCGCTTTGGGTTCTGCTGGCGTAAGCGATTGGTAAGTCAGATCCTATAGTCCCTTGAGAAAGTACTGCTCCTAAAGCTACCTCAGAAGCATCGGTGGTTAATATAAATGGTTTACTCATGTCCGGATACTGTAATATAGGTGCATTAACTAACAACTCTTTACACTTCTGGAAGGCTTCTATATATTTTTCTGTCTTCTCTACGGTTTTGCCTTTTCTTAAACAAGCGGTTAGCGGTTGAGTAATTCTTGAAAAATCTTTTATGAATCTTCTATAGTATCCTATGAAGCCTAAGAATCTTTTAATTTCGGTCTGTGTTTCAGGGATCGGATAGTCTAACACTACTTGTATCTTGTCGTTGTTTGGTCTGAGTCCGTCTTTCGTCAGCGTGTGTCCTAAATATTGGACTTCCTTGCAAAGAAATTCCGATTTGTCTAATTGGACCTTGAGGTTGGTAAGTCTCAGTCTGTCGAAGACGGCGCGTAATTTCTCTAGGTGTTCACGGAGCCCGTTGGAGTAGATGAGTATATCGTCAAGGTACACAAGGCAATGGATACCCTGTAAGCCTCTTAATACATTGTTCATTGCTCGCTGAAAAGTTGCCGGAGCTGTCTTGAGACCAAATGGCATTCGGAGGAATTCGTAATGCCCGTTTTGTGTGGAGAAGGCAGTTTTCTGTCTATCTTCTTCTGCTATTTCTATTTGGTGGTACCCAGACGCGAGGTCTAGCGTCGTGAAATAGTTGCTTTTACCTAGTTTGTCAAAAAGGTCGCAAATATTGGGGAGTGGGAATCGGTCGTCAGTTGTGATTTCATTTAGTCGCCTATAGTCTATTACCATGCGATATTTCACCTGGGGGTCTACCGCCTAACGCTACTGCTTTCGGCTATGCTTTGATTTGTGACGTCATCTGCCAATTTGGTACCGCCGATGAAAGACGAAAACAACATCTGCTTTCCGTAAAGCCGAAAGCAGATGAATGAACGAAACTCATACATTTGCACTGAAATAGCGATCGCCTAATTTTTATCTGCTTTCAAGCAAAGCATTTTCTGCTTTCAAGTAATGTCATGAAGACATGGAAATTCGATGCTGCTTTGCGATTGCTGTAGTGTAATTTTCTAGTATTTTCGTAATTAAACTGGCTTGTCAAGATAGATAATTGTGTGGTGAATATATACAATTGCGGGAACACAGATAACTTCCCAAGATTCGTCATAGAAACGGTGATTTTACTAAAAATAAGTAAATCACAGAATTTTACACTTTGGGAGGGCATAATTCCCCTCTTGCATCTTTCCCGAAAAACGGGACATCAAACTTGAGATAAAGGTAAGCAGGAACTTATAATGATACCAATGATACCTTTTTTGTTTTGATAATAATACCTAGCGATTTAATAGGTAGGTACTTACGTTCACAAATTGTCTCAGAAACTGCCTAAGTTACTACTATGAGTTATTATTTTAAACATTCTGAACTGCTTGAGATCAATATTATTGTGAGAGACTTGTTATCAGTCTCAGTACAGTACATTAATCATATTTTGATGGTAGGTATTGAATATAAAACTCCAATTGTAAAAGACATGTACCTACTTATACAAAATTAAACATGCAGAATGTGCTTCAAAATAATAATTAGCAAGTATTAGATTCCATATTATAAACCTACATAGGTAATTTGTGAACCAGCCACCTAATATTACCTCTTCCTAATATCATAAATGTGAAAGATTGTTTTGTGTTTGTTGCTTAATCTCTTTGGGGTGTCTGAACAGATCATATGAAAATATAGAAATGTAGGTACATGCTGCTAGTCATGTAATGAAATGATAATATTTCATATCAATATAATTAAACTTTGTTTTTGTTTTAGGAGTTACAAGAAATATTGACTGCTGACTGCTCCCATAGCTTACAAGAAAACAATAAGTTGTCTCAGAAGAGTATCCAACCCCAAGTCAACAACCCCGAAACTGTTAAAAAAATTATTGAGAATAAATACACGCACATTTCTTTTGTGTTATGATTCCTTATTTCTTAATCTGGATGGGGAAATAGAAATCCTTTGCCTAAGTTATCCTACGACCAAAGAGCACACATGATCTTCAGTTTGAATAGCTAGTCTGGCTGGCCTAACTGATAGTAAGTGTGCCAAGCCACTGCTGTAGACCCAGCGAACCCATGGGTTGTGGGCTCGATCCCCACCCAGTGCAAATATTTGTGTGACAAATATAAATGTTTGTACTATGGCTGGGTGTTTTCTATGTGAGAAAATAACTATGTATTATTATATCAACTATCTGGCTGCCACAGTACAGGCTTTGCTTAGTTTGGGGCTAGAAGGTGTTGTGTGTGAAATGTCCACCACCACCAATAATAGATTGATGTATAAATTGGACACTTGTGTATTGTAAGGACATAAAGTACTGACTTTAGAAAACCTTGTTATTGTTACATCTCAAGGTGTAGTCAGTTATGTATTATTAGGACTGTTTGGAGACACCTGGGGCACACCACTTTTGAGTGAAGTACAGTACTAGGCAGTAATTTATTAACTCTTCCTGTTCAATAGTTGTATGGTTGCTGCCATAATGCATTATCTCATCTCGATCATATGCTGCATGAATCTACACATAAAAATCAATATGTGTAGATTCATGGATCATTAATAAATCATTACATTGGTGTGCTACACTAAAATTCTCATTTAGGATCCAAAAAAATTTATTAAAACACAATATATATTGTTATTATTGTTGATGCAACAGATACATTTAATTTTCAATACTTTTTACATCACACTATTGTAAATAACTATAGGTTCTTCGACAATCACTCTTCAAGCTTCGTTTTAATCAATCAGCGACATCACTTCAGGAAAGTGTTTTGTGAGTTGAAATGGTCTCAGAGACGCTTGATATATCAGCCACTGCAACCATGATGCATAACAATAGATATATCTGAAACAAAGCACTTTTATTTTAACATGTAACTTATTGATGCCATTTATTATATTTGTGTATATATATCGGTAGAACTTTGCCAAGTCTCCCTGAGGAAATCAACACCTTTGCCTGTTTTTCTACAGCCATGCAGTAATGTGCAAACAGAATCAGAATCCTTTATTACTTATAAGTTCACTGTGTATCACTTTGAAAGATAAAGTGTCCATAGAAATCACAGGGCCTAGAGATAGTCATCTAATCAGAAGCTGTGGGTCGTGGGTTTGATCCCCACCCAGTGTAAATGTTTGTGTGATGAATAAAAATATTTGTACTGATCCTGGGTGTTTTCTATGTATAATAAGTATGTATTTAAAAATATATAAGTATTATATCAGCTATCTGGCTTCCATAGTACAAGCTTTGCTTAGTTTGGGGTCAGATGGTGTTGTATGTGAAATGTCCACCAACATTTAAATTCTCTATGTGCGCTGCGTAGCTAATGATTTCGACTCTAATAGGACTCTATAGGTTTCTAATAGGTTTGTGACACTGTGCTGTTATAGGCATGTGTGTTGCTTACCAAGTGGTACATGTCCTGCTGCTCTTCCCACCACTTCTATAAAACACACCAGTCCGTCTGAGCCGCCGTCTCGATAAACATTATATCTATACTAAAATTATAAAACATGGGCAGCCTAATTTATGCGCGTCTACTGCAGGGACTCTGCGCCTTCACATGACATGACAGACTTTACATCAGCTCTTAGAAAAATACTCTAAAGTGGTGGAAGCGGGATTCGAATCCACAACCTCACGAAATGTGAAAACAAGCTTATAATTATTAGCCACGATAGACACTATTCAAATTTGCCTATTATCATTACATACATCATAAAATAAAGTATTCAAATACTTTTTATTGTCATCGCCGAATCACTCAATCAATTTTATTGTAATCACTAGTGATCAAACTGAATGGCTTTAAAAACTAACTAACAAATAATATATTCAATATTGATATTATGTTTTCATTGTTTTACATAAACTAAATTGTAAATGTTTACCTCAGATGGAGGTTATTTAAAATGTAAACAACATCAATTATCAATGCTGCCAGCCAATACATCTAAAAAATGCTAGGGTTGCGTGGATATTTTTAATATTACAATTAACTTTTCAATTAACTTAATAGGTAACTTGAACACTTTCTTGTGTAGAAAACTTCATTTAAAACAAAATGTTTCATTAAATTTGAGAAATAACGATGATTTCCTATCAATTATGGATTTTTGAGGTTTACATAAAGTATTACAATATAACCTATGCAGAAATTTAAATATAAGGTGGGAACACTTGGATTATTTGTCAAATATCGCGTTCCGTTTTTTGGTTTTTCCTATCTTCGGTTAATCGTAACGCTGATAATTCTCTTCTGATAATTACCTAAATAAATGAATAATAAATGTAAATAAAACAGAGTAATAGCAATTTAAGTAATTTGAAATACCTTTTGACGTTTTAACTGTTGATGAAACTTATAAAATATTTTCGCATTGATTAGTCTCACGAAACCGATTACGTGGTGTTGAAACGTAATTAGGTGAACGCATTTCTTCACTTATTTGTAATCTGTCAACGCACGAGCAATTTTTGAAAGAAGATATAGTTAAGCGATCGCTCTGAAATGAAAGCATGACAGGACAAATGCTATGAAGACAGCTCATGCTTTCCGTCTGCTTTAGAGTTAGGCGGTAGACCCCCTGGCCAGAGGCATCCGACTTCTTCGGGACTAAATGCACTGGGGCACTCCATGGTGAATGTGACTCTTGTATCACATTATCTTTGAGCAGCTTTTCAACTTGGTTCCTAATTTCTTCCGCTTGGGCCGGGGCTTGTCTATATGGCTTGATATAAATAGGATTGTCGTTAGTCGTCCTTATGTGGTGTTTGACCTGGTTGGTGAAAGTTAAGGGTAATTCTTCACTATAGAGTATGTCCTTATATTCAGTGCACAGTTCTAGTATAGCGTTTTGTTCTTCTGGTGGTAAGTGATTAAGTCGTAATTTTGTCAAATTTTGGGTGAGTATTTGGTCAACTTCTACGTCTGTTAAGTCTGCCGTGTTAATTTCACATATGTAATTTTCATCTGTGAGTTTTTGGACTTTAAAAGGTTTCGTTATTTTTACAGTTATGTCGGCGTCAGAAGTATTTTGTATAACGGTGGCATAATAATTTTCACATTTCACTAGGGCTGTAGGCATTCGGATTTTTGAGTCGAATTCCAAAAAATTTAGGATAGCGTCCCCTTTTTCGAGATCTACAGGCAGCCCTACACGAGTTTCAGTGCGCGCTTTGAGGTTAAATAAGTATTCCTGGTCGTTCCAAATCGGGATATTGGCATGTTGTGTTTTTAAAGTTTTGTCGTTCAGGTCTATTTTAGCCTTTAGCTTCACTAACAAATCCCAGCCAATAACTCCGTCATACTTGGGGTCAACGTCATAGATGAAGAATTTGTGATACATGTCCTGGCTGAAGGCCTTAAAGAGTGGTATGTCCGCTACCTCTGTATGAGAGCTAGACGCGTGCGTGCTTGTTACTTGAAACGGTTCGTATCTTTTGTACTGGGCGTAGTACATATCCGCTTTTGTTGGGCTGATAAAACACCTGCTACTGCCGGAGTCTAACATGAATTTGCCATCTATTTCCGTGATTTTTATATAGGGTAGTTTGAGGGCGGCATCATAATTTAGTTCGATTACCTCGGAAATCTCTGGGTCACTTCTACACGAAAATTTTCCAAATTTGTTTCTTCCCTTATATTATCATATTCCTGCACTGGTTCCTGCACTTCCATAACAGGTTGTGGACACTCCCGGGTTGGGTCTGCGTAAAAATAATTCTGCTCTTCCTGGTAGTTGTTGTCGCTGTATTCGTACTCGTTCGGGTCGTCTGTTGTTCCATATTCCTCGGCGACTATTTCGTTTATGGGTAGTCTTGGCACTGGTTGTGCGGCAGTCCTCATCGTCACATCGCTAGAAAACGGTTGAGGATGACGATAGCCTTGAGGCTGCGGCGCTTTGTAACCGAATTGTCCCGGCTGTGGTCTAAATCCGAACTGATGTTGTACTGGGGGTCTGTAGCCCATCTGTTGTTGGGCAGGATGCTTATAGCCAAATTGCTGCTGAACCGCTGGCTTATAGCCAAATTGACCGGGCTGTGGTCTAAAACCTAGGGGTTGTTGGGTCGGAGGCCTATACCCAAACTGCTGTTGTGGTGCAGGTGGTTTGTACCCGGATTGATTTTGTGGCACTAATGGCCTCGCTAGCATAGGTTGTATAGCATTCGGTCTGACTCCAAAATACGGGGGTCGGAAGTTACTATTTGGGGGTTGCATTATTGCCTGAAAGGCTTGAGGCTTCGGATCCAGCATGGGTGGTTTGGGTGCCTGGTTGTGAAGCAACCTGGACCTCATTAGATACTGCTCGTGAAAATTAACTTCATCCATCACAGTTTTTAGGGCCTCTTCTAAACTGGTAGGGCTCTTTAGTCTTACTATTCTCACTAGGTGTTCCGGCAAATTATATAGGAAAACATTGAGAGCTGTATTATTATGGATGATGGCCTTTGCGTGTTTAACTTCGTTGGAATTAGTGACATTAGTGTTAATTTTGGAAATTAAAATGGCTCTTACATCCTGAATGCGGCTACAAAAATCAAGGTATGACTCATTAGATTTAATTTTAATGACTCCAACTCTATGGCTACACACTCTTCGCTTCTATGATCTCCGAAATGCTGAATTAGTAGTGTTTTGAAATCGTCATAACTTTCAAAATCACCCCTTTCGCTGATAAGGGCGGCGGCTCTACCTATGACTCTACTAGTTATTGACTGCATTATATATTCGTTGCGTTGAGCAACGCCTTGAAATTGTTCTGATTACATACTCGCATTTTCTGAGAAATAATGCGAGCATTTTAGTGTCCCCGTTGAATTCAGGGATGAGCTTAAGCATGTCGCGCAATAAGGGCGGTGCTATTTCGTTAAGCTCAGTCATTTTGCTGTTAAATAGTTTCTAGTTATACTACTTATATACTTACTCACTTAATTACTAGTGCAATTATAGTCACCGTTTAAATTATGTTATAACCTAGCGTACTTTTGTGCATTCGTAATCACGAGTACGTATACCTATTATATTTAATTATCTAATTGTGCAGTTCTAGTCACAGTTTAAATCTAAAAATATAAAATAATTGTGCAGTTTTAGTCACAGTTTAACCTATGTAGAGGACCTGTGCAGTTTTAGTCACCTGGTTCTACAACTTAAACTAAACAGTATTTCATGGATAGGATGGGAGGAAACGAAGGATTTTACTCCAGTGAGTACTCTGTTCGCTATAACTTACTTGCCCATCTCCGTCCGGCTCCGGTTAACAAATTTCTTTGGTTCGAGGATTACCACTGCGGCCTTCTTCCGATTTTAGGGAAAACCGCTGTCACTGCCAATCACGAAGGTACTAACACTTTTCAAGCACTAGTCACGGATTTTACGTGGTCGCGATAGCAGCGGCTGGTAATCCTACCGGCTGCGCCAGTTAACTTTCGGGAGCGCGAGAAACTGTTTTTTAAAAACTAAATTTAAAGTTAAATTAAAACTAAATACGTCTAGACGAGCCGAAGAGTTTATTCAGACTGCCTTTGCTTATTACAATTAGCCTTAAAGAAAACTTATAATCTAACCCAGACGCAACTATGCATTTCTGGGTGGCATGGCGTGATGTCGCCTGATCCTGCGTAGGCGCAAACGCTAGGTCAGCAACTTATGCAGGTTCGCGGGAACATAACGAGCTAGGTTTATGCTTGTCAATTTTGATTTTTATTTATATAAAGACATAAGAAGAGCAGTAGATGCTTAAATTATTGAAATGTCAGTATATGTATCAAAATCAAATCAAATAATTTATTTATCATCAACAAACATTGGTAAAATCAAAGAATACATACGAGTATAAATCGTTCGTACATATTATCTATAAACTTAGACGAACTTGGCACCCAAACTAGGATTATCCTGTACGATGGGATACCAAGGCCTTCCTCCGACTGTATAAACTTAGACAACCACATTTTAATTTTATTGAATTAAAAAAATAATTAGAATTTGGTAAATGAATAATATAATGATTATTATCTATGTTTACATGCAAGTAAAATTCGAAATAGCAAAAGTTTTTATATTTACAATACTACTATGATACTGTGAAAACTGTAGAGTTGTAACCAAAAACTCGGAATAATGTAAAAAATATAAAAATCGTGTCCATGCAAATAGTGCTAGAATAATTCATTGTATGTATGCCGTTTTAATTACCCTTATCTATATATTGTGTATACATAGGTATGTATTACATATATATAAATTTATAAGCGTCTGTAGTATATTTTAATAAATATATGCGGAGTTTCCATTCACTTCACTAACTAGTCCCTAACTGATCAGTTTGTGTATTATGATATAAAATGAAAGTAGTTTGATCCAGATTAAAAAATCCATATTACATATGCATTAGATACATATTATTACCTGATAAGATAATTGCACACTTATTTTACATAGAAACGCTAAGACAAAAAATAAGCAACCACACTCAATCCAAATTTTGGCTAGCCCAAAGTGGGCTAGGCGGAATGGGCCGCTTCAGATCAACTGCCATATTTCCCTAAAAAAACTCAACTAATTTCAGCGTATTAAATTTGGGTTCGGCATACGCGCGCTTCGTAAAGATTAGCTGTCATATTTTTTCCTTAGCACGCCAAAATAACAAATTTCTTATAATAAATGATGTCTAATCCTATAAACAATCCTTATAATTAGCTAGTATTGATTGAAGACTCACCATTTGTCCACTTAGCAATGTATGAATGAGTAAATCGTAGCAATTGGCTGGCCTGAACTCGTTCCTTGTCACAAGCCTACAATTTGAGTCAGCCTACTGCATACATTATGCAGAATAACGTTTCTTATACTCTACTTAACTAGAAACCACCTGTCACTTTATGTAGAGCAAATTGCGATAACAGTTATTGTGGGGAAAGTTAAATCTTTTTACCAAATAAGTCTAAAAAATTATTTGTAATTTTTTTATTCAATGTTTGATTTTCACACGACCATCCTGCTTGATATTAAACGAAACCGCACCGTCACTCAACATCAGGCGAGATAGCGATCCATTAAAGTAAAAAAAAACACGATTCATTATTTCTCGATTTGAAGATACCAAAGTAACCTTCGCGGTAAAAGCCCTTTACAGAAGTGGAGTCAAACCACCTCTTGAGTCTTTGGAACGACAACGATGAATCGATGTCACTTTTTCGAGCTATAAGCCGTCCAATAGAAAAAGGGCAAGGTGGTATTAGATCATGCAGAACACACTCTCTACAAGAACAAAATTAAAAAATTTTGATTAACCCCCGACTACCTCGGAGTGGTTATCTGTACAACATTCTACTAGTCAAGCCCTTTCATTTGATCCCCATGTTAAGGGAGTTGTGAAAAAATAAATGTATTTCGCCATTTTGTGGTAGCGGCCATCTTGGATTTGAAATTTGTTATTATGTATTGTATTCTACTAGTCAAGCCCTTTCATTTGATACCTATATTGAGGTAGGTTGTGAAGAAATATTTTGTCCGCCATTTTGTGAAGGCGGCCATCTTGAATCGATATTAACTAAACATAGTTAAAAACATCCGCACGGATATCAACCTTCAAATAAAAATAACCGCATTGAAATCAGACCATCCGTTTGAGCTCTACGGTGCCACAGACAGACACACACACAGACAGACAGACAGACAGACAGAAAGACAGACAGACAGACAGATAGACAGACAGACAGACAGACATCGACGTCAAACTTATAACACCCCTTTTTTTGGTCGGGGGTTAAAAATGAATCAAAATGTACCTACAACCTATGTTTATAGATCTACGAAAAAATATGGTCCCGTTTTACCCTTGGTGTACGGAACCCTAGAAACTACAAAAAAAACGTGTTCATTTTGAATACGAGTCTGTCCAAGTCTCAACCAACTGTCAACGAACACAAGTTTCCCAATATCGACCCACAGTCCAAAACTACAGCGTAGTTGGCTCGCAACTCTGAGCCCGTACGAAACTGCAGGACGAAGCCCAACTCCCATACCACTATTGACCCAACTGCACACTAAGTACTAATAAGCAGAATGGTTAATTTGGCAGACTGCGACCATAGTTCGCCACACTGAAGTCACTAACTTCGAATTATGTAATAATACTCGTAAATGTTGCTATATTAAACATACTTATAATGTTATATTGTTCAATTTATGCTCTCAGTGCCAGAACTCAAAACCTCCTCTCATAAAAAGAGTCATGTAGGCATAGACAACAATAATTTGAGCATATGAACATACAGAGTAATAATTTATTTGCGTAGCATGAGTATAGAAATATATGAAATTCTTGAGATTAAAATTTATGATTCTTCAAACACTACCTTTTGGCAAGAAAAAAATATACAAATGTTACCGGTAATCTGTAAAATCCAATATGCTGTACAATACCTATGAATACAGAAAACGTACAAGTAAAGTATGAAATATGATTTATTTTATACTTTGTATAAAATACTAGGTTTTTTGACATTGCCGGATTGCGCAGTCAGCAATGTTAGCATTTGTATGGCGAAAAATCGCCATAAAAAAATTGCAAACAAATGAACATTACACAGTGTAAAAAGTTAGCGTGCAGATGGCAGCAGATAGGTAACAGGTAGCATGTCCATCCAACAGAGTGCATGACAATCGACTGTGACCTACAGCGCCGACTAAGCAAGCCTCGCTTGGCGGTGACAGCTCAGCAATTAAAATGGACATATGAACTGTGGGAAACATGGAACTACGAAAATAGTAAAATACTACATTACATTTCTCTGAATTTTAGCAATTTTATAACAAGCTGTGGTGGCTTAGTGGTAAAAACATCCGATTTCTGTATCGTAAAGTCGTAGGTTTGTGTCTTGCCTATAACTTTGAGTATTTTTCATCACCTTGTGCCATCAATCTTAGCTTAAACGCTGAAAAAATATCTTTTTCGCACTTGGCTAGCGTTGTAAATTAAGGCTATATCTCTCTCCTTGTGAGAAAAAGCCCAATCAAAGTAAAGGACTTGACTCATGGTAAACTATCCACTTTCAAGTCCAAGATGGTGTAACGTTACATATTGGCTTTAAACAATATGTAAGCGTACATTTCCTCCCTAATCACCACTTATTCATAGGAGACTATGTGGACATCTAGGTACTTACATAGTGAATTTTCATACAACTTATATCTGTTCAATCGTGTCTTCACGATAAAGCATATTTTTCTTGTTATAATATTACTATTCTTCATATGTTTATTTCTCTTTAAACCTGCCGATCCGGAGACCCCTGATTCAAACCCCACACGCACCACTGTCTTTTCGATGTCATGTGCATTATGCCGCTAACTTAAAACGGTGAAGGAAAGCATCTTGAGACAACCGACATGTACCTAGAATCTTTCGAAGTCATGTGTCATCCGCTAACCCGCACTAGGCCAGCGTGGTAGATTATGGCCTTAACTCTCTCCAAGTGAGAGAAGGCCCCGAGTTCCAGGAGTGGGGACATTTAGCTGTTGATGATTAATTAAATAAATATGACATTGAAAGTTCTTATAAATTAACGCTTAAGGAGGTTATATCCCTACTAATAAATAAATGAGGTAAGCCGCGGGGCCCGCAGGCTACATCGCAGGGCTCAGTTTGTAATATATATAAGAATACTCATTTTCTTTATAAATGTTGTTATTATAGCTATCTACTATCCAGTTTCTATGATTCTTTAGATCAAAATTAGCAAAAACTGTAAATGTGTTGCAAAAGTTATCAATAAATTATGGTTATGGTATTCCGTGAATAAAAGTTAAGTGAATATAACTTAAGTAAAATGACAAAGACGAACCTTGATCTTCATATTGAGATACTCGTATCTTGCCTGCAAAGATACTTAGTATGCAGTTTCCTCTACATTATAGCTTCATGTGCTGATCCCATACATATTCATCCTCTGAGCTGAAGTGACTACAGCAAGTGGAAATTGAAGGCATTCCGTGCTATTCTTCGGTTCATATGTCGTTCGAACTTTATCGTTGGTATTGTATATTTTTGCTTTCCAAAAATGAACTTTACACTTGTGATTTAAAGTTACACTTAGTTTCTCTATATGAATTTGATTTGGCCTAATTTTGATCTTGAACATTTTCATTGGCATAACTATTTGTGTGCAATTACGCATTTTCAGAATGTAAAATCCTTTTTAAAATGTAGTTCACAATCGTAACAATAAATAAATAAATCATTTTATACATTCGTTATCAATAAAGTACATTACTAATTAAAACCTGTGGTAGATCAGTATTTTTTTCTGGTGGATCCCAAACTAGGCCATGTCTGTGTTTTGGGCATCCGGTAAAAACAATTAAAATAGCACTGAACTCGTAATGCTGAGTTAGCACTCACAGTGGTGTTAGACAGTAATGACATTTTAGCTTAATTTTAACAAAAATAAATAAATGAAATAGATTAAATTCGAAACAGTTTGTTAGTAATACTAATTAAAAATCAATAAGTAAAATAAAATGTAACACACACAGTGCACAAAGACAAAGTTTTTTTTATAGACACCTAGTTAGTATATTTTATACTAGGTTTCTATAACTAGCTAACGGGACGAGCGGGACATTCAGCTAATGGTATGCGCGCACACGTTTCCATAACATCACAGTGTCACGTAGCATATTAGAACTTCGATAGCGCAAATCATTACCTAGCACTGCACTACGCTCGTCACCCAGTAAGTTACTTTATTTATGTGGGTTGTAATTCTTCGAGAAACCTTTCAAACCCGTAAATAAAGATTTTTGCACATTACTGCTTAGCGGTAGAATGACTAGCAGATATGTGATACATCTCTGCAAATGCTACCACAACTGTCTGATGTCGATGTGAATAAATGACATATTGGTTCACCCATAAGAGTAACAAATCTTATTCGGTCAGTTTTCAAATTTACAGATATGAGTGGTAGGTATTTTCATTCGGTAAACTGTAAATAAAATATGCCTAGTTAATTTATTTCGACTCCATATACCATTCATTACCATGTAACACGTTTTGTCAGGGAACGTTACAATCATCAACAATAGGGTAAGATCCCAGGGCCGCCAGACGTCACGTATTTTCTAATGAATGAAATGTGGACGATTGAGTAGAGTTAGTACGTACTAAGAACACATGATTATCCGCTAACTTGCTTAGACGGCCAATACGTGAAGTAAGTAATGTAACTTCTGGAACCCATATCTCAAAATTGGCCGTCTATGCAAGTTAGCGGGTAAGCATGTGTTCTTAGTACGTACTAACTCTACTCAATCGTCCACATTTCATCCATCAGAAAATAAGTGACGTCTGGCGGCTCTGGGATCTTGGACTACAAAGTAAATGAAGTTAATCTACAAAATTCTCGCCTGTTTTCCATTTTCCATGGACCGCCTTTTATCGGTAAAAAGTAAAAATCCGGAACCCTCTCAAACCACACGCCATTTAATCAAGAAACCGCAGACTACGAAAAAATCTAAAGTCTATCACCATTCCACCTCAGCCAAATATTGACAAACTCATTACCCTCTCACAAGCAGTTGAGGCAATTCTGGCACCCTCAGTATCAATCTTGCAGCGAGATAAGGGTTGTAGGAGCGATGTCGTTTGGAACTCTGTATCATCGATAAAAACCCATGGATGTGCCCTCCTAAACTTCAGGCGCACGAAATTATGTCATCGTTGGGAAGAGTGAGCTCACTCTTTCCGTACTAGTCGGTTGCAGGAAGCGCTGAATGCCGGACGTTTTAACCTATCACTATTCATTGTCAACAACCAAAATAAGAAAAATAAGTAGAACCGCAGCATATCTCGCCGCAAGCGACTCTAGGGTAGATGGGTTGTTTTTTAAACCACTTACGATACACCCAGAGACGCAGTTTATTACAAATTTCAAGGTGCTCAGGGCACATCCATTGGTTTATATCGATGATCTGTATCGATTCGACGCTCGCAGCGATACGACACGCGTCCCGAGTACTCTTATCTTTCAAACGTTTTATGTGATTGAAGCTAGCGTTCGCTGGTAACATTGTAATGAGCTACGTTTTACTATACCGATTTTAATAATCTTAGCGAATAACGCTTTAAACACAAATAGGGTTAATTTTCAGTGCTCAGAAAATTGACGACATTACGAGTTAACAAAATACGAGGTAATATCACCCGCATGGGGAAACTGTTTCGAGCCCAGTGATCACAGGATTCCAGAATTTCATGGAAAAAAAAATTTGGAGTCATTGGCAGTACCGGTAGAAGTGAAATCTTATAATTTTGTTTTAATTATAATATAATAGAATATTAGACGGCGCTAATGTTGCACAGTACAGGTATACTGCTAGTAATACGCATGTCAGTGACCAGAACTCACAAGGTTTCACTCATCCAAAGATTTTAAAAGGTCAGTGTGAAAAGGTGTTTTCAAGGTCAGTGTGCGCCATCATTAGCTACACCGCCACTTACCATCAGGCAAGTCGAAACACGAATCTGTATGCCTTGAAAATACTTTTATTTTTGAAGTGAAAACTTCTTTTGCCGCGCCACAGACAGATTTTTCGTGGGCTGTGAATTGAATTCTAGCATCACGTTTGGGAATGATAAGAATTCTTCGGCTAAACTTGGAACCATTATCATTGGTCATCATGGAAATGCGTCTACATTTCTAGATTTTCCAAAGTAGACTGTCAAATTCTGAGTTCGCTTAACATCAGGCGAGATGGCGGTCAAGTGTAAACCTATTAAAATTAAAAAAAAAGAGTTATAAGTTTTCATTTCTATCGGCAGTCCCAGTTAGTTTATCCACAAAATAACTATAAACCT